>CM024957.1:2275000-2590000 GCA_014282245.1 Rhododendron simsii
GGGACAACAGCTCCCCAAAGTCCGGAAAAGGGAGTTGGGGGAGCTACTGTCCCTTTAAGAGACAACAGCCTGTTGTCTCGGCCAAGGGGGCCGTACTCCGGTCTCGTTCCAATAATCGAAAATGTTCACTTTATAGAGCTCGTCGAGTTGAACAAGTATGTGAAAAATCAGCTCGATCGAATATCATTAAGTCCCTAATCGAAATCTTTTTGTCTTGAAAAGAATGGATCCGAAACACTGGATCAAATCTACTAGAACTCATTATTGGCAAGTTATATATGTTCTGATCAGGCACTTAATGATATCTGTTCAAACTGAGTTTTTGCTTCTTTGTTCAACTCGACGAGCTCTACGAAGTGAACGTTTTCGATCATCGGAGAAAGACCGGAGTGGAGCCCCATCGGCTGGGACAGCACGCTGCTATCCCTTCAAGGGACAACAGCTCCCCCCAGTCCGGAAAAGTTACTGGTACTGGCAGCCCAATTGTACCAAACAAGAACAAGATATGTTGATCTTAGATACCCGAGAAAATTTTCAATGCCGGGTGGGCACGGTGCCACGTGGTGCCAAGCACCATCTCGGCCGTTCAAACGTGTTTTGGATAGTTCAGATCTGTTTGGGTAATTTTTAGTGTTAAATTACCAAAACGCCCCCTCAAGCCCAAACAAATCTGGATCATCCAAAACACGTTTAGACGGCCGAGATGTACTCGGCACCACATGGCACCGTGCCCGCTTGGCACTGAAAATTTTCTCCAAATACCCAATATGTGGTGTTCGGAGCAATTGGGTGGAAACTTTAGTGTCCCTGGAAAACCTGCTCAATTTGTAATAGTATGAGACACATATTGTGCCTAGCTCCAGTGTTGATTGCTCCTGCGTTATTCAGCAACTTCATTGTGATATGATGGAAATATTTATTCATAAATGTGCACAGAAGTAATGTACGCCCGTGTCATATAGGACCTGAAGAAAAAAAGTCTCTTTTAGATTTTGTTTTGAAATAGCAAGTTTATCAGAATCTCATGACCGTCCACAAAAAAAATTTTATTGAGAAAACAAAATCAATTTTCATATGGTATAGTGCTTTTTTTGCTATCCGAACAAAACAAAGTTGTAATCCCATTGTGATTTGTCATCCTAACATTTTGGGAATTTAAGCGCCTTAGTTCGTGTATAATATGAGCAGTGGAACTGGAGAAACGCTTCTTCCCTCATTGTTCTGAAGTACTCAACAAGATGATAGATGATGATGACTGGTTAGAACTGAAGGGACGATGCATGGAACTCCAAGATGTTATGACCAAGGCATTCCACGAAGACAGAGGAGTTCAATAAATTTATCAACATACCGTCCAATAAATTTATCAACATACCGTCTTCATCTTCATCGACATCCATAGGAGGGGTTGGGAGGCCGAATGGTAAACTCACTCTCAAGAAATAGATGCTGACTGTTGATTTAGATGCAGAAATGCATCTTGTCCATTGTACCATAATTTTGATGTTCACCTCAATTTTAATCTTTTGTTGTATTTAGAAAATGATTGTGGGAAATTGTTTTTCCCTTTTTCTTTATTATTTTGAGGAATTGTGGGATATGATCACTTCTATAGTGATACTTGTATATATTGGTGTATCTTTAGTACACCAACAAATAAAAGGGTCAATGTGTGTGCTTGTTTATACCGGACTTGATCCTTCCTTCACTCTGTCGTCGTACTTCAAAACCAATCTCTCTCTCTCTCTCTCTCTCTCTCTCTCTCCATTGAACCTTCTCTCCCTCCCCGTAATTTCCTCGAAACCCTTGCCTTTTTCACCTCACATAGCTTCCCCTCCCTCTTTCTCTAACTAAAATCCTCTCCCCACCCGAACGAAACTCCCACACCTTTTCTCAGAACCAGCACGTAGCTCTAAGGCGCCTCTCCCAAAACCTCAACTCAATTTTCAACTCAGATTCTGTCTGCTCAAATTCTGTCGTTAGAGCATCTCCAATACAATACTTTATTTGAGAGTATCAAAATACTAGTATTTTATTCATAAAGTTATTTTAGAGGAAATTACTATTTCTATTTACTCCAACCATAAAACCTCTATTTTTCCCTCTAAAATCACTTTACGAAAAAAAACCCCTTTTTTTATACTCTCATAAGGATATGGTTGGCATAAAAATTTAGTAAAAAAAGCTTACAAGGACAAAAATATTTTTTAAAAAGGTGAATAGTGTTATGGAGATCATCCTCTATATTTTCTCTTACCCTCTAAATATAGAGGATCAAAATCTAATACTCTCAAATGGAGGAGGGTTGAAAGGATGGGTTGGAATGCTTTGATACTCTCAAATATAGATATAGAGTATGGGTAGGAGATGCTCTTAATGTTGTTTATTTTTTAAGTATTTATTTTTTTATTTTATAAAATAAGTCATTCTCTCATAATACATTACCTCTAATTCAAAAGGAATGATCCAGATTTATTTTTCTGACCGAATTTCATGTATCTTAACACTTATGATTAACCATTGTGGGGTCTTAAGTGTTTTTTTTTTTGTTGGTTTCGGCTAGAGCTGTTAGTCGAAACCAGAATATCTAAACCGGAAAAATCAGACCGGATCAAATTTTTTAAACTGGTTGAATAATTTCAATCCGATTTATGTGTTTAAAAACCAGTCGAAACCGGACCGGTTATAAATATCTATGATATATACAAAAAAAAAATATATATATATATATATATATATATATAAACATAGGGGAGGGGTTGAATTATGAATTTTTTGTTGATATTTTGTAGTGTACATTGGTCTAATAAATATATTTATTATATAAAATCAATCTCACACACACACACACACACACATATATATATATATATATAAACTGTTTTTATAGGTTTAATTATGTTTTTATGGGTTCTTTTTTTTAGGTAAAATGACGGCCAATGACGTGTTTTGATAATTAACACACACCAATGACATTTTGTTCATTAACAAATATTCTTAGCATGTCCTTTAAAAGTATTAATTATCAAAACACGTCCTGAGCCATCATTTTCCCTTTTTTTATGTATTGGACTCAAAATTGATCCTTTTTTTATTGATCATTTATTTACTTAATAACTTTTATATCTTTTTTCACTTTTATTTATTTAATATTATTTAAGTATTCCAATTTTCAATCCGATTAAATCCGTGCAAAGATCTTATTTTTTTATTATTTTATCTTTAATGGTCATAATGAATTTTTAACTCGAAAGCCTTTCAACAAGCACTCTAAGGCTACTTTTTTTTGGTAACCGAGGAACAACCCTGCAATTGAGTCACTATTGAACCCGACTGCGCAATCTAAACCTCAGGGGAGACTAGCACAGCAACATACCGCCATGGCCCCCCATTTAAATCATTGTTTATCTCTAGGAGGAATCGAACCCTGCTATGTTGCAAGTGCAGGTTCGTCCTTATTTAGTTTCATGTATCTCTTAGGTGCTCATTAAAAAGTCTTAGAGCCAAAAATTTATTACGACAATTTAAGATGAAATGATAAGAAAAATAAGATTTTCACACTAATTCAAATGAATTAAAAATTGAAACACTTATTTTTTTTACTTTTTATATGTATTTTTAAATTATTTAATATTATATACTCCAAACTTTACTCTCTCTATCTCTCTTTATGAAGGTGGGCATGCAATTTTGGCTCGAAAGCCTTTCAACAAGTACCCTAAAGCTACTTTTTTTTGGTAATCAAAGAACAACCTTGCAATTGAGTCACTTTTGAACCCGACTGCGCAATCTAAACCTTGGGGGGGACTAGACATCAACCCACCGCCATAGCCCCCATTTAAATCATTGTTTATCTCCGAGAGAAATCGAACCCTGCTATGTTACAAGTGAAGATTCGTCTTATTTAGTTTCATATATCTCTTAGGGTGCTCATTGAAAAGTCTTAGAGTCAAAAATTCATTACAACCATTTAGGATGAAATGATAAGAAAAATGAGATTTTCGCACCGATTCAAATGAATTAGAAATTAGAACACTTATTTTTTTTACTCTTTATATGTATTTTTAAATTATTTAATATCATATACTCCAAACTTTACTCTCTCTATCTCTCTCTACGAAGGCGGGCGTGCAATTTCGGAGCAGTAGGTGGATTTGGTAACTTCACTCTCTCTCACTCTCTCTCTCTCTCTTCTCCAAATTCTTACTTCTCCTCCTCCTGGTTTCGTTTCACAATCCAATTCGAAACTCCCTCTTCCAGTCAGAAAAAGTATTTGGAAAACCAAACCAAACCCAAAAATGAAAGTCTCGTCTCTTCCAAATCTCAACCGCGAAACCACCTCCTTCCCCAATTTCTTCACCATCATCCAAGACCCTGCAGACCACCACCACCACCACGACACCGGCCTTCAAATAGATGAGCACAGCTGCGACACCGAAGCCTCCGAAACGTCGCCGTACAAAGCGATCCTCTCCCCATCCGTCTCGTTCGACCAAACGAACGAGATCGGATTTCCGGCGGGGACGAGTTCCGTCGGGATGTTCCGTAGTGAATCTGAACACAATGACCAAACCCGACCGAACTCGGTTTCTGTCGGGTCAAACCAATTTGGCGGTTCAGAATGGCCAAACCTACCCAGTTGTGGTGGGAACCGTGCAACCTCCCCAATTTCCCAGGAGACCATTGAGCAACCATTTAGTCCTCTATGCCCAACCAAACGAGCCTTTACCCAAATCGACACTTTTCAATTTCTAGAAATCAAAGAAGCAACGATGACAGAAGCCGGCACAAGCAAAAGTTCCCGGCGCGAAACACCGGCACCTTTGCCTCCTTTTAAGGGACACTATTTTGCTAGTCATTTGGTATTGTTTTCGTGTTCTTTGTTCTCATTTTTTTGGTGTTTTCGGAAGCAAAAAGCACGAAAAGTTTTGAAACTGTTCGGTAAAGTTGTCAATTTTTTGAGTTTTAATTATTTATTAAAAAAATTAATCGAAAAACAAGAAATAGGTTTTATTTATTTATTACAAAATAAAAATAAAAAATATGTTTGATGACCATAATAGTTTTTATTTTTTTGGCTATCAAAGTGTTTTTTGTATTTTGTAAATAGAAACAGTAATATAAACATGTTTATGGTGCTTGTTTTAAAAAATATCGAAAACAAAAACAAAAAAACTGGAAAGAAAATCTTTTCCAAACAGAGCCTCATCATTGTTTTGATCATTTCTATGTTTTTTTTGGGGAAACGAAAACGAACTATACTGGAATCGAAATTAATTAATTTCTTGGAGAATTGTGAAGTTGTAGATTTGTGGTTATAGGTTAGGAAAGAAAGGCTGGCGGACAAAATCACAGCTCTCCATCAACTGGTTTCGCCTTTCGGAAAGGTAATACAATAACTTCATGCTACTTGCTTTCACAAAAGTGAGCGATGATTTTCTTGATGAATTCTTCAAGTTAATCATATTATAAATATTAATCTATGGTTTTGTTTCTTTCAGGCTGATACAGCTTCAGTGCTCCTTGAAGCAATGGAATACATCAAGTTCCTCCACGAACAAGTTAATGTAAGTACCATTAGAACTTACCCAAAAAAAAAATGTAAGTACCATTAGAAATACCTTAATATTTTGCAACAAAATTCACAAGAAGTTCATTCATTTCCAAACGAAATAATAAAGGGAAGTGTTAAAATACCCACCTCTATTTTGATGTGTCGTATTGACTTTAAAGTCTCAGTACTTATAAAAAAAATTCATAAGATTTGCATCGGCATCCATAACGATTGCACAAAATTACACAATATCAAGAATAAAGCGCATAACATAATGATGTTATGAATTAAACCTTGGTGTAAAGAATTCAAAATTGATGATGTGAATTTATATTAGAATATTTGGAATTTTAACATAATTTAAGGTTTGCATCCAATTATGGACTGTGTATTGTTACTATTGTAGTATGTCCTTGGAAAATGGATCAATATAAACCATTTCTGATCGATGGTTTACTTATTCGTTTGATTAATTTCTCAGGCTTTAAGTATCCCATTCATGAAAAGCGGAGCTTCCATGCAACTCCAGCAGGTAGAAGTACTCTCTTTCTTCCTTCTGATGTGCATGGTATTTGACTTCTGAAAACCTTGAAGCAAGTCTAGTGACCTTGAGTTGCATAAAATCAACACCTTCCAGATCATTTTTGAGTTTTACATATATTTGGAAGAAATGCTCCATACATACCTTATATTTGGGGGTGTACATTATACACCCCTAATATATTGTATAGAAATTGGTAACATTTGGATATAAATTCGTAACATCAATCTTGAATTCATAACTTTTTTATAAGTTCATAACATCTACACAAAGTCACAGCATCAACTTTGAATACATAACATTTTGAGGTTACGAATTTAATTTTATCTTGATGCTGAGAATTTTGACCTCAATGTTGTGAACTTCTTTGCAAATCTTATGAATTTCGATACCTTTTTCTTTTTTATTGGATTTGTAGGAGTAGCACTTTTCTATATTTGTAATCATTCATCTCTATAAAACAGACGAAGTGCTCCATAGTTTCCTAATTCTTTCGAAATTGGTCATAAAGCGTCTTTTAATGCAGAATCCTGGCAAATCAAAGGAAGATGAAGGACCGAAGCAAGATCTCAGAAGCAAAGGGCTGTGTTTGATGCCCATTTCAAACTCCTTACCTACAGATTTAGAGGTATCAATAGAAGCCATCAACAGTGCCGGTCCCGACATTTGGGTTGTCCAACCCTAACATTCCGCTTGGTTGCCCCTAAATATAGTTTTTTGCTGGATTTCTAATTTTTTTTGTATACATACAATTTTTTTTTTTTGTTGCCTGAACCAGCCGGCTTGCGGGGCTTACCCCCTGGCCGGCCCTGGCCATCAGCATTAGGACATGGGACCGATTCTCAAACAGATGAGTTCAGTTTAAGTGTATCAACGTACCGTCTTCGTCTTCATCGAATCGTCCTGGAAACTCTCACATCTTTCTCAGAACCAGAAATCGTAGACCTAAGGCGCCTCTCCAAAAACCTCGACTCAATTTTCAACTTAGACTCCGGCTTTTTCTCCATTTGAATCGTCCTGGGACATTGGTTGCGTAGACTAATGCTGAAAGGTGGTTATGTTTCGAACTTGTTTTCCTCCCCGTTTCAGGCTCATTTATTTTTCAGCTTTTTCTAGTTTCTTCTAGCTCCCAGCAACTCCTATCCTGTTACAAACTCAAGTTGGTAGATCTACTTTTTGGATGATGCCGTAGTGTTCCCGGTCATTTTAGGAACACTATAATTTTTGACATAACTTCGCCATTATGATCATAATTAAAATCCATTACAATTATAAAAGAATCCAAATAAGGCATAACTTTGGTTGGGTTTGGTTATGCCTTGATTGGTTTTTTGGATATTTCTTGGTTATGTCTTGTTTGGATTCTGTTGCACTTGTAATAGGTTTTGATTGTACTCATAATGATTTTGTTAGAATGATGCTATGGTGTCTCCGGTCATTTTGAAGACACCGTAATTTTTGGCATAATTTCACCATTATGAGCATAACTAAAACTCATGATAAGCATAACAAAACACAAACAAGATATAACCAAGGAATATTCAAAAAACCAACCAAGGCATAATCAAACCCAATCAAGGCATAACAAACAAGTTATGACTTGTTATGGTTTTGTTATGCTTTAATGAGTTTTGATTATGCTCATAATGGTTTTGTTATGCCTAAAGTTATGGTGTCTCCAAAATGACCGGGGATACGAAAATCATTCCCGTTTTGTTAGTCAAAAGTTACGGTGTTCCTAAAATGACTGGGGACACCGGAGTCATTCCCCTACTTTGATGTTAGGAAAATCAAAACTCAAGTTTTTCATTGGGTACCTTTTGAGTAATTACTTTAGTCATTCCATGAAAGCAAAATTAATGGAAGCAAAACCTTAATTTAAGGAAATTGATAATGCTAAAACTTTTTTTGCTCTTGACAAAATCTTTTTTGTTCATGTCAAAACTCAATGTGTATCTTTCATTGCATGACTTAATTGTCCTCCACTAAACTACTTGCTTTACGAAAATGCCCCTTAAAATCCCTAGGAGTATTTTAACTTCTTTTGGCATTCCCTCAAATCGATGGTATTGATCCTGAACACAAACCCAATTGGGAAATCAGCTCGGCCAATTGATTTCAAGTTTATATTGATTCCAAACACAAACCCAGGTGGGAAATCAGCTCGGCTAATTGATTTCGAGTTCACAAACAGGAGAGGAGTTAAGGAGAGGGAAAAAAAAAACACTTACCCAAAAATATTTAAGGAGAAAAAGATGGGAAATGATTGTCATAAAAAGGGGATTAATTCGGGTGAGAATTTCCAATCAAGGGAGCTCTTTGATGGGTTTTTCTTTGTGGAGTTTGGTAATCTATTTCTGGTATTCGCTAACAAAAAAAAGTTGAAGCTATGGAATGCCAAAATAACGGTAAAATACTCAAGGGATTTGAAGGGGCATTTTCGTAAAGCAAGTGGTGTATTAGAGGGCAATTAAGTCATGCAATGAAAGATAAATATTGATTTTTAGCAAGAATAAAAATGGTTTTGACAGAAATAAAAAGGGTTTTGACATTATCAGCTCCCTAATTTAAAATACATCACTAAAAAAATGGAATGAATCTCCAATAGTCATACGAAATTAGACAAACACAATCAAACCGCTAAAAAATAGGCATTGGATGTGGCTCGAGAACTAACCGTGGAAGCCCCAAAAGTAGTTCAATTCACACCGTCCCTTCCGCATGACAACTGGTAGCTTCTCGACTTGGAAATAATACTCCCTCCGTCTCAGTTTGTTTGTTCAATTTCGACATACGTGCCTTTAAAAAATCATTTATATCTCAAAATTTATAATGTTTTACATAATTTCAAAATTATTATATTTTAGACATAATTAAAATCTATTAAAACAAGATCCATATTGCGTACAAAAAATATTAAAAATTGAAACATATAGACAATTTTTTAAGAGGTTCCAAATAGTAAAAATGGACAAACAAATTGAGAAGGATGGAGTATGAAACTATTAACCATGAGGCCTGTTATGGTACAGAAAATTCGGTCCAGAAAAATATCAAAAAAAAAAAAAAATGAACGGTCCAGATTTTTCTAAACCGAGTTTCCTCCAATTCAACTTCTAACACTTTTGATTAACCATTGTTGTCATCCTAACTTAGGCTCCGTTCCACCTTTTTCAACAAAATTTTTTTTTTAAAAAAAAATGTAATTTCAATTCAGCTTCTTCTGACTGTCCTCCTGGGGCTCTTACAGTCGGAAAGTATTTCGAAAACAAAACCCAAAATGAAAGCCTCGTCTCTTCCAAATCTCAACCGCGAAACCACCTCCTTCCCCAATTTCTTCACCTTCATTCAAGACTCTGCAGATCGCGACGACACCACCCTCAACCTGCGCCCAAATAGATGAGCGCAGCTGCGACACCGAAACGTCGCCGTACAAAGACATCCTCTCCCCGTTTGATGAAATGAACGAGATCAGACTTTTCGCGGCGACGAGCTCCGTTGGGTTGATCCGTCATGAATCAGTCCAAACCCAACATAACACGAGTTCCGTCGGGTCAAACCAGTTTGGCGGCGGCAGCGCAACCAGTGGTAGTGTAGGACCAAACCCTGCCCAGCTGCGGTGCGGACCAGATCAGCCACCCGGATTTTCCAGAGT
Organism: Rhododendron simsii; assembly: GCA_014282245.1. Taxonomy (NCBI): domain Eukaryota; kingdom Viridiplantae; phylum Streptophyta; class Magnoliopsida; order Ericales; family Ericaceae; genus Rhododendron; species Rhododendron simsii. Next base: position 2,284,751 of record CM024957.1, read on the forward strand.
CAGAATTCCCACGCGCTTTCAAGATGAGCAAGTCCACGTTCCAGTTCATATGCAGCGAGCTCGACCCGGTCATCAACAACAAGGACACCATGCTCCGGTTAGCCATACCGGTCCGCCAGCGCGTGGCCGTCTGCATCTGGTGGTTGGCCACAGGGGAGCCCCTGCGCCGGGTCTCCAAGAAATTCGGGCTAGGCATCTCCACGTGCCGTGAACTCGTGCTAGAAGTTTGTGGGGCTATTTGGAGTGTTTTGATGAGCAAATTTTTAAAACGGCCTGATGAGGAGAAAATGACGAAGGTAAAATGGGAATTTGAGCTGATTTCTGGGATTCCAAACGTGGGTGGATCCATCTATACTACGCACGTGCCTGTTATTGAGCCGGAGGTGAGCGCACCGGCTTATTTCAATAAGAGTCACACGGAGAGGAACCAGAAGATGTCATACTCGATCACGGTACAAGGCGTTGTTGATTCGAAGGGAGTGTTTACGGACGCTTGTATCGGGTGGCCGGGGTCTATGAGTGATGACAAGATTTTGGAGAATTCGGCGCTTTCGCAGCTGGCGAGTGGCGGGCTTTTGAAGGATGTTTGGATCGTGGGGAATTCTGGGTACCCGTTAATGGATTGGATGTTGGTTCCTTATGCACATAAGCCTTTGACGTGGTCCCAACACACGTTTAATGTGAAAGTTGGGGAGGTTCAGAGGGTGGCGAAAGAGGCGTTTTTGCGGTTGAAAGGGAGGTGGAGTTGCTTGCAGAAGAGGATCGAGGTGAAGCCCTGGCGCTTGCCTGTGGTTCTTGGTGCTGCTTGTGTGTTGCACAACATTTGTGAGATGAGGAATGAGGCAATGGATCCGGCAGAGACGAGTTTCAATCTATTTGATGATGAGATTGTGCCGGAGATTAATTCTGTGAGGTCTGTTGACGCGATGCGAGCTAGGGATCATATTGCGAACCATCTATTACCCCTGGGTAACTATCTTCAATTGTAGAACTACTACTAGTAGTTTTTGTTGGGTCCCACCCCATTTGATTGTCTAATGGACACTCTTTTTTTTCTTTTTCTTTTTTCATTCGTTAATCCTAACAAGTGATACAAATTGTTTTTCCCTCTATTGAATTGATGCATAGTTTTTCTTTTCTAATAATCGAGCTCCAATTTGTCAGAACAACTGTTTTCTTCTTTGAGCTATGTTTGGATTATCAATTTGTAGAGCTTATTTGTGTATAGAAGTGACCTTGTGAAGAAAAAGTAATACTCCTGATAGACTGAAGAAGCAGGACTATGAACCATTTCGTTCCTTTATCCGTTTGTCAATCTCAAACAAGTCCACGATCCAAACACAACTTTAGTGACGTGATTTTCCTTTTGTATCTTGGTCATTAATTTACTTTGTGTAAGTTGTGTATTTTTTTCTACAAACTTAAATTTCTTTCGAATTACGGAGTTTTGAAGACCATAAATGTGTAGTTGGATGCTAGTTGTTGAAACCTATTTTTGTAGCCAAATGAAGGCCAATGGATATGGCTACCAATCAGAGTTACCGGGGGGAAAAAAAAAAGGGTCATGGATGTTCCAGGCTAAAAAAAATTCCGATAGGTTTCATTTGTGACCTATTGGTTTGAGTTATTTTGGGTTCGGACAAATGAGTTGGAGATTCAGCACTCTTACGGAAATTTCAAACTCAGGTCCAAATCCGAACCCATTTCAGTTTCCGCGACGTTAGTCTTCCGGGGAATTGAATACTCTCCTTTTTGTATTCTAAGGGTGAGAAGAAGAAGAATGGCAGTGGAAATGCATATTGAGAAAAAGTGAAGGAATAGAATTTTTTTTTTATCGTGAAGGGAGATAGATTATGACTAGAGTGTAGAAAGGGATACGGGTTGAGAAAGGGTTCGAGTGCATGAAATCGATTTGATTCGTTTGGGTGGAATAAACAGTGGCGAAATGGTATGGGATGCGGATAAAAAAAAGAAAAAGAAAGAAATGGTATGAGATGAGCGTGCAAATATATTAAGAGAGTAGGGGATGAGGGGAATGGGCAATTATACCCCCCAAAAGGGGTCACATGCTGGGCATGTAATTTTTTTCCATCCAAAAACTTGACGGCATCCATCTGAAGGTTAACATTGAAATCAATTGAAAAGTAGAAGTATTTATATGCCCAAATTTAAAGGTTAAGGACCAAATTAAATTTTTAATCAAAATCGAAGAGATATATAAGAAATTTTTCCTTAATTATAATATCATATTTTCCTCGAAAGGATAACCTCCACCCATATTCAGTCCCTAAAAATAAAAGTATCCAATATGTACAGAGATGGGAACTAACCCAAATGATGAAAAGCAAATATTAGAAGTTTTCATTGGTAGCTTCAGATAAAGACGGAAGTTTTGATTGGTAGCTTCGGTGCAAGAGGGACCGCGTTGGTGATGGAGACTAAATTGACATAAATTTTAAACACCGGGACAAATTGGACAAATATTTAGATTCGGGACGAAATTAATCACTAACTAATATTTTGGGACCAAAAAGGTAAAGAAACCTTTGGTTTTGGGTTGTATTTTGGTTTTAAACCGCTTGAATTTAAAAAGAGAAAAAAAGAGAGGAAGTGGGAAAAAAGTGGTGGAGAAAAAGGAGATACGTAGAAAATTTCAATCTGAACGAGGGCCGCATGGGCACTTAGAAATTCTCGGGCAATTTCGGAGTAGGAGGAGATGTAGTGGAGTGGAAACTTTACTCTTTCCCACTCTCTCTCTCGGTCTCTCTTGTTTCCTCCAAATTCTGACTTCTCCTCCTCCCCGGTTTCGTTTCACGCTCCAATTCGAAACTCCATCTTCCAATCTCAGAACGAACCCAAAAATGAAAGTCTCCTCTCTTCCAAATCTCAACCGCGAAACCACCTCCTTCCCCAATTTCTTCACCTTGTTCCAACACCCTGCAGACCACCACCACCATGACACCGCCCTTCAAATAGATGAGCGCAGCTGCGACACCGAAGCCTCCGAAACGTCGCCGTACAAAGACATCCTCTCCCCGTTCAATGAAATGAACGAGATCAGACTTTGCGCGGGGACGAGTTCCGTTGGGTTGATCCGTCGTGAATCGGTCCAAACCCAACATAACACGAGTTCCGTCGGGTCAAACCAGTTTAGCGGCGGCGGCAGCAGCGCAACCAGTGGTAGTGTAGGACCAAACCCTGCCCAGCTGCGGTGGTGGGACCAGTGCAGCCACCCGGATTTTCCAGAGTCAGAATTCCGACGCGCTTTCAAGATGAGCAAGTCCACGTTCCAGTTCATATGCAGCGAGCTCGACCCGGTCATCAGCAAGGACAACACCATGCTCCGGTTAGCCATACCGCTGGTTAGCCAAATAATACCGGTCCGCCAGTGCGTCGCAGTGTGCATCTGGTGGTTGGCCACCGGGGAGCCCCTGCGCCTGGTTTCCCAGAAATTCGGGCTGGGCATCTCCACGTGCCGTGAACTCGTGCTGGTAGTTTGTGGGGCTATTAGAAGTGTTTTGATGAGCAAATTTTTGAACTGGCCTGATGAGGAGAAAATGACGACGGTAAAGAGGGAATTTGAGCTGCTTTCCGGGATTCCAAACGTGGCTGGATCAATTTATACTACGCACGTGCCTATTAATGAGCCGGAGGTGAACGGACCGGCTTATTTCAATAAGAGGCACACGGAGAGGAACCAGAAGATGTCGTATTCGATCACGGTACAAGGCGTTGTTGATTCCAAGGGTGTGTTTACGGACGTTTGCATCGGGTGGCCGGGGTCTACGAGCGATGACAAGATTCTGGAGAATTCGGCGCTTTCGCAGCGGGCGAGTGGCGGGCTTTTGAAGGATGTTTGGATCGTGGGGAACCGCGGGTACCCTCTGATGGATTGGGTGTTGGTGCCTTATGCGCAGCCGATCCATTGGTGTAGTCATATGGTGTTTAATGAAAGCGTGGGAGTGGTTCAGAAGGTGGCGAAAAAGGCATTTTCGCGGTTGAAAGGAAGGTGGCGCTGCTTGCAAAAGATAACGGAGGTGATGCTCCAGGACTTGCCTGTGGTTCTCGGTGCTTGTTGTGTGTTGCACAACCTTTGTGAGATGAGGAATGAGGCATTAATGGATTCCAGCGAGACGAGTTTCGATCTCTTTGATGATGTGATTGTGCCGGAGAATGATGTGAGGTCTGTTGACGCGATGCGAGCTAGGGATCAGATTGCTCTATGGTACACCATCTTTTTCTGGGCATCGACCTTCCCCCCGTTTGATTGATTGCCTCATGGAACTTGAGGCCTTACCCTCACCCTTTTGTGGTATATAAAAATGGAGAAAATCTTGTTTACGGAATTGTGACTGTTCAAAAGTGTCCAAACTAAAAGTGTTTTGGATAGTCGGCTTGTTAATGAAATTTTTCCAAAAAAGAATAAAGATTTCATTAAAATCCAGACCGTCCAGAACATTTTTAGACGACTGTGATTGATTGGTCTCTAAATAATATCTCATAAAAGTGTAGTCTATGAAATAGTCTCTGTGTGTGGACATGCACTGGACAGTTTATGTGCTTGGTGTAGTAAAAAATAAAAATAGAGTCTATGAGGGAGTGCGTGCTGTGAGAGAGGGATAGGGTAAGGCTGTATCAAAGAGATTGTGAGAACCAGAGCAAGAAAGAAAAGTGAGTTGAGTGCTTCTGTGCTTGTAACTTCTCCAAATATAATCTATATTTGTGTTTTCTCCGTGGGGTGGGTATTCCAATCAAACCACGTAAGTTTTTGTAATATTGATTCTTTTCCATGATTTGTTGAGGTCGTGTTATATGATATTGTCATTGTACTTTTGTAGATCGTTTTTCATGTATGGTGAATCGATACTCAATTGGGCCATGGGAGAAGGGATTAACAATGAACAACGTAAAATGAATTACGGAGAAAAACAATTTACCTGCGATTTAGGCATCCAAACGCCGGAAAATTGGTAGAATATTTTAGCAGAAAATATTTTTTGGTCAAACAAACAAAGCCTTAATATGTTGCTGGATCCAAAATTGGGTGCATCCACGAACGACATAAACAAATCATATTTTGATATGGAAACAAGCTTTATAAGGGAGTTCTTTCAACTCACTATAGTCTCTCTGTTCATATTCAAATTGATCACGGGATCGATGATATCTCACTTACACTGAGATCAATCATTCTACCTCCACATCCAAACACACATCCATTTACACACCTTCACTCACAATAGGGGTGGACAAATGAATTGTAGATTCGGTACGCTCCTCTTTTTTTATTGTGAACTTTGGTAGTGTCCCTTTTAATTACTTCAGTCATTCCATGAAAGGAAAATCCCAACGGAAGCAAAACCTTAATCCAAAAGACATTATTAAAAAGAAAATAGTAAAATGGAAAGAATCTCCAATAGTCATATACTCCGCTCGTCCATTTTTTAAAGTCTATTTTGGATTGTTTCTTAATAAATGTCCATTTTATAAAGTTAGTAGGTAAAAATTGATACATTTTTCATTTTGCCCCTAAAATTAGATTCCATTTTGAAAAATTAGCAAATAAAAGTGTAATGATGATATCTCTATAGAGGGTAAGTAGGGAAAGTAGAGATAAAAGTTAATACGAAATATATAATGATGATATTTTTTTAATATGTTAAAATTACAAAACAGGACACATAAAAATGGACGAAAGGAATATAAAATTAGATAAAACAAAATCCAACCACTACAAATAGACATTAGATGTGGCTCGAGAACTAGCCGTGGAAGCCCAAAAGGTAGTTCAATTCACACCGTCCCTTTTGCATGACAACTGATAGCATCTGGACTTGGAAAGATAATAACACTACAGAAAATTAGAGGCTGGTTTTCTTTTTAAGGTTTCGTTTTATCCCAATCTTAATTATTTTTCCTAGGCTCTGTTATGTACGTTATGACTTTTATACCCCAAATGAACCAATCGAACCCCCCCATCTCTCTCTCTCCTCTGACATACTCCATCCGCATCACCAATTTCCCGTTTCTCACCAAACCAGCCCATACCACTTTAGTTCTGGACGAGTTGAGGCTGCCGTGGCCGTACACGAATGTCGTGGCCGTCGGCGGCGTTGGAGACTTGGACGAGTTTGGGGCCATCGTCCTTGACGACGACGATGACGGAGGTGGAGCCACCGTCAAGGCTGTTCTCGACCATCTCCTTCATGGCGGAGACTGGCCGCTGGATTACTTCTCTGGCGGCGATTCGGTTCACCACGGATAGGTCCACTCCAGGCATCTGTCTCCCCTCGTCGATTCAACTCTTTCTTCACCATCACCATTTTCGTGGGCCTCTCCCTCGCCTACCCGGACCAGCACAGCCTTGAGAACCCCTCCGCCCGCGACGCTGACGTCGCCACCGCCAAACACCATCTCGCCTTCGAAGTGGTCTCCTTCAGCTTCTTCCTCTTCTCCTCCGTGCTAGCCCAGGGCCTCAGACTGGCCATCAACCTGAAGAACTCACATTGGTTGATCTGTTCAATGGTACACTTGCCGAACTAATATATATTGAGATTCTCTTGAAGGATTTCTTCCACTCAATTGCACATATGGAATATCAATCGAATTTCTCGAAGACTTTCTTCCATTAGTTTACTCTCGGTGAGAACTGTAATTATATGGAGATTTTCTCATAGACTTTCTTCCATTAAATTACTTTGAGTGAGAATTTTTCTTATTTTCTCAACAATTTTCTGCATTTTCCTTTTGGTTTGTTGATTTCGAATTCTAAGGTTGTGTTTGACATTAAATATTACAAGTCACTGAATCTGTTATAATTAGGCCTTGTTTACATAGTTCACATATGTGAATTGTCTAATTTTTTAACGAGAACAATGTAATTTCTATGAGAACTATCTATGAGAAATGTGTATTTTATATGAAAACTGTCTATGAGAATTATATTTTTTCTATGGAAACTGTGTATTTTTCTATGAGAACTGTGTATTGTCCATAAGAACAGTGTATTTTCTATGAGAAGTGTATATTTTAGTAGGTGAGGCTATTTGAACAGTGTATTTTTCAATTCTCATTGCCCAATTTTCATAGCTTATTCACATAGCATAGAAAACTAACAGTTTTCATAGAACTGATTGACTATGAGAATTGACAATTGTCATAACCAGTTTACATAGCCAAGGGTATTTTCTATGAGAACTATATATATTTTTTTATAAAAACTGTCTATGAGAACTGTGTGTTATTCATGAGAACTGTCTATTAGAATTGTATATTTTCTACGAGAATTATATATTTTTTATGAGAACTGTGTATTTTAGTGTGTGTTAAGACTATATAAACTGTGTATTTTTCAGTTCACATAGTCCAATTCTCATAACTAATTCACAAAGCTAGTTCTCTTTGAGAACAGTCATTTCTCATAGCCAATTCTCATAGAACCGACTATGAAAGCTGAAAGTTCTCATAGAACTGACTATGAGGATTGACAGTTCACATAGCCGATTTTCATAGCTCAGTTCACACAGTCAGTTCTATGAGAACTAACTAACTGTGAGACTTGAAAGTTCTCATAACCAGTTCACATAGCCAATGGTATTTTTATCCGAAATAGTATGATTCAACAATTGATTCTAAAAATATTGCTCTCATGGCCTCAGTTCTCATATCTATAGTTCAGGGATATTTTTATTCAAAATAATATGTTAACTCGGACTATGTGAATTGACGGGGATATTTTTGTTTGAAATATTATGTTAACTGACTATGAGAATTAGCAGTTCTTATAGGCAGTTCACATAGGCAAGTGCTTTTTTGTCCAATATAATATGGGTCAGGAGTTGATTCTGAAATATAAATTTTACTAAAAATGGATATGTATACAAAAAGTTTAAGAAAAATGGATAAAATAGTAAAAATGCATGAAAAGTCAAGAAAAATGACTGAAATAAATAAGAAATATTTTTGTTTGGATTAAATTAAGTCTGAACGTACTTTTTGGGGTTAGCCTCTAAATTCCCCCATAAAACTATCAAAAATGATAGGGGTACATATGAAATGTACATATCAATTTTGTGGGGCCCACCTTGGGTTCCACAAAGATGATTTAAACCGTCCATTATTTTCTAAACATTTTTTTATGGAGCCCTGTAAAAAATCAGCACAACCCAATATCGGTAAGGATTTTTTCTTAATTTGTGGAGGCGAAACTACTTAACTGCTTAGTTTCGCTCTTACAAATTCAAAAAAAATCCTTACCGATATCGGATTAAGCTGATTTTTTACAAGACTCCATAAAAAGATGTTTGAAAAATAATAAGCGATTCGGATCATCTTTGTGGAACCCCCACAAAATCTAGATGTACATTGTATGTACCAATAGCAACACTCTAAAACTATTAACCATGAGGTTTGGTACAGGTGAACCAAGGGGTGCAAGCGGGGGCTTGGATCCCAGCATACGTTTTGATTATCTCACCGACTATATTATATTTTAGGTTAATTTGAAAAAGTTTTATGTGATTAACCCAGCAAGTCTTTTGAGTGAAAAAATAAAAATTAAAGTTGATATAATTTCTATATATGTGTGAAAAAATACTTCATAAAATTTCAAGTTATCAACTTTTTTTCGTTTGTGATTATAGAGTTAAATACATATCATTCTCTTATAATACATCACTTCTAATCCAAAAGGAACGTTCCAGATTTATTTTTCTGGACCGAATTTCCTCTATCTAACACTTATGATTAACCACTGTGGCGTCTTAAGGTTTTTTTGTTTCGGCAATGATTGCCAGTGAAAGACTTTGAATATTATTGTTTGAGAATTTGGAGAGAGGAATGGTCCATGAAAGTGGGCATGCAATTTCGGAGTAAAGTGGAATTTTTTTTTTTATCCGCGAGTAAAGTGGATTGGTAACTTTACCAGTGGTGCTAAAATCTGTACCAGCGAGTACAAATGATTTTTTAGGTCTTTTTTGCATCTAAAAAATGATCGAAATCGTTCATTTTATTTAGAATACTTTGTTTATGATTCTTGTAAAAAATAAGCTCAATAGGATATCGGTAAAGGTATTTACAAAACATTCAACTTTGTTACAGAATTCAAACCTGAATTCTAAAGCAGAATTGGATATTTTGTAAACGCCCTTACCAATACCGGATTGAAATTATTTTTTTCAAGGACCATAAATAAAATATTTTAAATAAAATGAGCGGCTCCGATTATTTTTTTGGCACAAAACATGTCCAATTAGACGTTTGTACGCACTGGTATAGATTTATGTCTGTACCAGTATCATTTCTGTAAGTTTACTCTCTCTCTCTCTCTCTCACACTCTTTTTCTCTCTCCTCCAAATTCTCACTTCTCCTCCCCCTGGTTTCGTTTCACAATCCAACTCGAAACTCCCTCTTCCAGTCAGAAAAAGTATTTCGAAAACCAAACCCAAAAATGAAAGTCTCGTCTCTTCCAAATCTCAACCGCGAAACCACCTCCTTCCCCAATTTCTTCACCATCATCCAAGACCCTGCAGACCGCGACGACACCACCCTCAACCTGCGCCCAAATAATGACCATGGCGACTACTCCGAAACGTCGCCGTTCAAAGACATCCTCTCCCCATCCGTCTCGTTCGGTGAAATGAACGAGATCGGATTTTTAGCGGGGACGAATTCCGTTGGGTTGATCCGTTGTGAATCGGTCCAAACCCAACATAACACGAGTTCCGTCGGGTCAAACCAGTTTAGCGGCGGCGGCAGTGCAACCAGTGGTAGTACCGTAGGAGTAGGACCAAACCCTACCCAGCTGCGCTTGTGGGACCAGTGCAGCCAGCCGGATTTTCCAGAATTAGAATACCAGTTTAGCGGCTGCGGCAGCGCAACCGGTGGTAGTACTGTAGGAGTAGGACCAAACCGTAACCGGCTGTGGTGGGACCAGTGCAGCCACCCGGATTTTCCAGAATCAGAATTCCGACGCGCTTTCAAGATGAGTAAATCCACGTTCGAGTTCATATGCAGCGAGCTCGACCGGCTCATCAACAAGGACATCATACTCCGGTTAGCCATACCGCCGGTCAGCCATACCGCCGAAATATTACTGTTCCGCCAGCGTGTCGCCATGTGCATCTGGTGGTTGGCCACCGGGGAGCCCCTGCACCTGGTCTCCAAGAAATTCGGACTAGGCATCTCCACGTGCCATAAACTCGTGCTAGAAGTTTGTGGGGCTATCACCAATGTTTTGATGAATAAGTTTTTGAACTGGCCTCTTGAGGAGAAAATGACGAGGGTGAAAAGGGAATTTGAGCTGGCTTCAGGGATTCCAAACGTGGGTGGATCAATGTATACTACGCACTTGCCTATTATAGCGCCGGAGGTGGACCGACTGGCTTATTTCATGGTACAAGGCGTTGTTGATTCGAAGGGGGTGTTTATGGATATTTGTATAGGGTGGCCGGGGTCTACGAGTGATGACAAGATTTTGGAGAACTCTGAGCTTTGGCGGCGGGCGAGTAGCGGGCTTTTGAAGGATGTTTGGATTTTGGGGAATTCTGGGTACCCATTAATGGATTGGCTGTTGGTTCCTTATACACATAAGGATTTGACGTGGACTCAACACGCGTTTAACAAGAAAATTGGGGAGGTTCAGACGGGGGCAAAAGAGGCGTTTTCGCGGTTGAAAGGGAGGTGGAGTTGCTTGCAGATGCTGACCGAGGTGAAGCTCCAGGACTTGCCTGCGGTTGTTGGTGCTGCTTTCGTGTTGCACAACATTTGTGAGATGAGGAATGAGGCAATGGATCCGGGCCATCCGGCCAAGACGAGTTTCGATCCCTTTGATGATGAGATTGTGCCGAAGGATGCTGTGAGGTCTGTTGACGCGATGCGAGCTAGGGATCAGATTGCTCACCATTTGTCAGACCATAATTTTGCGGGCACCAATCAATGATGAAACCAGGAGGTCTAGTGGCAGAGGCCGCTACGACAAAAATTTTAGAAATTGCAATTATTATATGTAAAAAAAAATTATCTCTAACATATATAGTTTCGCCACCACTAGATTTTTTGTCTTTATTTTTTGTTATATATTAGTCCTAAATCTTCTATTTTTTTTTTCAAGAAAGAAGGCCAAAAAAGTATGTCAAAACTAAATTCAATGGGCGAAAGTGAAATAATATAAGGACGAGGTATAATTAAGGGAAAAAAAAACTCCAAACTTTAACTCTAAAACAACTTATATAACCTAAAAAATTAAAATTAGTCTTTTTTGTACTCTTTATGCAAATGACAAATATCATTTACTATTGTTTTTGTTGTGTTATTTTAATTTTTTTTTTTGTAGAGTCGATGACTATTAATATTGTAATTCATCTTTTTATTTTTTAGTATATATTTCGTCACTGCTAGGATAAAATTTTAATTCCGTCTCCGGCACCGATCTTCTTTGCAACTACTAGTGGTTTTTGTTGGGCCCACCCCATTTGATTGCCTCACGGAACTTGGACCTTTTTTCTTTTTTTTCTTTTTTTTCCATTTGTTAATCCTAATATATCTGTCATGTGTTTGGACAGATTGTGTGCTTGGTGTTGTGACAGTATAGTCTATGACAGAGTGTGTGCTGTGATAGAGGGATTGCGTAAGGCTGTAGCAAAGAGATTTTTTGCGTAAGGCTGCATCAAGATGGATTGCGTAAACTTAGAACACAAAGAACAAAAATCAGAAAGAGCAGCTTGCACATCATAAGGAGCACTCCGCCGATCTACAAGCCCTTGGACAAACGCTGCACAATCAGACTTGATGCAAATACTATCCATTTTATGCCCGAGTGCCCAATATAACACCATCAAACCTGCTCGAATCTCCACAAAAGAAGCAGATAATGTCCTGCACTGTTCACACTAATACGGCGAGTCCTCTTCGTTTGATTCCAGTACCCAAGCCGCAGCCCCTTTATGAGAATCAGCTAACCAAGCCCCATCCGTGACAAACGTAACCCAACCTGTATAATTCTTTCCAAACCCAGGCTTTGAATAATAAAAGCTAAGGGACTGGCTCATAACACCCCCTTCGCTGTCATTTCTACACCTCCCAACACTATTCCTTTGAGAAGACCTGCAAACACTTATAAGGCCTGAAAAAGTAAAACATTATCAACATTGACATTAACTCCGTTAAATAACACATCATTACGCGCACACCAAAACGACCACATAACAAGAATGGAGTCCTGTATCAATATAACAAAGAGATTTTGAGAACCAGAGCAATCAAGAAAAGTGAGTTGAGCGCTTGTAACTTCTCCAAGTATAATCTATATTTGTGTTTTATCTGTGGAGCCCGTCAAACCACTTAAATTCTTGTCTCTACGTTGTTTGTCTTGTAACTCGACAAGTCCCCAACATTTCTTGTAATATTGATTCTTCTCCGTGATTTGTTGAGGCCATGTCATATGATGTTGTCTTCGGATATCGTTTTTCACGTATAGTGGATCGATACTAATTGTTTTTCCCTCTATTGAATTGATGCGTTGTCTTTCTTATCTAAGAATGGCAACGGAGCGAGACGGGGCGAGTTTTTGCATATCTCAATACCGACCCGAAAATCATTACCCGCGCCTAGCCCTGCCCCAACCCCGACCAAGTTTTTTTTGGGTACCTCCATTCCCGCCCCGCCCCGTAAAAATTTTAAAAAATAAAGTATAAGTAAAAAAGTAAAAAAAATGGTAAATATAAATAAAAATTATCTAGAAAATAAAACTTTTGAAAATATTTTTGTGTCTTTTGGTATCGCGGTTTTATCTAAACTTTTCATTGCAATCAATATTTTAGATACTTCATTTCATTTTATGTGTACAATTTAGAGTAAATTACAGTAAACCCCCCTCAACTAATCCAAATTTTCACTTAACCCCCTCCAACTAAAAAATCCAACAGTGTGCACCCTCTAACTATCCAAAATTAATACTTAACACCCTTTTGTTAGGTCTCCGTAGGAAAAATGCACCGACGGCCGTCTCCGGCCACCGGGCGGCCGATCCGAGCCGTCCAAAAATTTAAAAAAAAATAACCGAGTGGGCTAACGCAGGAATCAACGGCATCCGACGTGCGTAGGTGCTCGATCCAAACACGCCAAGAATTTAAATGGGGTGTTTAGATCGAGCACCTACGCACGTCGGATGCCATTGATTCCCGCGTAAGCCCACTCGATTTTTTTTAAAAAATTTTTGGACGGCTCGGATCGGCCGCCTGATGGCCGGAGACGGCCGACGGTGCATTTTTCCTACGGAGACCTAACAAAAGCGTGTTAAGTGTCAGTTCTGGATAGTTAGAGGGTGCACACTGTTGGGTTTTGTAGTTGGAGGGGGTTAAGTGAAAATTTGGGTTAGTTGAGGGGGGTTTACTGTAATTTACTTTACAATTTATTATAAATATTTGAAGATAACTTTTTAAAAAATCCACTAAACACCAAACAATATCAATTTTTATTTGTTTTTTAAATTTAATTAGGCTACTTGACAGTAAAGAGACACTGTTTTTTGGATTAATGCTAAAAAAATAAAAGGACGTGTATATAAGTGTATATATGTATATAAGTGTGCGTGTGCATGTGCGTGTGCGTGTGTGTGTGTATATATACACACACACACACACACACCGGGTCAGGGTTGGGGTGAGTAATTTCCGGGCGGGTTTAGGGGGTGGGGTATGCTTGCGACCTTAAAGTGTGTTGCAATAAGAATGCCCCAAGCGTAGGGCTAGGTCGGTTGAAAACATAATAATACCCGGAAGTCCGGGGTCGAATCCACAGGGAGCGCATCCATAACTCATTCGGAAGTTTGCTTTGATAGAGATTCTAGCGTTAGGACCACCAACCAAGTTTTGGCGTTGAGACGGCCAACTGAAAGATTTAGTTAACTGGCTACTTTTCCTAACTATGGCTTTTTAACAGGAGATTAAATTATAGGTAAGGTTTAGGGATAATCAACACCCATAACACAAGGATAAGCTCGATTCTTCTCTTTTTAACAAAAGTGTTCAACATGTCTAGGGTTCTTTTGGTACATTTAGACAAACACAAGGAGGGACATAGCTCTAAGTATCAAATATGGCAAGAAGCTTAACCCTTGCCTACATTTGATCAAAGAGAGTAACACCTCAAAGTTTTGATACATAAAATTGGTCCTAAGCCATGTTTAAGCTAGAAAACAGGGGTTTTCGAGAGGAGAACGAGCCACACCCCTGGTTACGGGATGTTAATCATCCCATAACCTAACCTTGCTACACTACTCATACATAATGAAAGGAGAAGTGAAATGAATTAGGGTTCAAATGAGAGAACATGAAATCATGCTGAAACAGAATTAGAAGTTAGATTAATAAGGATCCCGAAGGAACTACAACATTAATGAAAGCAATCACCCTCCAAATCCCCTAATCAATGCTTCATTAAGGAAAGAGAAAAAAGTTGGTGAGAAGAGGCGGAAGAGAGAGAAAAGAGCTAATCCCAAATAACATAACATAACCCTAAAAATGTGCAAAGGGGGTATTTATAGCACCCCTTTAAAGTTACAAAAGAAAAAGAAAAAGAAAATAGAAATCTGCAGAAACTGGGGATTTCCTACCGGTAGGACCTGTCTACCTACCGGTAGAATGGCTTCGGGCAAAAAGGTGAAGACAGCTTTAACTGGGTTCCTACCGGTAGGCACTGATCCCCTACCGGTAGGTCTTAGACGGTGCACATTTGTGAACTCTCTGGACAGAGGTTGGACCGGTAGATTGGGATCTCTACCGGTAGGAATTGGTTTGTTCCGGTAGGCATTGATCTCCTACCAGTAGAACTTCATTTGCTGGCAGCCTTATAGCAGCTTCATTCTGGGATTATCCTAACTGTCCGGGGCTTCGACGATGCATCTCTGGACTCCGTTATCGCCCTAGTTAGGCCTCTTGGGACCCCGATCACCGATGGAGTAAGCTCATGACGTAAAAACCGCCTTATTAACAAAAAGAACCTGTAAGAGCATCCATAGTGGAATAAGCAAAACAAAAAGTTGCTAAAGTTAGCAATATTTGTTCAAAAAAGTGCTCACATTGGAATAACCAAACTTAACAATCTCTTAGCAACTTATCAAATTTTGGCTTTTGAATAATCAAAACTAGCAACCTTTAGCCAATAATCAAATTTAGTGATTCCCACATTTTCTCAATCAAAGTACACCCATCATTACACAAAAATCTTTTTTCTCTCTCTATCAACAATGTTTTCAAAAAATAATTATAAAAAACTATTCCTACTATTCTTTTCAGAAACTTTTTCTAAAAAAAAAAAACCCGTGCTTATATGAACTCTTTTTAAAAATTTTTTTAATAAAAACTGTTCAAATTTTTTAAAACTATTTTTAAAAAAAATTGTATTTACTCAAAGCTGTTTCTTTATACATTTTTTTCATTAACTATTTTTTTATCCGACTGTTTTTAACTTAAACTGTTTTTTTTCTTCTAAAAACTATTTAATTAACCTTTTTTTTCAAGGATAAATATTTTTTTGACAAAAATTATTTTTAACATAAACTAGTTTTTCAAAAGATTTACGTGAAATGAAGGTAAAAATTTTGGAGAAAACTCATGGAAGGAAGCAATGGTCCTATTGGTTTTGATTATGAGCAAAAAATAGCCAATGTGAGATTTGACATTGTTAACTTTAGCAACCTCTAAATGGATAATCAAAATCTGATGTGGCATGTTTTGATTATTCACTTTTACTTATTCCACTGTGGATGCTCTAAACACCAAAAACGCACCTTTCACGCAATATCATTCAAAAACATAAAGTTATGCGCGCGAGCGTGGCAAAAATGAGCGAGATAAGCCCGAATATAACCACAATTGAGGGCTTATCAAGGTACTTTTGCCTCGAACCCTACCCGAACTCTAGCGGGTTTGGAAATTTTTACCCCGACCCGATATCCGAAAGTGGAGTGGAAAACTCACCCCGTTCAGGGCGGGACGGGACCGATTGCCATCCATCCCTATTCTTATCTAAGCGAGCTCCAATTTGTCAGACCAACTTTTTCCTTCTTTAAGTTGTGTTTGGATTATCAGTTGGGTCTCACTACAAGAAAAAACACCATTCCCGACTAACCCTTTAGTCGGCAATTGTAGCCTTTTTAGTCGGCAAAAACATTTCCCGACTAAAATATTTTGGTCGGCACGTTAGTCGATGGAACGAGGTCGGCAAAGGTTGTTGCCGACTAAAAAAGGTTTAGTCGGCTAAAGTTTTTTTTTTATCGACCATCATGTTTAGTCGGAAATTAAAATTTAGTCGGTAAATGTTCAGATTATCACCAACTAAACTTTAGTCGGGGAATGTTAATACTCATTAGCGACTAATTGTTTAGTCGGCAATAACATATTTCTTTTTTAAAAAAAACTGGAAAATAACATTCAGCGACTAATGTTTTAGTCGGAAATAACAAATTTTTTTTTTAAAAAAATTTGGAAAATAACAATCAGAGACTAATTTTTTAGTCGGCAATAATATATTTTTTTTTAAAAAAAATTGGGAAATAACAATCAGAGACTAATTTTTAAGTCGGCAATAACAGATTTTTTTTAAAAAAAAATTTGGGAAATAACAATCAGAGACTAATTTTTAGTCGGCAATAACATTTTTTTTTAAAAAAAAAAAACTGGGAAATAATACCTTGGTAACCTCATTACATCCACATTTGCTAACGTGCTGTAATTAATAGGAAACTAAAAATTCCAATGTCCACCAATTATTTAGTAAACAAATTATATCCAAATCCCTAAAGCGCAAAATAATGATCGAACGACAACAGGGGGAAAAACCAAAAATCGAAGCAACAGTATACTAACCATGTAATATTAAACAAAATGTATCCAAACAAAAAGTTCAACTCGCTACACGTAGAATCCACAACCAAAATCTAACGTTGATCTTCATAGTCCGTAACCCAAAGCAAAATCGTGGGATACTCCACTAAAATGACAATTTGTAAAAAAAACAAACCACCATCTATTATGCAATATATGATCTTGTGCATCGTGATCAATGTTGTCGGAATCAATATTTCCTTTCTTTTAAATTTTTAAAAAGGGGTAAAAGTTGATATTCCATGACTAAATCTATTAGTTGGGTAATGTATTTGATTTTTTAATTTGGATTAAATGATATTACCCAACTAAAATATATTTGGCCGGAAAACGTAATTTCGTTTTCTATTATATTAAATTCGGAAAAATAATATTTCCCGACCAAATATTAATTTAGTCGGCAAAAAAATAAATTACCGACAAAATATAGTTTAGTCGGAATTAATTCTTGATTTTATTAAATTCGGAAAATGTTATTTCCCGACTAAATATTAATTTAGTCGGCAAACAAACCAATTACCGACAAAATATAGTTTAGTCGGAATTAATTCTTGATTTTATTAAATTCGGAAAAATGTTATTTCCCGACTAAATGTATATTTAGCCGGCAAAAAAATAATTTACCGACAAAACATAGTTTAGTCGGCATTAATTTCTATTTTATTAAATTCAAAAAAATGTTATTTTACGACTAAATGTAGATTTAGTCGGCAAAAAAACAAATTACCGATTAAATTTAGTTTAGTCGGAATTATTTCTATCAATTACCGACTAAAATATATGTTTTGGCCGACTAAAGTAATTTAGTCGGCAATTGTGTTAAAATTTTCCGACTAAATATGGTTTAGTCGATAATTGGCTTATATTTTCGGACTAAACAATTTTTAGTCGGGAAATTTAGTCGGGAATTGTGTATTTTGTTGTAGTGTCTCCAGGCCTACCTTTTCTGATACTATTTGGCTTTGATTTTGGGGTATGGTTCCAGCAGCAAAACAAGGGCTATTGTTTCAGAGGTATTCTGTGAACAACCACTCTATGCATATTGCCAAACAGGACCGGCCCTAAGCATAGGCTCATCATGCGGCCGCCTTGAGCCTCCCATTTTTTTAGCCCAACTGTAGGGCCCCAAAATCGTGGAATATAGTATTAAATAGTCCCACCAGAACTGGAAGATCCTCCCATCAACCCCGGTCCTGTCGCCTACTCCGAAAGGAAAAGCGCAATAGCAATCATTCAACTACCAGCCAAGCAAGACCGGGACTCTGCTCCCTATTATAAAAAATTGATCTAGAGTCCACTATAGAGAACTTATAACCCAGTTAGTTCACTTCTAATGTTTGTAACCTCTCTAGTCCATTAATATAGTTTAGTAAGGTCTTAAGTCCATTTCTTTTAAAAAAGAAATTAAACCAGGACAAAAATGTCCTCTTATATAAGCTATCATATAAAGAGAAACCCTAGACCATAAGCAAATCTGGAGCACACCCTCCTCTCTCTCTTTCTCCCTCTCTCTCTCTCTCCACTTCTTATTTTTATTTATTATTGCAAAAAAAGAAGAAGGAGGATCTCGGCAGTACTCGTTCCATAAGACTCTGCTGCAGCAGTTTAATCAAATTGCTGTAGCCTCCGCACTTGGACAGGCTCACTGAAGAACTGGTCATTGAAGTTCTGCAACGGCTTCCTTTAAAAGATGCCGATCGATGTAAGTGTGTGTGCAAGCGTTGGTTCAATTCGATCTCGAGCCCTTACTTGGCTCGCTGCTACAACAACCATCGCTTTTCTGAGAGGGATTCAATTAGCAAATAATGCCTACAATTAGCCAGTTTGGAATTCATCTGGTATAAGAAGGTTGATCCGGTCTTTTGTTTGTCTCGTGTTCAGTTATCATCAACTTTGGAGGTTTTTGAATAAATACATAAGGTTATGTGTGTGCTTTTCCTAGGGTTAGAAATCTAAAGTTTTTTGAATAAATATATACGGTTATATTTGTGTTTTTCATCAATCATTTATTAATTTAGTCCGCGCAGCGGCTTCTCTGACTTGCTTGTGATATATTTGGAGTTTTTTGAATAAATATATAAGGCTATATGTGTGTTTTTTCTAGGGCTAGTTGGAACAGGTTGTGTTTTTAAAAAAATATATAAGATTATATGTATTCATGTCACACAAAAAATATATTTTTGTGTGTTTTTGTTATTATTTAATATCATTTATTTAAAACATTCTTAGTTAGAGAGAGATATAATAATATATAACGATATATTGTTATATATGACATTTTAGATTAGAAATGTTCTATGTTATTTAATAAAGAGAACATATAACGTTATATATGACCTTTTGTACCGTGTAACGTTATATATGAGCTTCTGTCATATATAACGGTATATACTTCGTTATCGATCACTTATTGAATTGATCCACGTAGCGGCCTCTCTGACTTATACGTGAAAATATGTGATTCGAAGCTCGGTTAACGATGTGGTTTGATTATAAATGATCTTCGCTACTGAGATATATATGTTATATGTGACAATTTGCCCTTGGTACCAAATTTTGTCCTGTAAAACTCCAAAACAAAGGAACTAATAACATTATATATTTTCACTTATTGAATTGGTCCGTGCAGCGGCCTCTCAAAAACACATATGGATATATGATTATATATGGTTATATAAGAATGTTTGTGACCATATGTACATATATATAAAAAAAATTCAATTTGCATAGAAAACATATAATGTTGTATATAAGATTTTGTCTTGTAAAACTCAAAACAAAAGAGGAATTAACGTTATATGTTCTCTTATTAAATACGTATGCGCAGTGGCCTCTCAAAAACCCATATGGATATATCCATATATTATCAGAAGCAAATCGAAAAGGCCGCTGCGCGGACCAATTCAATAAGTAATTGACAACGGAGCATATAACGTTATATATATATATGAACTTCTGTCATATGTAATATGTTCTTTTCCTAAGTTAGACATATAATATTATATCTCATTTTCAAGATATATTAATGTTGTTTTGAATATGTATATATGTAGATATAGAGGTTATGTGAATGCTATTCGGAGGCAGAAAATCACAAATTTTGAAGGATTCAATGAATGTTTTGATGAAGAAACGATGAAAAAATGAAGCTCGACCCCCTGTGGATTCATCAACATTCAACTTGGGATTTAAGGCGTGACTGAAAACAAGGATAATTGTGGCATAATATGTGAACATATAATGTTATTTTTTGAGATATATAATATTGCTGGAAAGATATGATGTTATTTTGGGAACATATAATTTTATATGTTATGTTTTGTGAGACTTAGAGCTACAAAAGTTTAGATATAATGTTATATATTCTTTTTTTTTTGTGAGATTTAAAACTACAGAAGCTCACATATAAAGTTATATGTTTTGTTCTATTTTTTTGTGAGATTCAGAATTGTAGAAGCTCAAATATATTATATTTTCTTCATTTTTTTTGGCGACATTTAGATATTCAAAAACTCACATATAATATTATATGTTTTGTATGGGCCAGCATATAACGTTAAAGACTAAAAATAAAAAAAAAATCAAAAAGAAATGTTGCATGTTAGAAAATTTTTGACACACATATAATGTTGTATGTTAGGAATTTTTTATCACTCATATAACGTTAGAAAAAACAAAAGGAGAAATTTGTCACATATATAACGTTAAATGTTAAGTGTAGCGGGTTCAATAAAAAAAATTGAGAAAAATGAAAAATTACGTTTTTTGTTACACATATAATGTTATATGTGGCATGATGGCAGCGGCGACGGTGGTGGTAGCAGCGGCCGCGATGGTGGCAGCGGCTTGATTGCAACAAGAACGAAAAAAATGAAAAATATATATTTTCGTGTTAGCCAAACATGGCCATTGTTTCTTAGGTGGGGTATTTTTATCATTAAAATTATTAGTGGACTTAGTGGGTTATGAAACTTAGGAGTGGATTAGATGGGTTTGGAAAGTGTTATAGTGGACTTATGAAAAATTCTCCCATAAATATTATGTATATATAACTTTCAACACCATCGTGAGTTTGATTCCCACTCTTTCCTTCTTTTTCGCGGACAATTGTTCAAGTTTTAACAAAAAATGTTTTAAGACAGTGCCATCAAGATTCGAACCCGTGACCCACGGGTCCAAAGTGCATGTTTCATACCATTTGCCACTAAGCCAAAGGTACACTTTGTTACTTTTATCAAACAACTAATATATATAGAAAGTTTAGGAGGCCCCATTTTCTAACCCCGTCTAGGGCCTCGAAAATCTCAGAGCTAGACCTGTTGCCAAAGGTTATGTTTGTCTCCAATCCTCTTCTGCCCATAACCCAATGATTGGGGACTAGATCAGGGACGGAGCCAAGATTTTATTATAGCAGTGGCGAAATGTATACTAAAAAAAATAAAAAGATGCATTACAATATGTGTTCAATACTTTCTTCAATACTTCTCTTTTCTTAAAAAAATGAGTCAATTATTTTTTCGACCGTGATTACCTACCACATAAGTTTACACAAATCAATAAACTGCTCTATTTCTTTCATATAGTGTAAATACCATCTATATCTCAATACAAATTTAATAAGGAATTCAAAACATTCAATAATTTCTTGAACTTCAATTAAATATTGAAAATTTGAAAAAGACTAAACTTTTTCCAATGGAATTTGAGAAATTCACACAAAACGCCCAACGATAAATGGAGTATTTAATTTTTTGAAATTCCATTATTGCACAGTGCCAGCATTGAAAATTTGAAAATCTGGGAGACCACTAAATGAGAAATTCACTACTGCCAAGTCTTTGTGGGCTACCCGCCTGGAAAATTTGAAAAATTGAAAAGTCGCCACCCGAATTTGAGGTTTGCCACCCAAGAAAGCGGTTTGATTGAAAATTATTGTTTGAATTTGAAAACCAGAGATCGTTTTAAGTTCGGAAGCCATGTTACGAGAGAGGAAAGGTTTTACGGCACCCCTTTCGCCCGACACAAAGTCGGTCTCTACTCAATGTTTGTGGGATTTTAACAAAAGCATTTTGTTTCATGAAAACAATTAGCACATATTCTCAGGTACAATAAATAAAGATGGATACATGTGCATGTGTACATGATGTAGAGATGCCATGATACGGAATGAAGGAATACGAAAATTAGGACAATGCTATTGGAAACACTCCTGAGCGCTTAGGACATCTTATCCCCTGCAAAACAGAACCTAGCACTTCTGGATGCAAACAGAATATACAAACAGTGAGAGATAAATTCGAATAGCATTTAGGCAGGTTTGCTCAGTGCTAAACTCAAACAAACAAGAATAGGTCTTAAACATCCAAGTGCTGCTTTCTTGCAAACAGAAAATAAACCTAATTGGGCTTTGAAAGGACCAGTGCACACCCAGTATTTACTGAAATACAAGAAATGCAATCTTTGGTGACAAAATAGGAATTTTGTGACAGCAGAACTCTTAAGCGCTCAGAAACGGTCCCGAGTGCTTTGGAGTGAACACTATGCCCAGAAACGATTTTGATTCTTTGTGTTCCTCTTGCTCTTATTGCTAAATTGAGATCAAATGAGCTCATAACCAGTTCGAGGAACTGGTATGGGCCCTTGATTCCCCTCAGAAGTTTGAAAACAGTAGATTTCAAAGTATAAAAAGCCTTTATACCTTTGCTTGACTTGAACTTGGCTTCTTGGACTGACTTTGGTGCTTGAAAATGGTTAGAAAATAGTTTGAGAAGAGGAAATTCACGATTTCATTCTTCTTCAGAATTTTTGCTTGATTTTCCTTGAGAATTAGAAATTTACTTTGTGAAATGAGAATTGTTTTGAAAAGAGTTTAAGAGGGTTTGGAGACATATTTTTGGCAGCAAAAGGGAGAGAGGGAGACTGATTTTTCGTGTCCCTATAATGCAGCATAGGGCTTCTATTTATAGGGCATGAGAAAATGTGTTTGAAATTTGAAACTAATATCAAAATAAAATGAGAAAATAGTTTTGGGGGGAAACATGGCATGTGATAAGCACCCAGAAATGTAATGAAAGGGTGCGCTAGTGTCTAGGTTTAGTTTAATTTACTCTTTAATTAATTGTTTTTAACTTAGTTGCCTCGCAGAGTTGTTTGGTTTGTTTTGTAGGAAAATCACTCAATAAGGAGCTTTAAAGGCTAAGGCGTGACCGACAGCTGAGCAACGCCAAGGCAGAGCCAAAGCGAGAAGTTCAGCCCGGGCAGAAGAAGCCATTGCCAAGGCAGAAGGCATGGACAAGGCGCAATCAAAGCAGAACCAAGCTGCCCAGGCAGAAGCAGGTGCCGCCCGAGCAGTGTAGCAGCCAACGCCCGAGCAAGGCCTTATGGCCCTCGGCATCGATGGGACCTGATTCTTTACATCGATGCCGAGCATCTTAGTGCTCTAGATCCTTATCAAGCTCGGCATCGATGGGACTTATGGATTGGCATCGATGCCGAGACCCTTAGTGGCCTAGCTTATGGCCGTTGCCAGCGATGCCGAGGGCACTAGAGGGGCATATTCAGGGAATATTCCAAAGACGATGTAAAAAGGGATCCGAAACAGTGAGAATGACGTTTTTTTTTTGGGGTACAACATTTTAGATCTAGATTAGATTCAATTTGCTTTTTGGGGTATTGTTCTTACTTGTTCTTCATTTCCAGCTCTCGAATACCTTAATTTCTGCTTTATTTATTTAGTTTTTGACATAGTCGCTTTAATTAAAGTTGTTCCTTAGTTCCCGATCTATCTTTTAAGCTAGTTTTCTTCTAGTCTTGCATTTCAATTATGTTAAGTAGATTTTTGCTTGCTCTTATCTCTCTAGATATGTGTGAGTAGTTTCAAGGGTTAGGTCATGGGATGATTAGCATCCCATGGCTTGGGGAAAAATTGGATTTTTCACCAATAAAGCTTCAATTTTTAGATTTGAAAATCAAAGTGGGGTTCGGATTCGTTTGGTATATCGCCGAGGTGTTAACCTCTTTGATCATGTGTAGGTGAGAGCCTCGCCTACTCACCACACATGATGCTTAGAGCTCTGACGCTCGAGGTGGTTATCGAATGAATTCTAGAGCTAGCTTAATAATCGAATCTCTTTTTCTCGGTTTAGATACCTACAATTGTGTATTTTAAATCGCGTAAATTGGTGAAAAGTGCAATCTAACCTGAGTCATGAATGCTAGGATTCCTAGACCTACCCTATATTTTCCTAGTTAATTAATTTTCAATTTAGCCATTTTAATTCTACCGTTCAAAGTAAAACCAAGTTGACTGGCTAAAAGTCGAAAACCCTACTTGCATCTAACAATCCGAGGCAAGCCATGAACTAACTCCCTTGGGTACGATCCCGGACTTCTTCGGTTTATTATGCTTCAACCGACTTATTAGCCCTACGCTTGGGGCAATATTCTTCTATATCGGGAAGATTCGAAGCAGCATGCTGATATTCCTACTGGCTCAGGCAGGCCTCTGGTAGACGCAGGTTTGAACTGCAGGATGAAGTTCTGAAAAAAAAACGTGGTCAAAGATCAAGCTTATCATCTATTGGCCTGTCAGAGCTCCTGAGGGCTCAAGAGTGCCACTCCCGAGCGCTCAAGAGTGTCAACCCAACTTCAGCGGGCCGCCACGATCACTCCCGAACTCGATTTTGGGTGTTTTTTTTGAAGCGTTTGAGTCCTCTTTCTAACCCAATTGGTTTCATTCAAATATATTTTATATACTAAAATGTATGTCAATTTTACTCTTAGGGTGTCGGAAAAAAAATGCGTTTTAGTTTTGAAAAAGACCAAGAAACATCGTTTAAACTTTAGCCGAGTCTTATTTTGATTCCGTTTCATTATAGGAGAGTCTCGAGGGCACAAATTAAGAATAATTAATAGGTCTAAATTGGGGTGTCTATAGTCTTGCATAGTACCAATTGTTTTGATTAACTTCTTTAATTTTTTAGGTTAAAGAGTGGAGTTTTTTTTTTTCTTAATTAGACTTCATCCTTTATATTATTTTACTTTGGCCCATTGAATTTAGTTTTGGAATACTATTTTGGGTGTCATTTCTTAAAAAAAAAAATAGAGGTTTATATAGCAAAAAATAAGGAAAAAAAAATCTAGCGGTGGCAAAGTCCATATAAGTTGGGGATAATATATATTTTTATATATAATAATTGCATTTTCTAAAATTCTTGTCGTGGCGGCCGCCCCTACTAGACCCCCTTAGCTCCATCCTTGGACTAGATGGGTTCTATTGTTGTTGTATTTGTGTATAGAAGTGAACTTGTAAAGAAAAAGTAACACTCCTGATAAGACTAAAGAAGTAGACCTATGAACCATTTGGTTCCCGTTCCTTTATCCATTTGTAAATCTCAAACAAGTCCATGTCCAAACACAACTTTAGTGACGTGATTTTCCTTTCGTATCGCGGTCATTAATTTACTTTGTGTAAGCTGTTTGTTTTCCTCTACAAACTTAAATTTCTTTCAAATTACGAAGTTTTGAAGACCATAAATGTGTTGTTGGATGTTAGTTGTTGAAACCAATTTGTAGCGCAATGAAGGCCAATGGATACACCTACCAATCAGAGTTATCGGGAAAAAAAAGCCGATGGATGTTCCAAGTTAAAAATATTCCGACGGGTTTCATTTGTGATCTATTGGTTTGAGTTATTCTGGGTTTGGACGAATGAGTTGGAGATTCGGTACTCTTACAAAAATTTCAAACTGAGGTAGTTTCGGTCTTTGGACAAAATTTCTTAGGCATTTTACTCTCTAGTGTTCGGTGTTTCTTAGAAAGTTCTCTCTCAGTTTTCTTTGATTTTTCTTTTTTTGTTCATTTCCACATGTTCTAAAAATATATAAGCAAATGCATTTCTAGTTTTTTGTTTGAGAACAGGTTGAAAATATATTTAGATATGTATATTAAATGTGCTCCTGTGAGATTCTTCTTATCCCAAGATTATAGACCGAAATATTATGGTACTCTGGTCATTAGCCATTTCCTTGACTAATTGGACACACAACCAGTCCCAGCTAATTACCACAGGAAGTTGTTGGCAAATACAGAACTAACCGCGGAAGCCCAAAAATAGTTCAATTTACACCGTCCCTTTTGCATGACAACTGGTAGCATCGGCCCGGCACACCTCCTAATTATCCCACCTTCCAATTATCCCACTAACTATACTATATTTTCAAGTTAATTTGAAAAAGTTCTATAGGATCGACTCATGCAACTCTCTAGAGTGAAAAAAAGTTAATAATGTTCTATATATGTGTGAAGTTATCAACCATTTTTCAGTCGTGATTATGAATTAAATACGATTATGCATATACACAATCTTGTCTTCTTCTAAGAAATGATAGTAAGTAGCAATATTTATTTTCTAGACCATATTTTTTTTTAAATGTATAAATAAAAATAATTCGGGCCCTTGCTGAGTATGAATTTTGCGTCCACCACTATCTGATAGTGTAAAAGAAACTCGGTCTAGAAAAAAATCTAGGGAAAGAAATGAATTGTCCTTGTCGGAAAATGATATTGGCAATCCAAAATAAAAAATAGCTTTGAAATTATACTGATTTTATAGTGTCTGCATCAATTTTTAGATTGTCAATATGAATTTCCTTGTCGAAATTCATTTTCTGGACCGAATTTCCTGTATCCTCGCACTTTTGATTAACCATTGTTGCCATCTGAAGTTCTTTTTGTTCGTTTGTTTCCGGCCGCAATGGAAGACTTTCAGAATTTGGAGAGGAGACTGGATAAAGGTAGGAAGTTTCGGAGTAGGAGGACATGTGGTTGTGGTGGAGTGGTAACTTTAAGAAAATCTTCTTTATGTGCCGTAAACAAGTGGTTACGGCACTCAATCGTGACCGTTTAAAAATATTTTGAACGGTTATGATGTTAATGAAATTTTTTTAGAAACAATTAATTGTGACCGATTATAATTAAAAATGAATTTCAACCATTAATTATACGAATAGACGACTAAGATTTGTTGGTGCTACAAAAAGACGGTTTATAACACCTCCGTGAATAAAAATGGGTCCGACTCCAAACACAAACGACACCGAACCATCCGAAACATCGCCGTTCAAAGGGATCCTCTCCACATCCCTCTCGTCCGGTGAAATGAACGAGAATCACCACCGAATTGTCGAATTTTTCCCCGAATGGAATCAGAATGAGTCCGACTCCAACGTTGGGTTGATTCGTCGTGAATCGGTCCAAACCCAACATAACACGAGTTCCGTTGGGTCAAACCAGTTTAGCGGCGCCACCCAGCTGTGGTGGTGGGACCCGGGCTGCCTCCCGGATTTTCCAGAATCAGATTTCCGACGCGCTTTCAAGATGAGCAAGTCCACGTTCGAGTTCATATGCAGCGAGCTCGACCCGGTCATCAACAAGGACTACACCATGCTCCAGTTAGCCATACCGCTGGTTAGCCATACCTCCGAAATAATACCGGTCCGCCAGCGTGTAGCCGTGTGCATCTGTTGGTCGGCCACCGGGGAGCCCCTGCGCCTGGTCTCCCAGAAATTCGGGCTAGGCATCTGCCGCATCTCCACGTGCCGTGAACTCGTGCTAGAAGAGAAAGAGAGAAAAAGGAGAGAGAAAGAGAAGAGAAAGTATGGGGTGAGAGGAGAGAGGAGAGACTGTATTTTAATTTAGACCGTCCAATACACTTTTAGACTGTTCAGATGTATCTGCTCAGGTACCACGTTTGTCAGATAACGTGATACCCCCCAAACAATGAAAAATTTCTCCTTTGTTAAACCATAGATTTGCAGCCACCGGTATTCAATAATGGAACTACTAGTAGTTTTTGTTTGGTCCCACCCCATTTGATTGCCTCATGGAACTTCAGGCCTTTTGTGGCGTATGTAAATATATAAGGACACTGCTAGGGACACATCGGTGTGGCTGAGTTCAGCCACGGATTCGGGGAGCCTGTGGTGAGGGAGCTCACCACAGGGTTGTAGCTATGCCAAACGGCACCGTTCGGCACACCCATCTCTCTAAGTTCCAACAGATGCAAGGGCCCCCAGATGCAATGCTCAATGCCAAAATGATGCCGCTTTCATTTAATTATTTAAGATTTATATATAATAGAATATTATTAAAAAATTAAATGCTCTAATTTCAATCCGTTTGAACCAATAAGAAGATATCATTTTTTTATCATATTATTCTAAAGGGTTATAATTAATTTTTATTTTTCGGACTCTCATAATTGAGTATCTACTCTTTTTTTGGGACCTTTTATAGCAGCAACTTGATTATAGGAGCCATAAAGACAACGATTAATTATGATTCCTTAGAATAAAATGATTAAAAAAATAAGATCTTTTCACTGGTTCAAATGGATTGAAAATTGAAGAACTTAATTTTCTAACCATATTTTTAATATATAAATAGTCTAACAAAAATTAAGTGTTCTAATTTTCAATCCGTTTAAATCGGTACGAAAATCTTATTTTTTTGTATCATTTTATCCTAAAGGGTCAAAATTAATTTTTGTCTCTAGAGCTCTCATAACCAAGTTTATACTCTATAGGATCCTACATAAAAAGCAGGAATCACCACCGAATTTTCGAATTTTCCCCCAAATGGAATCAGAATGGGTCCGACTCCAACGTTGGGCTGATTCGTCGTGAATCGGTCCAAACCCAACATAACACGAGTTCCGTTGGGTCAAACCAGTTTAGCGGCGCCACCCAGCTGTGGTGGTGGGACCCGGGCTGCCTCCCGGATTTTCCAAAATCAGATTTCCGACGCGCATTCAAGATGAGCAAGTCCACGTTTGTTCATAGGCACCGAGCTCGACCCGGTCATCAACAAGGACTACACCATGCTCCAGTTAGCCATACCGCTGGTTAGCCATACCTCCGATATAATACCGGTCCGCCAGCGTGTAGCCGTGTGCATCTGTTGGTCGGCCACCGGGGAGCCCCTGCGCCTGGTCTCCCAGAAATTCGGGCTAGGCATCTGCCGCATCTCCACGTGCCGTGAACTCCTGCTAGAAGAGAAAGAGAGAAAAAGGAGAGAGAAAGAGGAGAGAAAGTATGGGTGAGAGGAGAGAGGAGCGACTCTATTTTAATTTAGATCGTCCAATATACTTTTGGACTGTTCAGATGTGTCTGCTCAGGTACCACGTCAGCCGGATAACGTGGTACTCACCAAACAATGAAAAATTTCTCCTTTGTTAAGCCATATATTTGCAGCCACCGGTATTCAATATTGGAACTACTAGTAGTTTTTGTTTGGTCCCACCCCATTTGATTGCCTCATGGAACTTGAGGCCTTAACCTCACCCTTTTGTGGCGTATGTAAATATATAAATAGTGTAGTCTGTGACTGTGAGATAGTCTGCTTGGTTTTTTTTTAAAAATAAAAGTGATTAGTAGTGAACAATGTAAAATGAATTCCGGGGAAAACAATGTACCTGCGATTTCGGCATCCAAACGCTGAAAAATTAGATAAAATGCGGTAGCGGAAAATATTTTACGATCAAACAAACAAAGCCTAAATATGTTGCTGGATGCTAATTGTTGAAGCCATTTTTCCCCATAACCCAAACAGATTTTATGAGGGAAGGAAAACAATGTACCTGCGATTTAGGCATCCAAACGCTGAAAAATTAGATAAAATACGGTAGCGGAAAATATTTTACGATCAAACAAACAAAGCCTAAATATGTTGCTGGATGCTAATTGTTGAAGCCAATTTGTAGCCAAATGAAGGCCAATGGATATAGCTACCAATCAGGGTTAACGAAAAGGGAAAAAAAAGAAGAAGAAGAAGGAAATGGTCGATAGATGTTGTAGGCTAAAAAATCCCGACGGGTTTCATAGGATCCTTACAGACACAATTCTCACAGAGGATCCGGATCTTCATTTATGAGATATTTTGGGTTCGGACAAATGAGTTGGAGATTCGGCACTTTTACGGAAATTTCAAACTCAGGTGGTTTTGGTCTTTTGACGAAATTCTTAGGCATTTTACTCTCAAGTGTTTGGTGTTTCTTAGTAAGTACTCTCTCAGTTCCTTCCTTTGTTGTTTCTTTTTTTGGTTCAGGGGTCATTCCGCTTTCTTTTTAAACATTCTTTTTTAAAAAGAATATAATTTCAAGCTCAAATATAATGAAAATGAAAAAAAATTTAAAATTTTTTTTGCACTGTTTAAAATATCTCAATGAGATTTATCAAACAAGATCCATATCGGTAGAAAAATTATTTGCGTAAACACATAATTTTTGAACTTGAAATTATCTTCCTTTTCTAAAAGTTCCTTTTTGGATAAACCAAAACACCATCTCAGTTCCACATGTTCTAAAAATATATAAGTAAATGCATTTCCAATTTTTTGTTTGAGAACAGATTGAAAATATATTTATACATGTATATTAAATGTACTCATATATTTGGATCCTATATTTCTCAGGTGGAAGAAAGGAAAAGGAATATTATGGGAAACGAAAGACGAAAGACTCGTTGGACACATGAAAAAAGAATTCTAATATATATTTGGAAAATGGATCAGGTTTTTTTTTTTTTTTTTTGGGGTTAGTTTTCCCTAAAATATATCCAGTGTATTAGTACTAACTAAATCCTTTTCGCAAATCTGAGATTTTGACATAGTCTTATCATAGATGGGTGTCACCCCAAGTTGTCCTTGGAGCCAAAACAAAACAAAAAAAGTAAAATATTTTATAAAGGAATTTAATATTTGTGAGCTTTTTGTCCCAAAAGGATCAAATTAAAATATTTTATTGGTTTAATACCAACGTCGTACCCCCTCCGTCCAATAAAGTTTGGTACTTTTACTATTTAAGCTTTATGAAAAAATTAACTATATCTTTTAATTTGTAATATTTTTTATTAGTGATATGAATCTTATTTGATAGATTTTAATTTATTCTACTGAACAAAGTTTAAAAAATCACCTAAAATATTATACAATGAAAAATATATGTAATTTAAAATTGACATGCATTTCTAAAAATGCCAAATTTTATGGACAAAGAGAATATTAAACAATAGTATCAGGCATTATTGCTCTTTAGCATCATCCCCAACTTCATCAGATTATTAATTATAATATCATATTTTACTCAAAAGGATACCCTCCACCCATATTCAGTCCCTAAAAATACAAGTATCCAGTATGTAGTAATGTACAGAGATGGGAACTAACCCAAATGATGAAAAGCAAATATTAAGTTTTCATTTGTAGTTCAGATAAAGACGGTAGTTTTGACTGGTAGCTTCGGTACAAAAGGGATCGCGTTAGCGGGTAGGAAATAAATTGACATAGATTTTAAACACTGGGACAAAATTGGACAAATATTTAGATTCAGAACAAAATTAGTCACTAACTAATATTTTGGGAACCAAAAAGATAAATAAACCTTTGTTATTGGGTTGTATTTTGGATTTAAACGACTATTTGAAGAGATAAAAAAAAGAGACGAAGTGGAAAAGAATTGGTGGAGGAAAAGGGCATACACGTAGAAAATTTCAATCCGAACGAGGGCCGCATGTGCTGCTTAGGCATATCCACCCGGCACTGAGAATTTTGTCGGGCAATTTGGAGTAGGAGGAAGTATAGTGGAGTGGTAGCTTTACTCTTTCCCCCCCTCTCTCTCTCCCTTTCTCTCGGTCTCTCTTGTTTCCTCCAAATTCTGACTTCTCCTCCTCCTGGGGTTTCGTTTCACGCTCCAATTCGAAACTCCCATCTTCCAGTCTCAGAACCAACCCGAAAATGAAAGTCTCCTCTCTTCCAAATCTCAATCGCGAGACCACCTCCTTCTCCAATTTCTTCACTTTGGTCCAACACCCTGCAGACCACCACCACGACGACACCGCCCTTCAAATAGATGATTGCAGCTGCGACACCGAAGCCTCCGAAACGTCGCCGTACGAAGACATCCTCTCCCCGTTCGATGAAATGAACGAGAACACACTTTTCGAGGGGACGAGTTCCGTTGGGTTGATCCGTCGTGAAACGGTTCAAACCCAACATAACATGAGTTCCGTCGGGTCAAACCAGTTTAGCGGCGGCGGCAGCTCAACCAGTGGTAGTGTAGGACCAAACCCTGCCCAGCTGCGGTGGTGGGACCAGTGCAGCCACCCGGATTTTCCAGAGTCAAAATTCCGACGCGCTTTCAAGATGAGAAAGTCCACGTTCGAGATCATATGCAGCGAGCTCGACCCGGTCATCAACAACAAGGACTACACCATGCTCCGGTTAGCCATACCGGTCCGCCAGTGCGTCGCCGTGTGTATCTGGTGGTTGGCCACCGGGGAGCCCCTGCCCCTGGTCTCCCAGAAATTCGGGCTAGGCATCTCCACGTGCGGTGAACTCGTGCTAGAAGTTTGTGGGGCTATTAGGAGTGTTTTGATGAGCAAATTTTTGAACTGGCCTGATGAGGAGAAAATGACGAAGGTAAAGAGGGAATTTGAGCTGATTTCCGGAATTCCAAACGTGGGTGGATCCATCTATACTACGCACGTGCCTATTATTGAGCCGGAGGTGAACGCACCGGCTTATTTCAATAAGAGGCACACGGAGAGGAACCAGAAGATGTCGTATTCGATCACGGTACAAGGCGTTGTTGATTCGAGGGGGGTGTTTACTGACGTTTGTATCGGGTGGCCGGGGTCTATGAGTGATGACAAGATTTTGGAGAACTCTGAGCTTTGGCGGCGGGCGAGTAGTGGGCTTTTGAAGGATGTTTGGATTGTGGGGAATTCTAGGTACCCATTAATGGATTGGCTGTTGGTTCCTTGCACACATAAGCATTTGTCGTGTCATCAACACGTGTTTAACGAGAAAGTTGGGAAGGTTCAGAAAGGAGCGAAAAAGGCGTTTTCGCGGTTAAAAGGGAGGTGGAGTTGCTTGCAGAAGCTGACCGAGGTGAAGCTCCAGGACTTGCCTGCGGTTGTTGGTGCTGCTTGTGTGTTGCACAACATTTGTGAGATGAGGAATGAGGCAATGGATCCGGCTGATACGAGTTTCCATCTCTTTGATGATGAGATTGTGCCGGAGGATGCTGTGAGGTCTGTTGACGCGATGCAAGCTAGGGATCAGATTGCTCACCAATTGTTCCATAATTTGTCTGTCACCGATCGTCTTTTGCGGAACTACTAGTGGTTTTTGTAGGGCCCACCCCATTTGATTGCCTCATGGAACTGGATTTTTTTTTTCATTTGTTAATCCGAATAATAATATGTGTCGTGTTTTTGGACAGATTGTGTGCTTGGTGTTATGAAAGTATAGTCTATGACAGGAGTGTGTGCTGTGATAGAGGGATGGCATAAGGCTGTAACAAAGAGATTGTGAGAAAGTTGGACACACAAACGAGTCCCAGTTAATTACCAGAGAAAGTTGCTGGCAAATATATGCAGAACAAATCAACACTTTGAAGTTCAAACCCCACTTGTAGAGGGCTGGACTGGAGAGGGCTTTGGGCTTGGCAAATGGGCTTAGCTTAGCTACGTACGACCCATACACCGCGTAACCAGGTCACGATTGAGCTGACACACTATTTATGGGCTGGAGGCGTGGAAACTCGTGAGCCCAATCCCCATGGAAGTGCGGTTTCAAAACCTGGCGGTGCGGTTAAACCAGACCAGTTTATACCGGGCTTGATTTCAATACGGGCTCTGCATTTGAGGTTACTTATATCAGAATTGGACGTATAATCAAATACTTGGCTATGTTTGGATCCTATATTTCTCAGGTGGAAGAAAGGGAAAGGAATATTATGGGAAACGAAAGACTCGTGTTCCGTCGTTGGACATAAAAAGAGAATTCTAATATATATTTGGAAAATAGATCAGTTTTTTTTTTTTGGTTAGTTTTCCCTAAGATAAATCCAGTGTATTAGCTAGTACTAACTAAATCCTTTTTGCAAATCTGAGATTTTGACATAGTCTTATCATAGATGGGTGCATTCGTGGAGCTATGTTGGGGTTCGAGGTGGCCCTGACCCCCCTACGCCCTCCAAACTCTCAAGTTTTAAAATTTTATTTTGTATATAACCGATTTTTTGATAATTATTCGTGTATAGATACATATAATCTTAATAATTTTGGTTTGATTTGATAAAAAACGGTTATTTTACATTCTCATTTCTCAATCTGTTGAAGTTGCCTAAACAAAATAAAATAAAATAATTGATATATTTTAATTGCATTAGGCTATAATTATTTCAATATACAAATGTAATGTCATTAAAAAAAAATTTATCATATAGTAAATACAAGTTCTGATAAAAAATATATATTTATTAATTCGCCCCCAAGTCACAAATCTTGGCCCCGACTAAATGGTGTCACCCCAAGTTGTCCTTGGAGCCAAAAAAAAAACTACCTACTTGATTGCTTGCTTCCTTTATAGAATTACGTGAGAGAGTAAAGTATATTAACTGATGCCTTTGATGTTTACACTGGGTTTAATGAATTTAATATTTTTGAGCTTTTTGTCCCAAAAGGATCAAATTAAAATATTTTATCGGTTTAATACCATTTTTCGATTGAAGTCTAAAAGCATGCGAAGACCAACATCGTATTAAACAACTAGATGCATGGCGACGTGCATAGCACGTCCGTCATGCCCATTGTGAAGATCTTTTTGTGCTGCTTCCTAATATTATGCATGTAGTTGATCATAGCAGAAAGTTATAAGCAATAGTTTGACCAAGTGTTTTGTCATAGAAAAGTTACATGTAGAAGTCATGGTTTAGATATGTTCCTGTCTTTGGTGGCTAATTGCATGACTTTGGCTACAGGTTTTTTTTATACAACTTGAAAAGGCATAGCATCAAGGTAGAGTTCGTGCAAATTAGACAAAACAAAAATCTTTCGATTGAGTATTCTTCGTGCCAAAAGCTTGTAAAGTTCTAGAGATTATAGAAGCTGACTATTTGTTGTTGTTAAGTTCAGCCAAGCATTCATAGCTGCAGGCACCAAAATTACTATTAATAAGGTATGAATTTGCATACTAACTAAGATGTTCTCGTACCTTAAAGTTTCTCTTGAAATTAAACACAGAATAGGAGTTTGGTCTGGGTATCCCCTGGCTCAATCTCATGGCAGGTGTATGGCAAGTCTAACTTTGTCAAAGTGGCTTGTAGGACCTCTTTTTTTTTGCTACGACATGGTCCATTTGGAAGGCAAGATATGCATTATATTCAATGGAAAATACATCCTAGACACTTCCATTGTGGTAATGTCTCATAAATTGGTAACAAAGTGGCCAAGTGTTTTTTTTTCAGAACTCTATTTGACAGAAGAAACAACTTGAGAAACTGATATTAGTACTTGAAAAAGTGTATGTGACATTGCCCAAAGTAGTTACCACTCATAAATGAGCTATTGATCAAACAAAAAACTAAAGTAGACTTAACTTTTTCCATGCTTAACCAGCAATAACCATAAACCTCATCATAGTTCTCCTAAAGGGACAATTTCCAGATGCTCATTACATTCCTAACAAATCTCTCAAGGGAAAATCTATATCTAGTAATCAGTTTCTAGTGAAAACAGAGAAGAAATACCGACTGGATGGCATAATTGAGAGTCATGTGGAGTTATTGAGGTGGAGGGAGAGGCTTGAGATCCAACATTCTTGCAATTGCCGAAATCTTAAACCTGCAACATGAATTGACCCCCTCAAAGAAATGAACTTCATGGACACATTTTTTTTTAGGGCGAACAGAGAGTAATTGTTGTACTATTCATTCTTATGCAAGTCATCCTTGTTTTTTGACTTTCCCAAGCATATATGGTCTGAAGGCATCATTATAACCAACCAAAAGGTCATAGGTTCCCATTAAAATACTCATTTTGACTTGTAAACTGATAACAAAGTGACACTCACACAAATACGGTCTCTTCAGAATTTCAGGTTGCAATGGATCAACCTTGTCAAAATAGACATCACCATATACACATATTACCTCAGGAAATTGATAAAATATTTTAGTCTGTAAAAGACTTAAAAGTTATAAATGGTCCAAACAAAATAGGCATCATATCCAGAATCAAAACAGCTAAGTAATCCATTTTGATAGTCTACTAATGCACTGCAACATGTGCCTAAGGTGGCTCTCGGTTAGCAAGACCAGTCCTTAACAAAACATTCCTTTTGGTTTAACCAGAAAGCCAAACAACAAAATTAATAGATGCTCGGAAAGGCTTCGTCTTCTCATCCACTTCTTGCAAGGTTAATCTATGATACTCACAAGTCAACATATGTCTATTCTAATCATCATATATAAAAACAAGTACTTTAGCAATTAAAAACAAGTCAACACATAGAAGTTATTATATTAATAGTAGCTGAACACACAAACAAATCAGACTATATTTCTACTTACTCCTCACTTTCTAATACTGCACTTACCAAACCAATCAAGTATACCATACAGTGAAATTTTTGAAAAACCCTACATCAAGACCGTCAATACTAACATGCAACAGAAATTAGGAAGGGGGAAAAAGCATGCATGCAACAAAAATGAAGAAGGGAAAAAACATCAAAACCAGCCAAGTCTAGAAAACAGAGGAATTTCTGAAAAAACTGGCACAAAATCAACAAATCAGAAGTACTCTATGATTTCAAAACAATGAAACCATCAGTACTAACATGCAATACAAATCAAGAAGGGGAAAAACATCAGAAACTAAAATATTAAAAGATGATTACTGGCGGTAACGAAGCGGCGGTCGTACTGCATGCGCTTGTGAGCCCTGCCACTTGGCTTCTTCTTCTTGTCCTGTTTGGCTACCTTCGGGGTTTGGCCTCTCACCTTACCAGCACAAACCAGCGATCCGTGAACCTTTCTCCTGCAAAAAGAACAACCCAAAATTAACATATAGGCAAACAATCAAGGATAATCGTCTACATATTCTGGGAAATCAATTCGAAACCCTAGAAGGCGTCACAAAGAAGCCAGTGATCGAGATCCGTACCATCGAGCAGTATCGTCTCAAGGGGAGGCCACAGAAGGTGGTCTCCGGAGTCCGGAGTCCGGAGCAAGGCGGAGGAAGTTGAGCGGAGGCGGAAGAGAGAGAAATAGCGGAGAAGGTGGGAGGAGGAGTGGTTGTCGCCATCTGCAAAATGGGATGGCGTGTTCTTTTTGATGCTGTGGAAAGTCATCAAGCACGAACATCGTGCCACGTGGGGAAATGGTAAATTACAATTATGGGCAACCGCAGCAGTACATAAGGCAACAATTGACGGGCATAATTGGCAAGCGAAAATTGGCAAGCGAAAGTGCTTCTTATTAAAGAGGGGAAGGAAAGGATAGTATCATGCAAGGCATTATTGCTCTTTAGCATCATCCCCAACTTCATCAGATTATTAATTATATATAATATCATATTTTCCTCGAAAGGAAAACCTCCACCTATATTCAGTCCCTAAAAATACAAATACGTACAGAGATGGGAACTAACCCAAATGATGAAAAGCCAATATTAGAAGTTTTGATTGGTAGCTTCAGATAAAGACGGTAGTTTTGATTGGTAGCGTCAGTACAAGAGGGACATAATTAATACGTTTAAACAAGTGTGAATATCTTATTATTCTGAACATATTATTTTTAAGAGACAAAATTAAACTTTATCTTTCAAGTTATTATAATCACGTTTCTGCTCCATAGAATTATAAATATGTTGGCTAAAATTTTTTTTTTCCAAAAACGGTACCATTTTTGGCTGTGGACAGACGGTACTGTGCCGCGGGCACAGCAGAGCCCCCGCATCCCCTTTTTTGGTACTGAAAATTTGCAATCAGAACTCCACATTCATCGTCTTCCTCTCAGTATGGATGACCATGGTGGTGAGCGGTGAACACTTCCTAGAGAATAGTAGAAGGTATTCTCGTCATCATTTCTTAAAATATATTCCTCTTTTCAGTTCATTATTATTAATTTATTTCTACGAAATTGGCATTTACGCTTTTAAGTTGAAAGTTTAGGAGAAATTTTTCAGTGTCGAGTGAGCACGGCCACATGGTGCCGAGCACGCATTTCGGCCGTCCAAACGTGTTTTAAACAGCCAAGTTCTGTTTGGGCTTAAGGGGGTGTTTTGGTAATTTTACATTAAAAATTGCTCAAATAGATCTAAGCCGTCCAAAATACATTTGATATTTTGGACGGCCGAGATCGTGTTCGGCACCACATGACCCATGTCCACCCGGCACTGAAAAACTTCTCAAAGTTTAGGGAGCGTACTAAAAAAGTAGAAGGCAAAAATGATTTGAAGTACATGGAATGAAATTAAAAATTCAGCAAAGTATTGACAACTTTAACTTTATCCATTTACAGGAAAAAACTTTGACTTTGTCTCCTTTGTAGATTCGATCTTATCATATTAAGTACTGTTAACCGGGATGATACGACCACCGCACCTCTCCAAAAGTATGGGCCATCATATGTCACTTGAGGACTATTTCGGGCTTTAAAGAAATATAAAAAATATTTATAAATTTTAAATTAATTATTTATGAAGCTTCGTAAAAAATCAGCTCTAAAAAATATCGACAAGTATGTTTTCTAAATTTATATAGACAAAACTGTTAAATAATTATTTTAAAATTTATGGGTATTTTTTTGTATTTTTGTGAGGCTCGGAGTGAGCCTAACATGGCGTGCGAATCGTGCGATGACCCATGCGGTGGTCCTAGACTTCATGGGGTGGCGTACACAACCAAACCTCAATAAGGTTGTATTCCACTGACTAAAATAAGTACTTATTTTTTAAATTAAAAGTGATGTATTATAAAAAAATGACTTTTCTGTAAAAAAAATAATTACTTAAATAATAAAAATTTTAACGGGACGAAATCCATATTTTTCACAAGAAGGATACAATATAGTACTTCTATGTGCCGATTCATTAGAGAATTGAGATGAGTGTTCAAATTTACTACTCCTATTGAACACTAATTTGATTGCGTTGTTTCTAAAAAAGAAATTCATTGCCCGTGCTTAAGAGTTAAGACACTCAACTTAGGAGGAAGCTCCCATAGTATTGAAGTGTCTTGTCCAGTTTGGGTTTTCTAAAGGCTCCTCTTGACCAAAAAAAATATGATTGAAATCGTTTATTTTGTAGAGTTTATCGAGCAAGATATTTATGCCAAATATTATCTATATCCGACAATAATATCGATGCGAACAAATCAGATTTGCGCATTGGAAAATGGAGAGCATATTCAAACATCTTTTGTTCCCAAACTTTTTTGTTCATATATATATATATATATATTGATTATCGAACAAGATAATTTTTAGCCTGGACATTTTAGTAGCTCCGTAAATTGAACGATTCTGATTATTTTTGTAAGTCAAAAAAAGGGCCTAAAATTGCCTGAACTTGACCAGACTGGACTGTTTCAAAACAGACAAAACTGGATGGGAACTCGACCAACTTTGTTTTTATCATCAACCTCCCCCAGCTTCAACACCCCCACACACACTCTCTCTCTCCTCCTTGCTTCACTCCCTCCCTTCTTCATTGCCCATCTCTCTCTAAAACCTCTCTCTCTCTCTCTCTCTCTCCATGGACGCAGAAATCGCAGC
The DNA here is from genome assembly GCA_014282245.1 of Rhododendron simsii. NCBI lineage: Eukaryota > Viridiplantae > Streptophyta > Magnoliopsida > Ericales > Ericaceae > Rhododendron > Rhododendron simsii. Next base: position 2,324,253 of record CM024957.1, read on the forward strand.
CCTAAGACGCCTCTCTGAAAACTTCGACTCGGCTCTCAACTCGGACTTCGCCGACGCCGTGATCGCCGCCGCCTGCGGCCGAGAAATCCCAATCCACCGCTGCATTCTGTCTGCGCGGAGTCCGTTTTTCAAAAACATATTCTCAGGCACAGAGGGAGGGGTAAAATTGGAACTGAAGGATTTGGCTAAGGATTTCGAGGTGAGTTTCCACGCTGTGGTTACTGTCTTGGCGTTCCTGTACAGCGGGAGAGTGAGGTCTTTGCGTCCGGACGGTGTCTGCGTTTGCGTCGACGACGAGTGCGAGCATGTCGCGTGCCGGCCCGCCGTGGATTTCGCGGTGGAGGTGCTCTACGCTTCTTTCGTTTTCGAGATACCGGAATTGGTTGCTCTTTATCAGGTATATATTTTGGCCCCTGTTTTATTGGGAAATATTGAATCGATCACGCCTTAATAATAACATATATACTATGTTTAACATTCGCAAAGTTATGTGTGTTCTAATGTTAATTATCCGTAATATCTCCAAAATAATCCATCATCATACAGCAAAAATATTTTAACATTCTTTCAGCGTGATTTTTTTCGGTGATTTAAGACTTTAATGTACATAGAAGATAAGATGAGAGCGAAGAGAAAGGCAAAAGAGAGTTAGATACAAGCAGTGTTCTAAAAGTCTAAAAGTCGCTAGGCGCCAGTCGGGCGGAAGAGGGGCAACTAGTCGGCCAACCAGCTACCTAGGCCGCCGACTTTATATACGCATTGGACCATGCAGGCCTAGCACCTCTAGTCGGCCGCTTAGACTGATTTTTAGAACAAAGGATACAAGTAGTCAATTACTATTTTCTTTTTAGAGAACCAGGGGTGGCCTGTTCCACCCCGCCCCCCCTCTTTACCTCCACCCTGGATTATTTAACCTTGATTGTTTCATTTTCCATCAGATTGTAACTGTTCTATTGGTTGATAGGCTGTTTGATCATTGTATAATACTATAATCTCATAGTTTCTGTTAATTAGCTTGAAAAGCAATTTATAAGACCAGCCTTCACTCGAATTTGTCTTAGTTTGAGTATAAATTCTAGTACAAGCTTCATTTGGTATTAAGCACTTCAATGGGCAAGGCAAGGCAAGCCAAGATCTAATCTGTAATACAAGTAAAAGCTTCATTTATGCCAATAGTGGTAAATTAGACCACAGGCAAGCCTTTAAAATTTTGACTGAAGAAAAGAGTCACAAGTTGGAGAAGAAAACAAGTAAAACTCAAGTTGATGTGATTTGAGAGATGATATGGGAGATTTGTTGCAACTCACATTTAACTTTTCAGTCAAAATTTACGCGAGGACTGGAGATGCCATTGCAGTATTGACCATCTTTTTTTCACCCAATTAATGTCCAATATGTAAATCTCATCCAATTGAGGATAATCATATACTGCTTTGTGACAAGCTGTTTTACCATTATTGTCCTGTAGTTGCTTATGGTTCCTTAGTGTGCAAGCCGTCAAGGTCTACTGAGCTCAAGAATGTCTGTATATGGTTGTGTGCACAATATACAGACAAAGAGAAAGCGAAGATAAATTATTGTTGCACTGTTTCAAGTTAACAATAATTTAAACACAACTGAAGCCATGTACTGTAACATGTGGCACAGAACTATTAAAGAGTAATCTGGAACTTTGAAGTGATTGCTGGATTAATTGGTGAAGGTAATATAAATCATTGAGATACATCATACATTTCAATTTACATACTCATATGGCGTTAGACCTACACATAACAAACACGTAGTCTACGTAGAAGATTTACACGTGTCACCGAACAAATTGATAGCACATCAGAAAGATATCATATAGCTTAAGATACACTAATCCATGGCATTTGGGCTCTCTTGTCATTTACGTATGGATCTTATCACTATTGATACAATTTAGAGAATCCTAATTACCATGCTTAAATCAGATGAGTTTGTGTTACTCATCTGTAGATGTTTTTTCAATATTTACTTTTTATTAATGAATCTGCATAAGATGGATGTATTTGTATATGTGTGGTGATAGACCTGGTTGCTCTATCTACGTTGCAATGACGATGATGTGACAACTGCTGTCTTCCATATATCTGAAACCATTATATACTGAAGGAGATTGGTACAAGAATCAGTTTGAGAAATCCCACTGCATCTAAATAGAGATATTAGCTTCTATTAGAGAGTGAACACTGTTGCTCATTTCTTTTCTGAATTCATTGTTTGTGTCCTTGCAGAGGCACCTATTAGATATTCTTGACAAGATTGCAGCAGATGACATTTTGGTGGTTCTTTCTCTGGCAAATATTTGTGGTAAGGAATGTGATGGACTGCTTACCAGATGCGTTGAGAATATAGTAAGGTCCGATGTTGATATCATAACTCTTGATAAAACCTTACCCCGCCATATTGTCACCCGAATTGTTGATTCCCGCAAGGAACTTGGCTTCCATGGTCCTGAAAGCAGCGGTTTCCATGAAAAGCATGTGAAAAGACTACATAGGGCTCTGGATTCTCATGATGTAGAATTAGTCAGAATGCTTATAAAAGAGGAGCATACTAGTATAGATGATGCATGTGCCCTACACTATGCTGTGGCATATTGTGATGCAAAGATCATAACGCGAATTCTTGACCTTGCAATTGCTGATGTTAACCACAAAAGCCCAAGGGGTTATACAGTGCTTCACATTGCTGCTATGCGAAAAGAGCCTAAGATTATAGTGTCTCTTCTAACGAAGGGAGCTCAACCAGCTGCTCTCACATCAGATGGTAGAAAAGCACTTACGATTTCAAAGAGGCTCACAAGGGCTGCGGATTACCACAAGTCTATTGAGCGAGGAAAAGCCTCTCCCAAGGATCGGCTGTGCATAGAGATATTGGAGCAAGCAGAAAGCAGAGATCCATTATTAGGAGAAGCAGAAGCTTCTCTTGCTAAGGCAGAAGATGATCTACGAATGGAGGCGTTGTACCTTGAAGGCAGAGGTAAGTTATTCTGTCTCTTAAGTACTTCTCTTCTGTTTCTATGGTAGATGCATGTTACCTTTACGATTATTTACTATATCAGCACATTCTTCCTTCTACTACGAGAAGCTCCTAGCCATTTCATTTCCATTTTCTGCATCTATATCTGCCACATTGCAAACTTACTACGTTCATTTATCATCTTGATCTAAGAAGCACCGGGACTTGAATGTGAAATTTTGGGGGAAAAAAATCACATTTGTTGTTCCTTTTTACAAACATTAAGATCTTACTATGTAGTCTATTGTCCAACTCCACAAAGCACACAGTAAGATGTTACGGGACAATGGGCTGCATAGTAAGATCTTACTGAAAGGAAAACGGTTCTTCGGAATTTTACATCCAAAGGGGTTCTGTTTCGAAGATCCCAGAAAGACATTCCGAAAATGAGAACTTCAAGTTGTAGTCTGTGTGTAGTGCTTTTCTTCTCCCAGTGGAGTGAAGGGGTTTAGAAATAACTTAGGAACTGTTAAAAGGAATTGGGGAGCAATTCATCATGCTGATAGGAATAGTCCATCTTTTGTGCTATCATGAGATCAAGCAGATAGAGTACTTCTCTTGATGTAGAATCACATGGTAGTTTTGAATATCTTGAGCATCATGATATACTTGTTTCTGGTTAAACCAGATAATCATCAGCCAGCTTACTGTGAAAATTGATTTATTAAGAATTGATTGATTATTCTCAGTTGCTTTAGCAAAAGTTCTCTTTCCAACGGAAGCAAATGTGGCAATGGATGTTGCTCAAGTGGATGGCACTTCTGAACATCTCAATAGGATAAGGGCACTCGCCAAAACTGGTATGGATACTTCTTTGTGTGTGTGCACGTGGACAGAATTGTTATTCTATATCTTAATACTGAATGTACAATCAGTTTCCTTTAGGGGGGATAAGACATGTACTTGTATCCCACTCGAATAAGGGGTAAAGATTATAGAGCTCAGTTGGGGAAGTTTGATGTCCAAATGTGCAGTTCAATTTTAGAATTCTAGAGAATATTTCTCCAGTATTTTGACTTTATGGGTGCTATCTGACAAGTTAGGGAAAAGTTACAGGCACTGACTCTGATCAAAATTGTATCAAACAAGAACAAAATGTGTGGGTCTCACGCACCCGATATGTGGTGTTCGGAACACTTGGGTGGAGACTTTAGTGTCCCCGGAAAACCTGCTCATATTTTGATAGGACCAAGACATTTTCTACCAAGCTCCAGTGTTGATTTCTCCTGCATTATAACCAACTTCATTGAGATATGAAGTCTGGAAATATTTATTCATGGATGTGCATATAAGTCACGTACACCCGTGTCATATGGGACCTGAAGAAAAAGAAGTCTCTTTGATTTTGTTTTCAAATAGGGTGTTTATCAGATTCTCATGATTGTTCAGAATAATTTGTTTTGATGCATGCAGAAACACAAAATCAATTTTCATACGGTAGGGTGCTTTTTGAGTTATCGACCATTACAACACACAACACTGGTGTAATCACATTGTGATTTATCATCGTAACATTTTTGGGAATTAAAGCGCCTTAGTTTGTCTTTTATATGGGCAGTGGAACTAGGGAAACGCTTCTTCCCTCGTTGTTCAGAAGTGATCAACGGCATAGTGGATGACGATGACTTGTCAGAACTATTATACGTACAGAACGGATCTCAAGAAGAGCACCAATTGAAGAAGCGACGATTCATGGAAATCCAAGAAGCTTTTACCAAGGCATTCCACGAGGATAAAGAGGAGTTGGACAACAAGTCTCTCAACATGTCTTCTTCATCGAGACCCATAAGAAGGGTTAGGAGGCCTAACGGTAAACTCCCTCTCAAAAGATAATAGGGATCTGGTTGATTGAGATGCAGAAATGCATCTTATTCATTGTACCATATTTTATGCTCACATCAATGTCTATCCTCTGTCGTATTAGGAAATGATTGTGCAACACTACGGGCGAACATAATTTTATTTTTGGGTGATCTTATAGATAAGGTTAGAAAGTAAAAAGCACCACACTCGTCCCCAAATAATTGTTCAGTATTTTACTGTCCCTTAATAAATATTTATTTTAAAAAATTAATGGGTAAGAGTGTGTACAATTATTGTTGTTTTGTCCTTTTGAAGCTAATGGGTAAAAGTGAAGAATAATTTTGGAAAGTGAAAGTAGGTTGATGTGAAATATGTAATGGTAATATCTCCTTATTAATTTGGAATTACGAAATTAGACACTTAAAAAAGACAGAGAGTAAATCTTTAGTGAAATAGTAAGAGCAATAATACTAAAAATAGTTGAATTAATTGCATTTGTAGAACAAGGCCTCACAATTAAACCACCACTTCTACATTTAAATTGTATCCCAAAAACAAATTAGCATGTAAGCAACCAACTTCATGCTAGGCCCGTTATTGAAAATTGATTCAATAATAAGCTATATTTTAGACCTTCTTCGTCTCAAACTTCATACCAATAACCGGTGTGCGCTTCTTCAACGGCTTTGTTCGTTTTTCATTTTAACTTTATTTTGTTTTTATTTTCTAATTATTATCCTATTTTTCTTTTCAATCATTACCTTATTTCTCTAATTATTACTTTCATTTCTCTCTCTACTCATTACCCCTCTCCGATTATTACCATATTTCTTTCTTTACCTACTAGCAAAATTAAAATATCCAAAGATGGAAACCAAACAAAGCTGACTCCTCATTAATCTTATCTTCCATGCACCCCCTCAAGCCCATCATCCTCCATTCTACATTAGATGGTTAAAAAATTCTAAAGTAGGTCTCAATGGGAACAACCACCCATTGAGACAAAAACCTTTAATCGAAGGCTTTTAATACAGAAGTGCTAGAATCACCACAATTTTTTCCATCGCAAGCCGTGTGGGACCTACTATGAGTCCCAAAATTTTTTTTATAAATTTTAAAATAATTATTTCTGAAACTCTGTAAAAAGTCAGCTCCAAGAGACATCGGTAAGTATGTTTTTTGAATTTGTATGGGCGAAACTGTTTATTTTAAAATTTATTAATACTTTTTTGTATTTTTGTGAGGTCAGAGTGGGCTCCACACGACGTGCGGTGGTGGTAGACTTTTTGCTTTTAACAAGGGGGTGTTCCCACTAACAAAAATCACAAAAAACTTAATTCATTTTACCATTTCGTTGTCACTAACAAAAAAGTTTCAACATTTTATCATCTTGTGGGCACGCACCCCTGAAAATTTTATGAAAAATTGGGGTGCGGCCACTTTTTGGAAAAGCGCGGCGAAACGTTTCGATTCAGAGTCGTCACTCGGGTTTTAGCGGTGAAACACCCAAGGAACCGAACTTGAAACGTTTGCTACATGTTTGATTTGAAAAAGGCTTGTAGACTGGACCGTTGTCAACTTCGATAGCTGAGGTTCGGGAGCCAGGTTAAGAGAGGGGAAGGGTTTTACGGCACCCCTCTTGCCCAATCCGGAAATCGGTCTCTACTCGGACATTTTGTAAAATATTTGCATTTTTCTTTCATTAATCATTTTTAGCCAATTGCTGGCTATATTCCTATATTTTTCAGGTAGATGAAAGGGAAAGGAATATTATGGGAAACGAAAGACTCGTGTTCCGTCGTTGGACGCATGAGAAGAGAATTCTAATATACATTTGAAAAATAGATCAGTTTTTTTTTGGTTAGTTTTCCCTAAGATAAATCCAGTGCATTAGTACTAACTAAATCCTTTTCGCAAATCTGAGATGGGTGCAACGGCAGAGCTATGTTGGGGCTCGGGGTGGCCCCGGCCCCCCGGACGCTCTTCGAGCTCTCGAGTTTTAAAATTTTACTGTATTTCGTATATACATGATTTTGATAATTATTCGTGTATAGATACATATAATCTTAATAATTTTGGTTTGATTTTAATTTTTACATTCTCATTTCTCAATCTATTGAAGTTGCCTAAACAAAAAAAATAAAATAATTGGTATATTTTAACTATATTAGGCTATAATTATTTCAATGTACAAATGTAATGCATTGAAAAAAAAATGATATAATAAGTATACGTTCTAATAAAAAATATATGTTTATTAATTCAGCCCCCGGGTCACAAATCATGGCTCCGCCACTGGCTGGGTGTCACCCCAAGTTGTCCTTGGAGCCAAAAAAAAAAACTACCTACTTGATTGCTTGCTTCCTTTATAGAATAACGTGAGAGAGTAAAGTATATATTAACTGATGCCTTTGATGTTTACACTGGGTTTAATTGTTTATAAAGGAATTTAATATTTGTGAGCTTTTTGTCCCAAAAGGATCAAATTAAAATATTTTATTGGTTTAATACCATTTTTCGATTGAAGTGTAAAAGTATGCAAAGGCCAACATCGTATATTAAACAATTAGTATCAGGCATAATTGCTCGATCTTTAGCAACATCCCAACTTCATCAGATTATTAATTATAATATCATATTTTCCTCAAAAGGAAAACCTCCACCTATATTCAGTCCCTAAAAATACAAGTACGTACAGAGATGGGAACTAACCCATATGATGAAAAGCCAATATTAGAAGTTTTGATTGGTAGCTTCAGAGAAAGACGGTAGTTTTGATTAGTAGTTTCAGTACAAGAGGTACGACGTTTGGGGTGGAGACTAAATTGACATAAATTTTAAACGTTGGGGACGAAATTGGTCACTCACTAATACTTTGGGGACCAAAAAGGTAAATAAACCTTTGGTATAGGGTGGTATTTTGAGAGATACGGAATACAATGCTGAGTGCCCCACTCTGTTGTCGGTATGGTATTTAATTCGGTCTCATGTGTGGAGAATTTGATTTCGTGGAGGTTTTTTTAATGGGAAACAAAGAAAAGAAAATATGATATAACTAATGCTCATCTTTCTTTCTTTTTATTACACTAGTTACTTAGAAAATTAAGAAGACATTTAATACTTTATCGGTCTCATATTGCTTGGTCATGTATGGGGATTTCGACGAGGACAAATATTTTTTCCCGAAATATAATATTGGACGAGTAATATGAGACGGAGGAGTATACGTAGAGGGATATATGTTTTCCCAAACATTCATTTTTGAACTGGTGGTGGCTATTTATTTCCACAACAGCTAGCCAACAACAGGTCAATACCACGGACAGCTGCTTCAGATTAAGACATGTTTGGCGGAGATTAATAGCTATTACGCTTTAGATGTGTCCTTAATCATGAAAGTCAATATCAAATCAATTTTGCACCTTGTCCATTGCTTTTTTGGAAGGAAGAAAAATCCAAGCTGAACCCTACTCGTACAAAAATAGCAAGGGACCATATTATTAGGGACATACGTGTTTGAGAACATTGATGGGATTTGTTTGAGCTTTCTTGGGAAAACACCTTTTTTAGCTTCCCAAAACATAGTATGTTAATTAATTGATGAAAAGTGACACGCTCTCTCCCTCGCTCTCTCTATCCACATGGAGTAGCTCAAGTCAAGTGGCAACATAATGAGTCGTAAATCTAAAAATTCTGAGTTCAAAATTTGGCAATTTAATTGAAGGTCAGGCCACAATAAAGAAATTGCTTGTGAATCTCTTAGTCCTAGCGTGAATGCTCTGTCTTTGACTGGAGCGGAGAGAGGAATAATTAAGGTGCGCAAAAACTAGCCTGAAAACACCCCTTACTATCAAAAAAAATTTTTTTTGATAAGAAGCTATCCAGTTTGTCATACGATGATTGATGAAGAAGTTGACAGGGATAATTGTCATACCTTTTTTTTCTCATTTCATCTCCTTATATGATGATTGATAAAAAAGTTGACAGGGTCATCTTAACTTTTTGCCCCAATTGAAGCCATGAAAAGTCAATATTGCAAGTGGATGGTGGCTGCAAAATTGGTAACAGGAACCGGAGGCGGGGGGCTGCTCCCCCCCTTCCTGCTCCCCTTCCTGCTCCCCCCTTTCCGGGCCCACTCCGGTCTCGCTCCGATGATCGAAAACGTTCACTTTGTAGAGAGCTCGTCGAGTAGAACAACCATGTCAAAAATCAGCTTGATTGGATATCATTAAGTGCCTGATCGGAACCTTTTTATCTTAAAAAGAATGGATCCGAAACACTGAATCAAATCCATTGTAACCCATGGACCGAGAGTTATATGGGCTCCGATCAAGGACTTAATGATATCCAATCAAGCTGATTTTTGACATGGTTGTTCTACTCGATGAGCTCTACAAAGTGAACGTTTCCGATCATCGGAGCGAGACCGGAGTGGGCCCGGAAAGGGGGGGGGAGCAGGAAGGGGAGCAGGAAGGGGGGGAGCAGCCCCCCCGCCTCCACAGGAACCAAGGGGTTAGCCCAGTGGTCCTGACTTAAAATTTAGCTGTTTACTTCATCTTAATATCTCAGGTTTGATTTTCTTGCCAATAATTTTTGTGACATCTCCACGCGTAACCGTGTGAAACAGTTATGGAAGGAACTGTAGGAATTAATTCAAGATACGTGCAAACTGATCCGAGACTCCCTGCATTACCCTTCGTACCGTTGCTTCAACCAAGAATGGTGATTCATAAACACATACAATTTGATTTGTGCCTATTATCAACCCACCTTTAACAATTCTAACCCAGTATCACTTCAATTGATCAGTTCATTTATGGTACATCTCTATACTTTGTAAGTGGCGATATTCGTATTTATGTACACACAAAGTTATTGTATCATTTGGATTATGTCCAAAAACCTTTCAAATCACAAACTTTTAATGTGAATTTTGGGGGAACCCCTCTTTTGGTACTGAAAGTCTAAATTTGAAATCAGAACTCCATATTCATCGTCTTCCTCTCTGTATGGACAACCATGGTGCATGGTGAGTGGGGAACACTTCCTACAGAATAGTAGTAGAAGGTAATCTTGTCATCATTTCTTAAAATGTATTCCTCTTTTCAGTGCATTATTAATTTATTTGTACAAAATTGGCGTTTACGCTTTTAAGTTAAAAGTTCAGGTTCTGTTTGGAACCTGTGGAAAAGAAAAGAAAAGAAAAGAAAATGGGAGGAAAATGAGAGAAAAAAGGAAGGGAAAATTTGCTATTTTCTTCTCTCTTCCTCTCCCAACCAAATAATAAGAGGAAAAATTTTTTAGCCCTCCTTTTTTTTTTCCTTAAGTTTCAAACAGAGCCTTAGGGAGTGTACTAAAAAAGTAGAGGGGGTTAAAAATGATTGAAGTTTATAGAATAAAATTAAAAATTCATCAAAGTATTGAGACAACTTTGACTTTATCTCCTAGTTAGATTCGATCTTATCATGTTACTACTTAGTATTAACAGGGATGATACGACCACCGCCCTCTCCGAACACATGGGCCACCGCATGCTATGAGAGGTCTATTTCGGACTTTAAAGAAATACAAAAAAATATTTTATAAATTTTAAATTAATTATTTATAGAGTTCCGTAAAAAATCAGCTCCAACAAATATCAATAGGTATGTTTTCTGGATTTGTATGGGCGAAACTGTTAAATAATTATTTTAAAATTTATGGGTATTTTTCTGTATGTTTGTGGGGCTCGGAGTGGGCATGATACGATGTGCGATGGCCCATGCGGTGGTCCTAGACTTCATGGGGTGGCGCACACAACCAAATCTCAATAAGATTATGTTCCACTGACTAAAATAAGTATTTATTTTTTAAATTAAAAGTGATATATTGTAAAAGAATAGACTTTCTATTAAAAAAATAATTACTTAAATAATAAGAATTTTAGCGGACGAGATCCATGTTTTTTTCACAAGAAGGATAAAATATATAGTACTCCTATGTGCCGATTCATTAGAGAATAGAGATGAGTGTTCAAATTTACTACTCCTATTGGACACTAATTTGATTGCGTTGTTTACAAAAATAAAATAAAACTCATAGCCCATGCTTGAGAGTTAAGACACTCAACTTAGGAGGAAGCTCCCATCCAGTATTGAAGTATCTTGTCCAGTTTGGGTTTTCCAAAGGCTCCTCTTGACAAAAAAAATATGATTGAAATCGTTCATTTTGTAGAGTTTATCGAGCAGGATATTTACGCCAAATACTATCTATATCCGACAATATTATTGATGTGAACAAATCAGATTTGGGCATTGGAAAATGGAGAGCATATTCAAACATCTTTTGTTCCCAAACTTTTTTTTTGTTCATTTATATATTGATTATCGAACAAGATAATTTTTAGCCTGGACATTTTGCTCAACGAGTTCCGTAAATTGAACGATTCCGATTATTTTTGTAAGTCAAAAAAGGGCCTAAAATTGCCTGAACTTGACCAGACTGGACTGTTTCAAAACTGGATGGGAACTCAACCAACCCGTTTTTAGTATCATTAACCTCTCCAAACTATCACCTCTCTCTCTCTCTCTCTCTCTCTCTCTCTCTCTCCTTGCTTCACTCCCTCCCTTCTTCAATCTCCCTCTAAAACCTCTCTCTCTCTCTCTCTCTCTCCATGGACCCAGAAATCGCAGCCCTAAGACGCCTCTCCGAACACTTCGACTCGGCTCTCAACTCGGACTTCGCCGACGCCGTGATCGCCGTCGCCTGCGGCCGAGAAATCCCAATCCACCGCTGCATTCTGTCGGCGCGGAGTCCGTTTTTCAAAAACATATTCTCAGGCACAGAGGGAGGGGTAAAATTGGAACTGAAGGATTTGGCGAGGGATTTCGAGGTGAGCTTCCACGCTTTGGATACTGTCTTGGTGTTCCTGTACAGCGGGAGAGTGAGGTCTTTGCGTCCGGACGGTGTCTGCGTTTGCGTCGACGACGAGTGCGAGCACGCCGCGTGCCGGCCTGCCGTGGATTTCGCGGTGGAGGTGATCTACGCTTCTTTCGTTTTCGAGATACCGGAATTGGTTGCTCTTTATCAGGTATATATATTGGCTCCTGTTTTATTAGATTGTTTGAGTGGCTGAGCCAGGATTAAGCTGATTTTTAGAACAAAGGATACAAGCAGTCAATTACTATTTTCTTTTTTGAGAACCGGGGGTGGCCTGTGCCACCCCGCCCCCCTCTTTACCTCTGCCCCTGAATTTAACCTTGCTTGTTTCATTTTCCAATAGATTACTGTTCTATTAGTTGATAGGCTGTTTGATCATTGTATAATCTCGTAGTTCCTGTTAATTAGCTTGAAAAGCAATTTATAAGACCAGCCTTCACTCAAATTTGTCTTAGTTTGAGTATAAATTCTAGTACAAGCTTCATTTGGTAGTAAGCACTTCAATGGGCAAGGCAAGCCAAGATCTAATCAGTAATACGAGTAAAAGCTTCATTGATGCCAAGAGTGGTAAATTAGACCACAGGCAAGCCTTGAAAATTTTGAGTGACGAAAAGAGTCTCACGAGTTGGGAAAAGAAAATGAGTAAAACTCGAGTTGATGTGATTTGAGAGATGGACTAGAGAAGGATATGGGAGATCTGTTGCAACTCACATGTAAATCTCATCCATTTGAGGATAATCATATACTGCTTTGTGACGAGCTGTTTTACCATTATTGTCCTGTAGTTGCTTATGGTTCCTTAGCGTGCAAGGTCTACTGAGCTCGAGAATGTCTGTATATGGTTGTGTGCACAATATACAGACAAAGAGAAAGCGAAGATAAATTATCGTTGTGCTGTTTCAAGTTAACAATAATTTAAACACAACTGAAGCCATGTACTGTAGCGTATGGCACCGAACTGTTAAAGAGTAACCTGGAACTTTGAAGTGATTGCTGGATTAATTGGTGAAGGTAATATAAATCATTGAGATACATCATACATTTGAATTACGCACTCATATGGCGTTAGACCTACACATAACAAACACGTGGAAGATTTACACGTGTCACCGAACAAATTGATTGCACAGCAGAAAGATACCATATAGCTTAAGATACACTAATCCATGGCATTTGGGCTCTATTGTCATTTACGTATGGATCTTATCACTATTGATACAATTTTGAGAATCCTAATTACTATGCTTAAATCAGATGAGAACTCATCTGTATGTGTTTTTTCAACATTTACATTTTATTAATGAATCTGCATAAGATGGATGTATTTGTATATGTGCGGTGATATACCTGGTTGTTCTATCTATGTTGCAATGACGATGATGTGACAACTGTTGTCTTCCATATATCTGAAACCATCATATACTGAAGCAGATTGGCACAAGAATCAGTTTGAGAAATCCAACTGCATCTAAATAGAGATATCAGCTTCTATTAGAGAGTGAACACTGTCACTCATTTCTTTTCTGAATTCATTGTTCGTTTTCTTGCAGGGGTACCTATTAGATATTCTTGACAAGATTGCAGCAGATGACATTTTGGTGGTTCTTTCTCTGGCAAATATTTGTGGTAAGGAATGTGATGGACTGCTTACCAGATGCCTTGAGAATATTGTCAGGTCCGATGTTGATATCGTAACTCTTGATAAAACCTTGCCCAGCCATATTGTCAACCAAATTGTTGAATCCCGCAAGGAACTTGGCTTCCATGGTCCTGAAAGCAGCGGTTTCCCTGATAAGCATGTGAAAAGACTACACAGGGCTCTGGATTCTCATGATGTAGAATTAGTCAGAATGCTTATAAAAGAGGAGCATACTAGTATAGATGATGCATGTGCCCTTCACTATGCTGTGGCATATTGTGATGCAAAGATCATAATGGGGATTCTTGACCTTGCAATTGCTGATGTTAACCACACAAGCCCAAGGGGTTACACAGTGCTTCACATTGCTGCTATGCGAAAAGAGCCTAAGATTATAGTGTCTCTTCTAACAAAGGGAGCCCAACCAGCTGCTCTCACATCAGATGGTAGAAAAGCACTTACGATTTCCAAGAGGCTCACAAGGGCTGTGGATTTCTACAAGTCTACTGAGCGAGGAAAAGCGTCTCCCAAGGATCGGCTGTGCATAGAGATATTGGAGCAAGCAGAAAGAAGAGATCCATTATTAGGGGAAGCTTCTGCTTCTCTTGCTAAGGCAGAAGATGTACGAATGAAGGCGTTGTACCTTGAAGGTAGAGGTAAGTTATTCTTGTCTCAAGTATTTCTCTTTTGTTTCTATGGTAGATGCATGTTACCTTTTACCATTATTTTCTATATCAGCCCATTCTTCCTTCTACTACGAGAAGCCCCTAGCCATTATTACATTTCCATTTTCTGCACCTATATCTGCCACATTGCAAACTTACTATGTTCTTTACCATCTTGATCTAGGAAGCACCGAGACTTGTGAAATTTTGGAAAAAAAAATCACGTTTGTTGGTCCTTTTAGAAACACTAAGATCTTACTATGTAGTCCACTGTCCAGCTCCACAAAGCAGACAGTAAGATGTTACAGGGCAATGGGCTGCATAGTAAGGTCTTACCGAAAGGAAAACAGTTCTTCGGAATTTTACATCCAAAGGGGTTCTGTTTTGAAGATCCCTGAAAGACATGCCGAAAATGAGAACTTCAAGTGATAGTCTCTGTGTGTGTAGTCCTTTTCTTCTTCCAGTGAGGTGAAGGGGTTTAGAAATAACTTAAGAACTGTTAAAAGAAATTGGGGAACAATTCATCACGCTAATAGGAATAGTCAATCTCTTATGCTATCATGAAAGCAAGCAGACATAATACTTCTTTGATGTAGAATCACATGGTAGTTTTGAATTTTTTGAGCATCATGATATACTTCTGGTTAAACCAGATAATCATCAGCCGGCTTACTGTGAAAATTGATTTATTATTCTCAGTTGCTTTAGCAAAACTTCTCTTTCCCATGGAAGCAAAAGTGGCAATGGATGTTGCTCAAGTGGATGGTACTTCTGAACATCTCAATAGGATAAGGGCACTCGCCAAAACTGGTATGGATACTTCATGATTATGTTTTTTCGTGATTGATGGACATACATGGATGATATCTATATATATCTATACATGTGTGTGTGTGCGCGCACGCGCGCGCGTGGACAGAAGACAGAATTGATTATCTATATCTTAATATTGAATGTATAAGAAGTTTTTCTTATGCGGGGGATAAGACATGTATTTTTATCCCAGTGGGATAAGGGGTAAGATTATAGAGCTCAATCATGTGCAGTTCTATTTTAGAATTCTAGAGAATATTCCTCCAATAATTTGACTTTATGGATGCTATCTGACAAATACGGGAAAAGTTACAGGCACTGACTCTCAAAATTGTATCAAACAAGTACAAAATGTGTGGGTCTCACGCACCTGATATGTGGTGTTCGGAACAGTTGCGTGCCAACTTTAGTGTCCCCTGAAAACCTGCTCATATTTTGATAGTACCAAGACACATTTTCTACCTAGCTCCAGTGTTGATTTCTCCTGTGTTATCACCAACTTCATTGAGATATGGAGTCTGGAAATATTTATTCATGGATGTGCATATAAGTCACATACACCAGTGTCATATGGGACCTGAAGAAAAAAAGTGTAATATGGGACCTGTTGATAAAAAGTCTCATAGATTTGTTTTGAAATAGGTTTGTTTATCAGATTCTCATGATCATTCAGAATAATTTGTTTTGATGCAAAAAACAACAGCAATTTCGTACGGTATAGTGCTTTTTGTGTTATCGACCATTACAACATACAATACTGGTGTAATTGCATTGTGATTTATCATCTTAACATTTTGGGAATTTAAGCGCCTTCGTTTGTGTTTTATATGAGCAGTGGAACTAGGGAAACGCTTCTTCCCTCGTTGTTCAGAAGTGATCAATGACATGGTGGATGACGATGACTTGTCAGAACTATTATACATACAGAACGGAACTCGAGAAGAGCGCCAATTGAAGAAGCGACGATACATGGAAATCCAAGAAGCTATTACTAAGGCATTCCACGAGGATAAAGAGGAGTTGGACAAGTCTATCGACATATCATCTTCATCGAGACCCGTAAGAGGGGTCGGGAGGCCTAACGGTAAACTCCCTCTCAAGAAATAATAGGGATCCGGGGACTCTGTAGGATTCTTTTTGCAATCTGGACCATTAATTGTATATATGGACGGCTCAGAATCACACTACAAGGTCCCCGTGTCTGTCCAAATACGGAGAAGTAGATACCTCTGGTTGATTGACACGCAGAAATGCTCCTTCTTCACTGTACCATATTTTGATGTTCACATCAATTTCTACCCTTTGTTGTATTTAGGAAATGATTGTGTAACATCACTGGCGTACTTCATTTTTTATCACTGGCGTACTTCATTTTTTACTTTTGGGTGATCTTGTAGATAAGGTTAGAAAGTAGTAAGAGCAATAATATTACAAATAGTTGAAACAATTGCATTTGTCGAACAAGGCCTCACAATTACACAATACCCCATCTCTCCATGCCCCTCAATGCTCTCAATTTTTGTTCACATCTCGGGTCCAAAACTATGATCCGAGCTAGAAGTGCATGTGTATGGTGTCCGCTACCACTGTCAGGGAGTATTGTTGCATCACACCATCCATACTGCTCAATACTCTCAATTTTTGTTCACATCTCGGGTCGAAATCTATGATCCGAAATGGAAGTGCATGTATGATATCCGGACCGTAGGCAGAGGCAGCTCCACCCCTTGCCAAGGGTGGTCACTTAATTAATTTTCAGAACACATGTTACATGTTTTTAGGTTTATTTTAGTTTAGCCTTTCTTAAACACCCTAACCAAAATATTTTGAGCGACCAACCCAAAATTAGCCCACAAATCAATTCAATGTATACAGCCCATGTAATAGTTAAATTTCTGTGTATAGACTTCTGGACACACTTCTCAGAATTTCTGGAATTGTCACTATCTTTAGAGGCTCCCACCACACCTATGTTGGGACCGAAGTTAAGATATCACCATGTGTGGTATGGATAGTGTTATGAGTATGTTGTCGTTTGAGGGATTTGAAAAAGAGAATAAATTCTTTATACTGCCGGTGTAAATATCTGTTTCCTCCAAATCAATTGCATTGCAACACGTGTCAAAACAATGGTCCCATTTATAAAAATATGGCGACGTGGCGCAATGCAATTGATTTGGAGGAAACAAATATTTACAACGGCGGTGTAAAGAATTTATTCTCTTTGAAAAACCAATTATTCTCCAACGGTGTCAAAAGAAATTTTTTGAAATCTTTTTGCCCCGACATGGAACAAGAGTTACTATTAACTTCCAAACAGAAATTGCAATTCTCTCTTGTGGCTTTGCCAAAAAGAAGCAAGTCATCAGGATAATGGAAAAATACAATGAAACTGATTCTTCTTTTCTTTCCGGCTATATTATGCTTTGTTTGGAACATGGAGAAAGGAGAGAAAGGAAGAGAAAGTTTTTTTAAGAAAATTTCTTCCTTTCTTTTTCATTGAAAAGCTTCCGTTGTTTGGTTTGAGAGAGAAGAAAGAGAAAAAACGAAACTCAGGAAATTTTTCTTTCCCAATGATTTTTCCTTCCCTTCTTCTCTTTCCATATGTTATGTTGGAACTTTGGTGTGTATTTGTAAAACATTGTGTTTTTCACTAGTCCCACATTGCCTAGCCACAAAACTTCTATCTACTTTAAATGACTTTACACACAAGTGGGTTTGTGAATGAGGACCTAAGGAGAGGTCTCGTGCGTCAAGGAAAATGGGCAGCAATTTGAAAAATTGATTCGGTTCGGTAACCAGTTTAACTGTGTGCGCGTCATGAGTTATTCGCGCGAGGGGGGTGCAAATCCGAGATTTGAGCCTCGTGCACATACTATGGCAAAGCTCACGTCTTGTGTTTCTGAAAGATTTTATTACATTTCAGTCATCTCCAAAATGGAAATGTGTGCATAATTAGTGGGATCTGATTTCCAAAACAAACGTCCTCCTGCACTTATAAATACAACATTTCGGAATTGGTTTCAACACAGAAAAAACTACTCTCTCTTCCACCCCCAAAACAAAACCACTTCGAGATGCATTATGGGATTGTTTTCCTAAAAAAAGTATTTGCTCCCACAAGATGATGTATGGTTACAAAAAAATTTGCATTCAAGATATAACAAAATCTGACCTCTAAGCTATTTCTGTTTGCGTTTGCATAACGAAACACAATAACAAATAAGCCTAAAATACTAGCTTGGAGGAAAGTGTGTAAAGAGAGACCAATCCAATATGGAGTTTTTCATCTTGAATGACTTTGCTAAGTGTCTGTCTCTTGTAGACATTAATTTGGACAATGTTCTTTTTTTTTTTTTTCCCTTTTTTTTTTTTAAATTATCGGCAGACAATCATGTTCCTTGTAGGCACCCTTCACTTCACATTCCTCCAAATAAACACCTCCCAATTTAAGGCATGTTGTAACTATTCACATCTCGTAAGGTCACAGGTGTTGCAACCACTAAAAAGACCTCTCTCCATAATATGAGTACGAAAGAAGCATATGTTTTTTGATAACTCAGGTGTCCGAGTCAATTCTCTTGCACATCGAAAGTGCATTTGTTTTCCAAAACATAAATTTTCTGGTGGTGGGTTTATTTCCACAACATCCAACAACAGGTCAAGACCACTAAATGCTGCTTTAGATTAAGACATATTTGGTAGAAATCGCTAACAAGCTCTCGATGTGTCCTTAATTATTAATGATAATGAAGTCAATTGCTAATCAATTTGCTTCTTGTCCCTCGCTTCTTTTGGAAATAATAAAAAATCCATTCCGTAACCTCCTTTAGTCACATCTTCAAGGAATCAAGGCCCACAATTTGGGCCAAAGTAGCAAGGGACCATAGTCTTGGGGACACATGGTGTGAAGTTTGAACACTGATGGGATTTGTTTGAACTTTATGGGAAACCAAAATAATCTGCCCATATCTCAAACAACAATCAGCCCATATCTCAAAAAACATAAGCATGTGTCCAAAATAATCTGTGCGAACCTATTCCCCACCCAATCTCCTACAAACGAATATGAATGTGTTTATGCCCCAGTTTAATCTTGCTTGGTTCAAAATATAAGAATTCGTCAATGACAATTGTAACATCCTATGTATTTTTGTAATTTCTTGTCCCATTATTAGCGTTATTTTTTGTAATTGCTAATAGAGTTGAGGTATTTTCTTCAAAACTCTATTAAAAATTTCTAGAGCTGTCACTGTCCTTTATAAAATCAATGAGTATTATAGGAGAGATGGTAGAACTTGATGCAACAATGATATCAGAGGTAGGACCAGGATTTAGGAGAGATGATACAGGTTATGGTTTCAAGCAAAAATGAATGTTTCGGAAACCATATATATACTCCCTCCTCTTTGTCAAAATGAATGCCGGTCCAAAAAGTTATAATTATTCTCATCGAAATCCCCACACTGGACCAGCAAAGTCACCATTTCTGATTAGAAAAAAAAAAAAGAGCCTCTCATAATCCAAGCAAATTGCTGCCACTTTATCAAATACTCTGTGTTAGGGAACAGAGGAACTCTCCCACCTTTACGAGTGTTCAAAACATAATGTCGCTTCTTGTGATCACTCTAAAAAGAAACTTACAAATATAATACTATCGAATGCTACAAAAGACTACAGATGTAATGTCCAATGCCGTAAAGGACTTGAATAAAGCCCTTACTAAAATTAATCGACTTATGGGAAAGAAGATAAACTTGATCCGACAACGGGCATGCACATTTTCAGGATAATTCTTCAAGTCAAACCTTTAGGCACAGACATGATGGTATGAAATAGGAGGTTATGGTTTCAAACAAAGTCGGCATTCATAATTTATTATAGACCCAAAAAAAAAACCTTTCATAATCCCAAGCAAATTGCAGCCCAAACTCCTCCTGATACAAGGCCCTATGAAAGAGTATTGTTGGCATTGTGGCAAGTTAATAATCTGCCCTACTGGTCATAGTCAAAGGGTGTGGAGAAAAGAAACTTAAGGCAGTCTTTGGATTTTGAATTTGTTGTGGGGAAGATTAAAAATAAAATAAATAAAAAAAGAAGTTATTATCCACACATGTCCCATTGTTTCCTTCTCTTTTCCCTCCACAGATTTTTCTCCACAAAATGAAGAGGCAAAAACAGTTCAACCATAGCAGTATGCTGGCATAGTGGCTGTATCAGTTAAAACATTACTAATGCAAATTTCAAAGTGACCGCTAAAATGGCCAAGAGACCTTTGGCCCGACAGGACATTGTTTCCTTCTCTTTTCCCTCCACAGATTTTTCTCCACAAAATGAAGAGGCAAAAACAGTTCAAACGTAGCAGTACGCTGGCATAGTGGCTGTATCAGTTAAAACATTACTAATGCAAATTTCAAAGTGACCGCTAAAATGGCCAAGAGACCTTTGGCCCGACAGCACAGCATTTAGGGATTGCACTTAGGTGATAAATAGGAAAAAAGTGACCCCTGATATTGAAATAACAGCCAACTCAAAGAACTTGCATTTCTAAACATTCAACCAAATAGAGAATTCAAACACCATATACCCAACCAAATAGCAATCTTTTTTTACCACGTAGCAACTCCAAACACTATGTGTTCAACTAGATGTGTTGATGGAAACTACCAAGTTGAGTTAAACTATGCCATAGCTTGTATGGCAACACTGCTATATACAAAGCCAGAGAGCAAATCCCTAAATTAATCGACAGAAGTGAAAGAAAACAAGAAAACATGGCAAGAATTAACGATGCCGATGAAACCCGATTCTAAACGCCTCCTCCGAAACCGGTTGCACATGTTGTTGCCGGCATCTCAGTCCTCGGCTATGAACTACTCCTTTGCCGATGAAAACGTAAGGCCTATCTTAGTTGATTCATCTACACCTTCTACTCTCATGTTCCTGTTGTAGCAAGAGAAACCATATAACTGTGGCTTAGTAAATATCAGACACAAATGGCTATGTAGATTTACCTACAAGCTGCAGTCACATCTATATCCACAGATTTGTATATACTTAACAGGAAAATCTCAATGACAGATGAATGTCTACATATGTATGGTTGATTAACAACAAAACTCTATGATTGATGAAAGGGAAGAAGAAACAAGAAGATCATACCATTAACTTGGCAGCTTTGTTTAAACACACCCCACTTGCTCCTCCAAATCCCTCCCATAGCCGATCCACTCCGGCGACTTAGCAAGCAAATTCTCCAACTCAAGCACCATTTTGGACTGATGATGTGCAAGCTCAGCTTCCACTTGCTCATCACTCTCACAAATCATTTGATCCTGAAGCAGCTTCTCCCACGAGATAAAGTTCTCGGGCCCCGAATCGGGACTATGAAATCCAGGATCAGTTTTGACATTGGCCTTTTGTTCTTCATTAGGACTCCCATCATCATCCAATGAACCAGAAAACAGTGTGCTCACTTCTGATTGTACGGTTGCCGGTTCCTCCTGATTTTGCCCCTTCCCATTTGCTTTTTCCCCATTGTCAGTAGCATCCATGGCTTCCACTGCATTCTCATTGCTTCCCGGGGCAACTAATCTCCTTTTCTTTGTGACTTGGCCATCAGGGAGATTTGTTTTATGCCTCAGAAGCTGGACAAATTGGTTAAGAAACACTGGGTTCGCGAATGCTTTGGCCAAAAACACAAATATCTGCTGCTGCTTGCACTCGGTGTTTTCGATTCTCTGCTTGATACCAGCCAAGCAACTATCTGCACTCTCTTGCTGTTGTTTCAGCTCGAGGACTTCTGTTTCCATTTTGTTTCGATCGTCCCTAAGCTTTTCAAGCTCGGTCTCCATGCAGAACAGTGGAGCGTCAGACAAAGGCCTCGTTGGTCCTTGTTGATGCGAATTTTGAAGGTTTTGCTTCCTCCTCTTAATGTGCTTCAGCAAATGCTTCTTCCCTCCTTGAAACCCTTGGTTTGCGAATTCCCATCTGTCCGAATCGATCTTCTTGAAACCCTTTGAAAATTATATCCCAGAAACAAGAAATACAGAGCAAGTTAATTAGTACCACCATCGCATACCACTATCCGAAAATTCAAGAAAATGTTCAAATAGTTCTTTTAGACACTAAACCAAACAGAACCCAAACAAAACCCACAAAGCATAAATCTGAAATTGATAGGGTTTTTTTATCCAAACAAAAAACTCATCATCTACGTTAGACTCTATTCCGCGTCACTCGTCTAAACCACCCAAACTTTGTTACCATATTCTAGAGATTACTCATCTATTCTCGATTGGTTTTAGGTTGGAACCTAGAAATCTAGCAATCTATTATTTGATACAGAACCCAACAAAAACCACAAAGCTTCAACAAAACTGACCAACGGATCTATTGGAGTAATTCATATGTTTGTATACACAATAAAATCCTACCAATGCAAAACAAGCAAAACCCATATGCTATAAACCTCAATTCTACGATTACGATACAAGAATGAAGCATTTTGGTACTCACATAAGTGTTGAGCTGGCGAATGAAACTGGAGAAGTTATTGTGCTTGAAGTACTTGTGCAGAAGAGTGCTGGAGAACTCGTGCTGATCCCAAACTACGAAGCTTTTCTTGGCGAAGCCCCACGAAATGATTCCATCAGTTTCTGGGTCTTCAACCATCTGGTACGTCTTCTTCAGGAACGGAGTCGGTCCCACTTCATGGAGCCCCTCCATGGGCGCCGGGACCGACACCGGCGACGCTGGAAAACTCCCACCGGCAGTTTCACCTCCCATATCATCAGTTTCACCGTCTAGCAGAATCACTGGCTCTTCTTTAACCATGTCGATTTTCAGTCCATTTTCCCCGTACATAAAATCCCCTCCTTCGCCGATCACACAGCCTTCTTCATCAGCCGTATTGATATTCTGCTCCTCCATACTTAAGAGTTTGGATATTTGCAAAGAGAGGGAGGGATTTGGATTAGTTTCCAAATGGGTTTTATATCTGTTTCCACTACAATGGGACTTTTTTTTTTGGATAAGCACTACAATGGGACTTTGTCCATGAATGTGTACTCCAAAGTGTCTCGAGGTTTTATACGTAGAGAAATAGGGAGGGAGGTGGGGGAGTTTTGTATGTTGTTTCAGGCGTGACCAAAATTGAGAAATTATTAAGTGGTGTCAGAGCACCGTCATGTGATACATTATAATTAGGGGTGGGCATGCCTGACACGAAAAATAAAATAAATTCATATAATTGAGCTAAAAATAAATATTTTTATGGGTAATTCTATACATTGGACATTAGTTTGATGAACTGTCAACTAAAAAAAATAAAAATTTAGCGAAAAGTAGGACTTTTTGACATGACAACACAACCCGAACACGACACGACCCGAACATGACACGAAAGATTTGATAAGTTGAAAAATATTGTGGGATTTTATAAATAAGATTTTGATATATAACACGAAATTGACACGAAATTACCTATTACCCACCTCTAATTATAATCATGCTACAGACATGTTTTTCGGTCATTTTTCAAACACTCCTCTCTCACAATCTGTGTAGTCCGTAGATGTGTGGAGTTCACTGCCTGTGAGAAAGGAGTGTTTGTCATGACCCCGCTCAAAAAGATTACTCAGCGCCCTTTAGGCACCGCCACGTGATATCGCAGGCCCTTTTATTATCATATATTGTGATAGAATTGATACATTTTGTTTCGGACTCCACCACAACCTGTGATGATAAAGTGACCCGAGACACCGCATGGCAATAACCCAAGGGCACTGGATAAATTTTCGGGCACAGAATTCCTCACTTGGTGAAATTCGTGCAGATTATAATTGTCCTCCGTCAATCATTTTCCAATGGGTGTACTCACTGCAATTCTTCCTTTGGTGGTCCTTTTTATTCCTTCTATAAACCGTTTGATGGCAAATGAACAATGGAATCGTACGGTTGAGGTGGTTTGAGTATGAGCAAAGGGCCTGGCGGTTCGGTTTGCAATATGCATGAGTGCCATGTGTTGTTCTTTTGTAGAGCAAAGTGTTTGATTGATGGGCTTTAACAGATGATAGTATTCGGTGTGGTTATTATGAACGTATGTTTGCCTCTTTTTTATTTTCGTAAATGGACGTCCGGATCAGCTTACAGTCTTGCACGTGTCTCGATTAATTTTGAAACTGTGAAATTAACGACAGGGACCTTTCAGTGATCCCAAGGTTTGAAATGTTTAATCATTGTGGAATTCGAACGTGCGATCGACCTCATGGGAGGACAAACAATCTTTTACTCCATCATGCCGAGTTGGCCACCGCATATGAGATCAGGGCCGGCCCCGGGGTAAGCCCCGCAAGCCCGTCGGCTTGGGCAACCCCCGGGCTAGGGCAACCCAAAAAAAAAAAAATCCCATGTAAATATAAATACGTATATATATTTTTTTGACCCAAAGATGACACACAGGATTGTGTTGGTTTGTTGGCTAGTAGGGAGTACTTTAGTTTCCTCTGGTCTACCTGCGCCCAGGTTCAAGTCCCGTCCATGTCCGGCAATGAGGTTTCATTTTTCCTCCTTTTAAATTTCTCTCTCTCTCTCTCTCTCCTCCTCCTCTTTTCGTTCACTGCACCCACTCCTCTCTGTTTATTTTATAAATATTTATGATTTGTTCAGAAGAGAAAGGCCATTTGTTGTTGGTGTACATTTTTTATTTTGGGAGATACTTTTTCTACATCAACAATTAGGATGTACTTGTCAAAAAAAAAAACAATTAAGATGTGTTCCACTTACTAAAATAAGCATTTATTTTTAAATTAAAGGTGATGTATTGAGAGAGAATGACTTGTCTCATAAAAAACAGAAAATAGGTACTTAAAAATAAGAACCTTAATGGAACGTGGCAAACTCCTCCAAAAAAAAGCAAAAACAACTACTCGCATTCGCATACTCACATGGTGATGTATGCAAATATGAAAAATATACATGTATAAGTATATACTATATACACAGAACTCACCAATTTAAAAAACTTCAATGAAAAAATTAACCATTTTTAAAGTCGGGTTTGTATTTTTTCAAGTTGGTTCATAATATTTCTTTTTTCAATTTATCATTAAATATAGAACAATGATCAAAATATGAAAATAAAAAAAATGAAAGTTAAAATAAATAGAAAACCATTACTCCCTCCGTCCCTTTTTAAGTGTCCTGCTTCGTAATTCCAACTTATTAAAAAGACATCATCATTATACCTTTCACATCAACTTTTTTCTCCACTTTCCCTACTTACCAGTGTTGTGAATCCCGTTCCGTACCGGCCGGTACGTCCCGGATTTGTAAGATTCCGGTACCATAAGCCTTCAATACCGTTCCGGTCTAAATACCGGGCCTTACCGGTCGGTACCGGCAATCTCGGAAAATACCGGACGAGATGACCTTCTCGGTAATTCCGGCCGAAATTTTGCAGATGTGGCAAATCTCTGCAACTAGTCCGATCTTTTCATTTTTTAGAAAAATAAAGAGAGATAGATGACTGGAGAGAGAGAGAGAGAGGACGAGAGAGGGGAGGGAGAGGGAGAGAAGGAGAGGTACCTGTTATTAAAGTAGCCGGAGTGCCGTTGCCGGAGCGTTGCTACTGCTGAAGCCTGAAAGCCTGAAACCCGTCGGTGGGTTTCATTGGGAAGAAGAGAAAGACAATAAAATAAAAAAGAAGGGTTGAGTAGTATAAATGTAGGCAGTGGTGGCACATGGCCTGACATGGCACATGGGTTTTGATTAAAAAAAGGGGGAAACGTTGGGAATACAGTAAAAGAGATTCAACTTTTTTTTTTTTTTTTTTAAAACAAGACTCAACCTCAAATTATCCAAAATTAATTTGGATAATAGCTAAGGCCATGTTCGTTTAGCACATTTGGGTATTTTAGTTTTGGTAGTGAGTGGAGAGAGAAATAGGGTAATAATTGAAGAGATAGGTAATGAGTGGAGAGAGATAGAGAGAGAAATGAAATTAATAATTGTAGAAATAGGGTAATAATTGAAGAAAGATATAGGGTAATGATTGGAAAACAAAGTTAAAAAAAAACTAAATAAGCTAACCGAACATAGCCTATGTTTCTCTCTTTGTATCTATGAATGTATGTGAGAAAAAGATGCCACGTTTGTCTCTGTTTTGTTATCATGTTATGCTCTTTTTTTTTTTTGTTAATTTTAGGTCAAGTATGTGGATTTTATTGTCTTAAGATATGTATTTTATGATGAAATGCATGGTATGAGAAATTTTTTTGAGTTATAATTATATATAATTATTATATATATTGTAGTTGCGGTAAATCCGAAACGGTACCCGGTATTTGACCGGTACCGGTACGTACCGTACCGATAGAAAAACCGGTACCCTGTCCGAAACGGTATTCAGAACCTTGCTACTTACCCATCATCATTACACTTTTACTCACTAACTTTTCAAAATGGAATCTACTTTTAGGGACAAAATAGTCAATACACCAACTTTTACCCACTAACTTTATAAAATGGACACTTATTAAGGGACAACCAAAAATGGAATACCGGACTATAAAAAATGGACGGAGGGAGTATTTTTTTTCTTTGAATCGAATCATGCTAAATCATAAAGAACAATAACCCGAATTCCATTCTAATTTAATTTTTTGATAGAATTCAAACTAAAAGCATATTGTGACCTTGATTTTTTTGGCTTGTATTTTTTTAAATTTTTTATGACTTAATAATAAGCGGGCAACCAAGCTTGAAGTCGGGCTTGGGCAACCCAAACGTCGGGGCCGGCACTGTATGAGATTACTAGCAATTTTGGCATGCTTTTATGGTGTTTTTTTTTTTTCTGAAGTATACGACAACCCCCTCAACTAGTATTTTTTCTTGTGAAGACCTCTTAATAGTTTTTGTTAAGTTGATCGGTGAAAGTCAATTTTAATCAGAATAATTAGACTAGCACATTGATGGATGAGTTAGGCTCCGTTCTCTTGAACTTAACTTAAATTTTAGAGTTTTGTCCTTATTTGAAATTTTTTTCGCATTTGTTAGTTTTGCGTCAAACTTTTGTGGATTATTGATTCGTTTCGACGAGAGGAATCGAAAAGTAAATTTCTTTTACTTTTATCTAAATATTTTGAGAAATAACCACTTTTTAGCAAAAAAAATTCAAAAAATTCAAAATTCCCAAATTTAAGTTAAGTTCAAGAAAACGGGACCTTAAACTCATGACCACTTTTCTCTTGATAGTACTCCAATCCAAGTGTACTCTTAATATCGTTAGGCCAAAGGCGGCTGGCTAGGTGTGAGGCTTCTTCTCTTATAACATAACATTGAAAGAGCAATCAAAAACTTTGTTGTGTGTGTGCTAGGAAGAGTGGCATCGAAGTTGAGATCGAGACAAATTATAAGTGAACCTTCGACTGTGTCGTTTTCTGAAACTTGAGAAACTAAAGAAGAGACCAAAACCATTTTAAAAAAAGAAAACCAAAAAAAAAAAAAGGACGAAGAAGAAGAAGAAGAAGAAGAAGAGACAACCCAAATAAAAAAACCCAAGAAAAAACTACTTGAAGAAGAGAACAAGCACGCCGCTCAAGGGTGATCTGATTCAGCGGTGGTACCCCACCGTTCTGTTTCACTGCTCTCCCAATCGTAACATTCAATCTCAACGTCCGTCTTGACAATCAATGATTTAGATTTTAAAAAAATTCTTCTAAGGAAGAGTTAAACTCTTCTTGACTCTTCCTTTAGAATAGTTTTTTTAAATTCGAACTGTTCAAAACACTTTTAGATAGTAAAATTAAAAAGCGGTGAAATAAAACAGTGGGGTATACTTTCTCTGGGATTGTTATTAGGTGAGCATGAAGGCACACCGCTTACTGACAGTCACCGACGTGGCTCTCCTTTGACTATGAACCGGAGGGATCAATATCCATTTCATTTCTCAAAAAAAAAAAAAAAATAGTAATAATAATCCATTCCACAGCTTGAGGACTTCACTCCGGTCCATTTGGCATTTTCCTGCCTTCACACCATCATGATTTTAGTCGGACAATCGAGTAACGACTAAGCGTGTAAAACGACTGTGTGAAAGGGACGGTAAGAAATAATCCGAGCTACGTGTAACTTGGCCTGGAACACCTTGCATTTCAAAAAATAAAAATAAAAATAAAAATTAAAAGATTAATTAAACAACCGAACATCCTAATAAAGAAGACGACTTGTCCAGTTATTTTCAAGAAATTGTTCTGCCACCAGTTTAGGTGAGGGGTGATTTCAATGGCCTCGAGACTCGAGAGAGTATTATCGTGCCTCAATTCCATTGACAACCATAGATCAACAACACTATATAAAAATAAAGACTTATATTTTGCACAACAGGATGCTCCAGGAGGCTCAGGCTTTGGTTTTTGAGTTCTCCTCATTGCAGATCACGTTTTGTTATCGGGAAGCTAACGGGGGTAGCTAACTTGTTAGCCAAGAATGCAGCAACAACTCAAGGTTTTTTTTGTTTACGTACATGGCGCTACACCCGAATTTTTGTTGCAAGCTTTGTATAAAGATTAGGGAGGAACGATAGTTCCTCGTTTTGTAAAAAACCATCACTATTGTACTCCTTTTGACTTAATATATCAATTGTTGTTGGTTTTAAAAATATATATATTTATTTTAATTGAAATATTTATCGGGCCTATTTTACTCTACTGCATTGTTCAGCTACGTAATCTTTTTTTTTTTTTTGAAAAATTCAAGATATCATATAACTCAAGACACATCCTTGGACAAAACATACTCAAGCGCGGGCGGAATACAACCCGAAAGAAAAAAGTTGGAAACTTTTCTACAATGGGATGCAACCCAGTGAGCTGCCTTGTTCAGGTTTCTACCACACCACTGAAAAGTCCAACGGTTACATCCAGCCCATTTCCTGATATCATTGACAATTACTTCAATCTCCCAAGGGCACTCTGTTGTAGAGTTAGACACGTATCGAAAAAGGTTTTGGCAGTCAGTCTCAAAAATCACATCAGAGTAACCTTGCTCCATTGCCATGACACAAGCGATTCTCAAAGCCCAAGCTTCTGTAGCTACAGCCGAAGAAACCATAGCTCGACCACAACGCAATAAAAGGGCTGATCCACCGCTATCTCTAGCAATAATGCCAAAGGCAGACAAGCTGCGGGAGGATTTAAAGGCCCCATCGATATTGAACTTGACATAAGATTGGGGTGGGGGCACCCACCTTTCGTCACGAATAATCGTCGGTGAGGAAGAAACACCAGAAGAAATCTCATTGTAAACCGCTTGAAGATAGTCAGTATTAGCCTTCTTGGCTTGATCGATCACTGCTTCAGGATTAGGGGGTTTACTATTGAACACAAAAAGATTTCGTGATTTCCAGATGGCCCAACACAACTGGAAGATTTCGGCCACCATTTCAGAGTTAGTTTCCTTTGCCAAATCTCCACACAGCAGGTCCTCCATCCATTTATCCACCGCCACCACTTCCTTGTAAAGGGTCCAGTAGGATTTCCCACTTCCAAACCATACTGCACGACTCCATGGACAATGGAATAGTAGGTGCTCAATCGTTTCACTAGCGTTGTTGCAAATCTGACAAGAAGGGCTAGGTGCACACTTTTTCTTGAACAGGTTTGCACGACAAGCTACCCAATTCTTGGCTGCCTTCCACATAAACGTACGCACTTTGGGCACTGTCTTGGAACCCCATAGCCTCTTCCACATAACTGGGGATGGAGTAAACGACGATGACGGGACTGCCAGATTACTTTGGGGAGAAGTAATAATCTTCCGAGCGTAACCAGACTTCACTGTATATTTCCCAGAACTATTGTGGCGCCAAACTACCTTATCCTCAACATCTGAGAAGCTAACTGGGATTTGACAGACTTTGTCAACTTCCTCTGATGGGATGCAAGATTTTAGCTTTTCTTTATCCCAAACCTTCGTAACAGGGTTAATAAAGTCTCCTACCATTCTCTTCTCCATGTGAACATTTGGGAGTGGGGATACTTGACCACCTAGTAACTCAGGCACCCAAGGATCTTCCCAAAAATTAATTTGCTCTCCATTACCCACTCTCCATTGGATCCCCTCCTATCCTGAATAATCTTTCTCCCTTCAAGCAGGCTACACCATATCCAATCATTTATAAATTTGAGTGAATGTTCATTTAGTCCAGCTTTGTACGACCGATCGATATAGCCTAAACAATAAAAAAATGTCAAAATTATAAGTAAAATTATAAAATTATAGTGTATTTTTAAAAATCGGGATTGGCTACTCCTGCTCCGCTTAACGGCAGTCACCAGCGTGGCTCCTTGACTATGAACTATAAAGGGATCAATATCCATTCCAAGGCTTAAGGAATTGACTCCGGTCCTTGGAAATTTTTCACCCAAATTTAACCCGACTTCAAGAAATTAGTTGAGACGCGCATAAATTAATGCGAACAATTTGAATTATCTTTAAAAAGGGGGGCAATGTATCCTATATATTACTAATAACATATGTTTTCGCCGGTTTGGGTTATGGGTGATGCCAAATCACCACAACCCTATTCCAGTTGGCATCCCCAAACACTCCCAAGGGGATGAAAATGTTGAGTGCAAACGAGCCGAGCCGATCCGAAGTTTAGAATGTTCATGTTTGTTTATTAAATTTTTAGCGAATTCAAGCCCGAGACTAATAAAAATCTGCCGAGCCAACTTAGGCTTGAGTCAAATTCAAACTTGTTGACAAGCCTTAACAAGCCGGAAACATCATATGTTTAAACTCGTCTATGGATCCACGCGTGCAAATAATACATACTCCTACATTAAAAAGCTTAAGTATACATGTACAATTTCCTAGTACGTAAATCACATTTGCATATACAAAAGTTATGAAATACTATACACTATGCACATAGATGAGTTTATAGGGAGTACATATGCTTATACATATACAAGGTATATATAATCCTTATTACCTACATATATTCAAGATTCACGAGCCTAATCGAGCCGAATACTGTCAGGTTCGAGCTCGGCTTATTCGTCAAACGTTAAACGAGTCCAAATTTGAGGTTCAGTTCGGTCGAACGAATCGAACCGAAACAAGCATTTATCCAGTCGATTCTCGAACAGTTCACGTGCTTACACATTCAAAAAATTGCACCGCTTAATCACAATCACCACGTACGTGGCTCCTTGACCATGAACTATGAAGGGGATCAATATCCATTACCGCATTACACCACCGTGGCACCTTGGCCAACGAACGTGTCTCCTTCTCTATGAACGTGTCCATTTGGATTTTTCCTTCTTCGAGCTTTACTTAAAGAGAGCCAAATTGTCCTGTCTCTCACTGGGCTAGCTCTCAAGAACCAAAACTAGTTCTACTTACCAGTAGCTTTTCTTGTTCTTTTGCAAACCATCTTGCACTAAAACAGTACTGAAAATGGAACTGGCATTGAGGGACATGGGACTGGACGCATCAATGATGGCGGCAATCCACGACATGTTAGACTTCTCCGACGACACACCCACCTCCGACAGGTCCCGCCATGGGCTGTCGCGAGCCTTTGTTCGCGACAACAAGGCGATAAAGAACACGGCGGCAGACATCTTGGAGTACCCCAACTCGTACGTTTTCATCGTGGACATGCCGGGGGTGAGGCCGGACGAGATCAAGGTCCAGGTGGAGGACGAGAACGTGCTGGTCGTGAGCGGGGAGCGGAGGAGGGAGAAAGAGCGGGAGCACAAGGAAGGGGTCAAGTACGTGAGGATGGAGAGGAGGCAGGGGAAGTTTTTGAAGAAGTTCGAGTTGGCTGAGGATGTGGACCTGGAGTCGATACAGGCGAATTATCAGGACGGGGTGCTTACCATAACTATGGAGAAGAAGCAGAAACCGGAGCAGAAGAGGCCGAGGACGATTGAGGTCAAGGTTGGTGGGTCAGGACAGTCTCAGGTTGGTGGAGGTGGTGGTGGTCAGGACGCGGCCTTTGGTGATGCCAAAGACCGCGCCTTTGGTGAAGTGAAAGAGCAGCAGCAGCAGCAGGGGGTTGATCAGTCGTCGGGAGCTCAGGGGGGTGGAACTGGTGAAGTGAAAGAGCAGCAGCAGCAGCAGCAGCAGGGGGTTGATCAGTCGTCGGAAGCTCACGGGGGTGGAACTGGTGAAATCTGAAGCCGTTAGAGGCGGTTGGTTTGGGTCCTGTTTGCCTTTGGAGTGTCTGGGAAATGTTCCTTACAACATGTACTCAATTTTCTTTTGCTTTGTTCTTTTCTGGTGGCTTTGTCTTTGTGTTCGTGTTTGTGGTATGTTGATGTGTATAAATAAAGTAGACAACGTGTAATTCACTGGTTAGCCGGTCCGAGAGAATAATCAGTCACACTGGGTCTGAGACACGGTCCTGACACCAACACAACGTGTCTGAGACACAGTCCCGACACCGACGGGAGGCAGTTTTTTTGGGTGGCTTTGCTTTTGTGGACTGTGTGCGTGTACAAAAGGAAAACAATCATATATTTCAACAGTTTGGGAGGGGGAGGAGATTCCAACCTAAATGAAAAACAAAAAACGAAAACACAAAAAGCAAGAAGAAAACGAAATCGAAATCACAAATGTTGAAAGACAACTAATCTACAATTGTCTGAATACAGTTTCAGCCAGTCCTGGGTTTGCCAAAATAGCCCAGCACGTGGACATCTTAGCATGGCTTTTACCATCGGCTTGCCATGTCTTGGCCTAGACTGGATGATGTTTTCGGTCTTCTTTTCGAGCATTACCCACCGGGCCAGCCTTGGCTAGGCTGGATGTTGTTTTCGGTCTTCTTTTCGAGCATTACCCACAGGACTTGAAAGCACGAGCAATGGAAGACAAATGGCCAAGGAAATTTAGTGTTTGCTCGATAGAGTTGTGCCCTGCCCGGAGACAAGTAGCCAGTCCTAGGTTTGCCAAAATAGCCCAGCATGTTGACATCTTAGCATGGCTTTTACCTGGGAACAAAATTGGCTTTTACCAATGGGAAAAAAATAGTAACCGAACACAGTTGATTTTATGCACTCAAAACTCAGTCGCACATGTCCTAGATCAAACCCGAATTTCCCCTCATATCCTTCGCCCCAAAAAAATGCTTGTTCCGGTGCATTTTCAGCGAAGTGAGAATGTAGACATGTGAATATTCTCACCTGACAGATGAGTTCGTTTTCGGCCAAGTGAGAATGTAGAGAGAGGTGAATATTCTCACCTGACAGATGACCGAACTCGTGTATCAAAAGCTGGGCCATATCAAGTGGGCAACCCAAATGAGAAAGTGCTGCCCGCCTAGAGTCGGATGAGAGGACGCGTGATTAGAAGAAAGACAACAAAATTTAGAGAGAGAGAGGACGTAAAGGTTTTACCCTTACTTTGAAAAATGCACCTTTGTAATCCACACTCACATCCCGAAACAATTACAGGAGGAATTCTTTGGCAAGATGTAGAACAGCTGCTAAGTATGAAAAGTAGTGAAAAATGTCAGTAAACTTGATGGAAGAACACCACAGCTCCCATTTCTAAGACATGAAAACAAACACTTGCCTGGTAGCTGGTAGCAAAAAATGTGAAAAGAATGACCACATGTATCTACAATTGGGGAGCGGAATCATACGATATCCTCTCTTTTATTGCTTGGTTTTACTACCACCACCGTTCAAGAAATCCAAAATTGTTGACCCCCTTGATGCACTCTGTGAACTGCTGCTCGCCATACTGGAGTCTGCACTTATAGTAGGAGTGTCCATCTTAATTCTAGGCTCGTACTTAGCTGCAAAAGCTAGCATTGACTGGAGTGATTTCTGAGCGGAGTTCGGCATGTTTGAAACATTACCCTTCTGAGCAGAGTTTGGAGTGTTTGAAAAGAGTGCCTTCAGAGATGAATTCGGTGCATCTTTACCATGCTCATCTGCCGTCCGACCCATAGAGATAGCTGAATGAAGCGAAGAAGATAACATTTTCCATGGTTTTGCTCCGGTGATCTCAAGTTTAGAACCATTTTCTCGCTCTTGAACGGGTGAAGGAGAAGATAGTACTCTCCATGGTTCTGCACCGGGGATCTGAAGTTTCGAAGCACTTTCTCTTTCTTGAACAGATGACAGTACAACATTGTTTCTCCCATTAGAAGCACTTCCACTCTCTTGAACAGATGACACAACACCACTGTTATTCCCAATAGAAGGCACACTTGCTAGCTTCGTATTACAAGAATAATCTAATGGAGCTTTGCCAAATGAAAGAAAGTTTATTCCCCGGGGTCCAACTGTTGGTGTTCTCGTGCCTTGGCTCTGATTTCCAACTTTGAGACCATCATCGTTCTGTGAATATAAGACAGGCTGTTTCTCTGTGCTAGAATCACCGATGGTTGATTTTTGAACACCAGATGGTTTGTTGCTACTAGAATCATGTAAAGGAGCTTTCCCTAAACATAGGAAGTTTATTCCTTTTGGTTCTGGAATTACTGTTGTCCTTCTATTCTCATTTGAGTTTTGAGCGATATCCGGTGTATTAGTTTTGAGAGGGAGACCCAATTTGGCACCAGCATCTGCCTTTGGAAAAGAGACAGCTTGATTTGATACCCCAAACATAAGATTGCTTATTCCCTTGGGTGTCTGTACAGCAGGCTTCACAACGCTTTCTGCCACATTTTGTTCTGTTCTCCTACGAGGAGGGGGTCTTTTCAACATGGAGATGGATTTATAATCAAACTTTTGATTAGAAGAAGCATGTGTGTTTGATTGCTTGTCGGGATTCGTAGACCTTAGGAGGGTTGGAGACTTCAACTCAGTGTTTGATTGATTCTCGGGATTTGTAGAGGAAGCATGTGTGTCTGATTGCTTCTCAGGATTCGTAGACCTTAGGAGGGTTGGAGACTTCAACTGAGTTAGTGTGTTTGTGGATCCTTCCATGGGTTGAACATCCACGGGTTGAACCTAAGAGAAAAATAGCTGGTAAGTAATCCCTATGCAGCAAAAGTAAGGACAAAGGCAAGAAGTAAAGCAGTAGCCAAACACAAGTTAAAACAGGAAAGTACCTCATGTGAAAACATGCAGTCGGTGCCCCTGCTGCAATAACCTTTGGACGAGAAATTGTTGCATGGATACTTGGAGAGTTGATGATCAAATGGACAATCATCTCCTTTCATGCATGAGTGACGAGCAAAATGACAACAAGGCTGCAACCGTAGAAAGCATGAGAGAGAGAGAGAGAGAGAGAGAGAGAGAGAGAGAGAATTTAGTCAAATGCAATGAATGAATCACAAACATGCTTAATTAGAAAGTTAAGCAATCCTACCATGGATTTTGTCAAGGGTATCGTATCATGTGAGAATTTGCATTTTTCACCCTGTTAGCAATTATAAAAAGAAGATACAGCATCCATATCAGTGCGTATAAAAGTGAGACTTAAGCAATTACCTTATAAAATCAGATAAAAATGGCATAGTATAGATTATTACATACTACCTCCTGACATCTTCCCTTGAGAAAGTGACGACAATAGGTTACTGTTTTTGGTTTCATTATGGGCTGGATTTTCAACCGTTTAACGCCAAGCCGTCTATTTGTTTCTGCTCGTTTGATTCTTTTCTTCTTCTGCAAAATGAAAACGTGGATAAATTGCAAAGATCACAAAAAGGATGTGAAAATGATAGAAACTGGCATGTCATGTGCGGAATGAATATTAAAAGCATAATAAAGAAAAAAAAAACCCCTGCACCGTAGAGAAGAAACCTAAATGAACATACAAAATTCAGTGAAAGATGCTGGGTAAACACGCAAATGCGAACCTTTTTCTTTTCTTTCTTTTCCTCAGTCAAAGGACCCCGCTTTCTCTTTTCACGAACAGCAGCATCCTTCTGCCAAAAAACCAATGATATTCAGATCAATTATGTATAAACCAAAAATACCCATCGCAAGGGTACACTGTATATCTGGCAACATGTAGCATGATGGTCCAACAATCCATAGAGCATCTTACAGCTACAAGCTTTGCTGCAAATCAATTCATACCTTTTTAGTGGATAAAGTGCCTTGATTTTCAGTAGCAATTTCTGCTGAGATTTCCCCAGATACCGCAGTATAGACATCATCGTAACAAAGTAAGACATCATTCCCAAACACTGCTGGACAGTGGAACTTGTCACTGGTTCTAATATCTTGCTTCTTGTATCTCCTAGATTCTAGCTCAGAGTTATACCCATGTGCCATGTTCGCATCTCCAATTTTCCCGCCAACCATCTCAGAATCACACGCCATTGCTGACATGGAACTATCCCTGAGTGTCAATTGTACCCCATTACACACATTAACAATTGGCTCCACAAACTTCTTATTACACTTGGTATCTTCCTGATTTGCTCCTTCCAGTGCCATAACTTGTTCCTCATTAGAAATGGCTTCAGAAGTCTGCTCCTCATCAACCTTTTTTTCCAATGACAGGGCATCTTCAACCAACAAATCAGGTGATTGGTCGTTCATTCCAACATTACCTGAAAGTTCTCCTTCCTCAATCTCTCCACCTGCAGCTAGACAAGGTGGAGAATTCATTGCACCAGAACCAGAAACCGATTTCTCCAGTTCCACAAGCGGCATTTCATGTCCAACTTCTTCCAACACATGCCTCTCCACATATGAACTTCCTTCTGCATTATTATCATCAAGTTTCCGGAGTTCATCAATAATATCTATATCTAAGCACAGATCGAGAGATTCAAAGATGTCACAGTTAGGGTGCTCCTTGTCTACTTCTTGCATCTCCTTCCCCGATTCCTCCATACAAATTTCTAGGAGATTACATTCACCATCCTGGTCACCTATCGAAGAAACAAAATTCCCACATGGGTTGTTGTCTTCCAATGTGCTCCCACATTTATTACTCTTTTCCAGGTGTTCCTCTTTTGCTCCATTTAGAAGTTCAAACTCATCTATTTCCATTCTGTCCCCATCAAAACTTTGATCAACAACAACTTCCTTCAAACTTTGAGCTTGTCTTTGAGTTAACCAGGTTTTAGACTCCACACCGGTAGGGCCAACCGTCCTATGATGCACTTCTGGCTCGAGACCTTGTCCCAATTCATTCTCACCTATGCCTGCATATTAGCGAATGCAGTCAGGAATAAAACATTTTAAGCTGAAAAATGCAACTAGGGGTCCATTGCCATTATAATTCAAGGAGAATAGATCAAACTTAGTACTCCCTGTGTTCCATAATGTTGGTCCTCTATTTTCAGATGTCCCAAAATATTAGTCCTATTTCAAAATTCAACTAAAAAAGTATGTAGATACAGTAGATTCAAGGGGTAGTAGTGGAACTCAATGCTTATTTTGAAAGGAGACATGCATTTTATGCTTGTCTCCTTAAAATGTTGAAATTCCCATAAGGGACCAACATTGTGGGGTAGAGGGAGTAATAGTTTACAGAGGATATCAATATTGAGTTTCCGAGATCTATAATCATGGAGTTGATAGTCAATCATACGAGGGATTTATAATTCTTGATGTAAAAAATTCAATTACATGATAACCCCAATATAAGGTGAGAAATTCTACTTTTAATCCATTGTCCACACTACTTGCACAAACTGCCTACGACTTAACCTCATCTACTTAAAACTGAACATCAAATGCCAATAATAATAATAATAAAACTGAACATCAAATCCCTTCATTTGAAATCCACTTCTCTGCAAACAAAGATTAATAGTCAACTACAAAGTAGAACTCGCGAACTCTCTCTCTCTCTCTTGGACCCCACAAGAATCACTCAAGCCAAACGTTTCTCTCACAAACTCTCTTTAACCCTTGGAGAAAAAAAAAAATGGCTTTGGCTTTGACAAACCATTAGGGATGACCTAATATACTCACTTCGTTACATTTACCAGAAATGAATAGAAATTTCGATAGAATAAATACTATGATTCAACCAGTTCAAAAATGGAGTGCATAGAGTTTAACCTTCTTCCTACAAACCAAAACTCACAAACTCAGTTCTCTGTGTCTTCATTTGTTTTCCTAAGAATCAATTTAAACTTTGCAGAATCAAAATAAGGACCTTAGAGCTTCGATCAAACCAAGCGGCTCGCGAGCATCTTGTGGCTCGGCTCGACTTGTTTAGTAAGCGAGCCGTGCTCGAGTTTTAGGCTCGTTTACTAAACGAGCTGAGTTCGACACTCAAATGCTAGGCTCGGCTCGCAAAAGTTCGTCTCATTTGTATAGGCTCAGCTCATTTAAAGAGGCTTGTTTAGTAAATTAGCCAGGCTCAAGCTTGAGTTTTCGGCTCGTTTAGAAAACAAGCATAACTCGAACGAGACAAAGTTCGGCTCGGTTCGTTTGTATCTCACCTTTACCAGTTCGAAAATAATGCCAATTACAGCGTTTAATCTCTTTTCTCCTATGGTAGTTAGGGTTCATTGTTTTTCTTTTGCAATTATCTCATAATTTCCTGAGCAAGAAACAGAGAATACGATAACAAAGGCGAACGAGTACCTGGTTTCGACTGAACTGAAACGACTTCGTCTGAAAGAGAATGCTGAGACTCGCCACCGTTGAAATGAGACAGGATTCGAGCAAGAGTGCATAAGGTTTCGCTCTTGATTGGTGTTCTTCTTCTTCTGTGCGGAGGGAAAGGGAAGAGAGAATCTGAGGGGTTTAGAGTTCCGAATCGCGACTGCTCCGCCATTGGGCTGTAAGGTCGCCCCGAGTTCGTACTAGTTTAGAGCACTGGAGGAATCAGCCGCGGACGGCGGAGTTTGCCGCCGCCAGAGAGAGAGGCGGTTTGGTTAGGGATCATTAATGAGCGGCAAATTACAACTTGACACCTAAAGTAGGAGTATTTGCTAACCGCCCCATTCAAGAAAAATTTGTCAAGTTGCGTCCTTATTTTATTTAAAATTGGCAGATGCCCACGCCTAAAAGCACGTTGAAATGTAATCTAAATTTACAATAAATTATCCGTTTTATACAAACTCAACACAATAAATGTAATCTCCATATAACATCGGTTAGCATTTTAAAATGCAACGTTTACATGAAAGTGAGGATATATATGGATATATTTATTTGGAGAATATTTTATATATTTTTTGAAAAAAATGATCTGAAGGCTAAAAAATTATAAGGAGGTGAACTAACGGTTATAGAGATTGTTCTTATTTATATGCCTAGATAATTTTCAGCTGAAACCACTCTGTTTTATTATAAAAATTAAGATCAGTGATGTTCAATCAAATATTTACATGTTGATTTTTTTTTCTTGAAAATAGTTTGAAATCAAACCTTTAGGATAAGTTTGGAACTTGTGGTAAGAAAAGAAAAGGTAAACAAAACAAAAGGGTTAAGAGGAAAAGTGTATGAAAAACGTAGAGTAAAATGTATTGTGTTCAAATTTTGGTTTTTATTTTTCTCACTTTCTTTCTAAACCAATCAAGGGGAGTTAAAAAAGAATTTATTTTCCTTTTCTTTCTTTTCCATAAAAAAAGAAAAGAAAGGAAAAGGAAATGGGGAGGAAAGTACGGAGGAAAGTGTAAAGGAAAATTATTCTTTATTATTATTTTTTTTGGGTATTTTCCCTGTTTCCTCTCAACTCAAACAAAAGAAAATTAGTTTTTCCTTTATTTTCCGTAGGTCAAAACAAAGCATTAGAGATGAACGAATATGATAATTGAAGTAAACCCTATTTTAAACTCTGAATAGACTTAATTATATTCACCTACTATAATTTGAAAAGAAAAACTGATGTTAAGGATTCAATAAAGTTAACTACGCTATTGACATTGTATTTTGACAATGCATTTTTTTTACTCTATTTACAACATTTATTTTACTTCATAAATCACCAATGATAATGCAGTATCAAAATGCGATGACACTATACTTTTGCATGAAGATAATGTTTTTTTTTTTTTTAATATTGTATACATTAACGGAGATTAGTGGGGAAAATTAGTGAGTTAGTCCACAGAGAGTTCAAAAGCTATCCATAGCCTTGAACCCACAAATTGTCCATAGTGGGGCTCGAACCTTGATCTCTCACAAAAGAGAGCCAGGAGTTACCAAGGGTAATAGTTGGATATTTTTTTTATAAAAGAAGATAAAAATTACTATAATTTTTTATTTTTTAATTTCTTTCATTGAGACGATTCTATAATTCATGAGAGATGCTACATACACTACCATTCAACCACTACACCATCCACTACATTCTTTGTGGGGCCCACCCCGGGTCCCAAAAAAATACAGAAAAATGTCCACAAATTTTAAAATAATATATTATGAGGCCCTGTAAAAAATCAGCTCCAACGGATATCGGTAAGTATTATTTCTTAATTTGTAGGGGCGAAACTCTGCTGTTAAACATTTTCGTCCCTACAAATCAAGAAATAATACTTACCGATATCCGTTGGAGCTGATTTTTTACAAGGCCCCATAATATATTATTTTAAAATTTATGGACATTTTTCTGTATTTTTTTGGGACCCGGGGTGGGCCCTATAAAGAACGTAGTGGATGATGTAGTGGTTGGATGTAGTGTACCTGGACTTAATGATAATTCATTAAATTTTGCCGGAAAACGAACAAATGAGGGAAAAAATTTTAAAAAGACCAAAGCGAAAAAAGTTTGGAGCGTATATCGGGTTTCTAGGGTGGTAGTGTCGAAAAAGGAGGGAAACCCCATAAACCCTAAAACCCACCACTGAACTCTCTCTCTCTCTCTCTCTCTCTCTCGGCCATAAACCCACACAAAAGTTCAATGTGTACGAGAAATCGTTCCCTCAGTTGAACTTTCTTCTTCCTTACGATCCGGAAGGGGTTGTGACTGTGGGCTGACTGTGAGAAGTGGTTCAAAGTTCAAACCTAGTTTCACACAGTCCAATGGCGAGGCTTCTTCGGAACGCTTTCTTTCTCAATCGCACTCTCTCCGCTCCACAGGTAACCCAATATACTGTTTAGATAGTATCTTGAACAGTAGTTTTGTCTTCTGATTTTTTGAAAAGCCAGTAAGGAAGTAGTACTTAAAATATGGGATTAAACCGGTCGACTGGCTATATAATTTCTTTTTGTGCAAGTTTGTGGTGGAATTAGTCATTTGAGGGATTATCTGTAAGTACCGGTCTCTATTAAAGATTTCCCTTTTGATATCTATGAGTATTATCTGCCAATGCTCAACTAGGGTAAAAGGGGATTAGGGGTTTTGCCATGAGACATTGATAAAATTATGCAAGAATCAAGATGGTTCTATTTGTATGCATTGAGTTTTTAGGTTATATTTTTCTCAAATTTTCCCCCCAGAGATAATTAATTATTCAGAATGTTGGATAACAGCACCTGGTGAGAAGTGGTTAGAATATAAAGGATAAGGATTTCTCACCATATCTGATATTTTTTGTGAGAGATTGTGAGGAAAAAGAGTGGACCAATAGGAATTTATCATTTCTCACCTCTTTTAATCATCTGAGCAAGTGATAGAACTCCCATTCATTTGATTTTTTCACCATCCAAAGCCGTTGCAAGAGTGTGCAAATTTTGAAATGCACGCACAAAGCATTCACGCATGCACCCGTATTGTCATAAAAATTTCTTTCTTTATGTAGTAATTATGCCTTCAATTGTCAAGTGTTGCCTCTATACTCTCAAATCACATATTCTGTTTTTGCATTCTACTAGTGAAAATTCAAGTCTCTTTTGTTTTTGCACTATTAAAGGAATATTAACTTACAAAAGAAGGAAAAAGGAACATTTGGCTGAGCCGGAGCATTCCAACTATATGAAATGGTGGCCAACTCTTTCATATGTTTGGGGCT
Source organism: Rhododendron simsii (assembly GCA_014282245.1). Taxonomy (NCBI): domain Eukaryota; kingdom Viridiplantae; phylum Streptophyta; class Magnoliopsida; order Ericales; family Ericaceae; genus Rhododendron; species Rhododendron simsii. The sequence goes on from CM024957.1 coordinate 2,365,978, forward strand.
GTTGGGGCTTCTAAGTTCTTTCTGAGTGTTAATATTGGCAAAACGAAATGCTGCTTTCAGCTCAAAAGGATAATGAAAAAGGTAATACTGTTGCTTTTATATCTCACTTCAAGTTTTGAACCTATTTTTCTTTTTGTTTGGCAGGGTTTTAGTAAAAGATTGCCTGTAGCTCCTTCTTGCGTCTGCAATTTTTCCAGCAAGGGTATTGGAAGATTTCACAGCAGCTTTCGCTTATTCAGCACTTTTTCAATGGAATTTACTTTTTAATGTTTTTTTTTAAATATTTCAATCCTTTTTTCTTTGGGTTTTGCACATGCCTGTAGCGGATATTATATCTCACACTACATTTGTTTGAAGGTAAAAAGAAATCAAAATCAGATGGAAACGACTCCAATGATGAGAATTTGTCCAAAAAAGAGCTGTCCCTAAAGCAAGCATTAGATCAGATCACTACCTCATTTGGAAAGGGATCGATCATGTGGTTGGGTCGGTCGTCCGTTTCTTCTAAAGTTCCTGTTGTGTCAACGGGATCTTTTGCTTTGGATGTGGCATTAGGGATCGGTGGCTTCCCTAAGGTACTTTCAGCAATTGGCATTTATGATTCTGTGTTTTTCAACTATTAAGACATAATTTCTGTAGATTGGGTGACTGTTTTTTTATTAATTAATAAGTCATTAAGTCAAATGACTCAAATATGTCCTTTCCACTAGGCAAACTCTGTTCTACTTGCAGATTCTGTTCACCCATTTCTATAGCCAGCGCTGGTATATATGCTTTAGTTATCAGATTGTGGATATGCAAATGTTCTGTTCACTAAATTAAGTGACCAGTTCTAGAATATACTGGAAAATTGAATAACTACTTGCTCAAATTGTGCAGATGCAAGTATGTGACAACTGATAATGGTGGACCTATGAACCTAGTGCATAATTCTCTTGCTTACACAGCTATTTTAATATGATTTGACATTTTCTTATTATGGACCGAGTCTATGTTGATTATAATTGGGGTGATTTTCCTGTTTGTTTTCCTTTACCTATTCTTGTATTAGATTCACAAATATTTTGATGTTTATATCATCTATACCTTTTTAGGAGTATGTTATGCGGCATTGTTATTGATAGTGCTCTATATTGACTTCCTAGGTTTTGGAAATTTATTGTCCAATACATACGACTTTCTTCATCTTTGTTTAATTTTGTTTTCATTTTTTTCAAACTCAGTCTTTATGTTCCACATGTATATGGGTCTCATGCATCTACATTTGTATGTCTGTTCTGTTCAGTTTTATGCTTTGTATGCTCTGGGGGTTGGGGCAGAGAGAATTTCGTTCTGATTTGTCTTTGCCATCAGGCTGCTTATATAATCTTCGTTGTATTTCTGCAGGGACGTGTTGTGGAGATATATGGTCCAGAAGCTTCTGGGAAAACAACCCTTGCTCTACATGTAATTGCTGAAGCACAGAAGCAAGGAGGTTATTCTTAGAGATTCTTATATTTAATATCTTCTCTGATCAATTTGCATGGTTGAGATTATTGATTGAGTTTGTGCTGAACTGTCTTCATTGAGTATTGTATGTCAATTAGAAGTCAATCTGTCTCTTTTTTACTATAATGCCTCATTCCATGTTTGCAGCTATCAAGAAAATGGGTTGATCACTTTGGTCTATCATGGTCAACAATGTCATCTGAATGGTTCAATTTTAGTTTGTTTTTGATCTACGTACTGGCCGGATCAATATATATTGTTAACTTGAGTGGTAGATGATTTGAATCATATATTCTACTTTTATTGCATACAAAGTGTTTTCTTCATGGTGGATTCTAGCACCAGATTCTTACAGTGGTTTTAATAGTTTTCTTTCTCTTTTTCCGGTTGTAGGTTATTGTGTTTTCGTTGACGCTGAGCATGCTCTGGATCCAGCACTTGCTGAGGCTATTGGTGTAAATACTCAAAATTTGCTTCTCTCACAACCAGATTGTGGCGAACAAGCTCTGAGTCTTGTGGATACCCTAATAAGGAGTGGTTCAGTTGATGTTGTGGTGGTCGACAGTGTAAGCAAAACTGTAAATAGGTCAAGCTTTTATGTGCAGTGATTTAACGCAGATGATTATGGTTAGGAGTTAGTTGCACCAAATAAACCATGACTTTCCTACTATGCGGACACTGAGAACTTGTTTTCAAAAGGAATCCCTTTCCTTTCTCTGATTGCCCTGCCGCTCACATGTAGCTTTGGTACAACTGGGGTGGCTTAAAGTCACATGGAGCAGATGGTTCATATATTTAATTGAACTCGAATTTTTCGAACATAAATAGTCATTATATTTTCAGGGGAAAAAGTCCAATTGGTTTGTTGGTAACAAGGAAACCCTCCAAGGCAGGGCCACTATGGACTCACCCCTGCAGGGTAAGGCCCCATTTGTTATCTTCTTATATTTATTGTGAATTTTGTGCTTTGCCTGACAGGTTGCTGCCCTTGTTCCCAAAGGTGAACTTGATGGTGAAATGGGTGATGCACATATGGCAATGCAAGCTAGATTGATGAGCCAGGCCCTCCGGAAATTGAGCCACTCTTTATCTTTATCACAGACAATTTTGATATTTATAAACCAGGTATCAAGCTAAAACTTCAGTTCTGTTCTATCCTTGTCACATTTTCTCACAACTTACAATTTTTTCATGGATTTAGTTGCACTCATCCTTCTTTCATTACTTTCGTTGCTAACTAAGCCATTAATTGTTAGTTCTACTGCTGAAATATGACTATTTCTCCTCGTTTGGGACTTTTGCAATCTGAATGATCTGAATGTTTTAAGTTTTGACTTGTTTAATTGGAATGATGTACTTTTTTTGAACTGAGATTTACTGGAATTTGCGTACGATTATTCAGATTCTCGACTTATTAATCTATAGTTTCTTTTTGAAATATGTTTGTAAGCATTTAAATGGAAGGAAAAAATCGTATAAACGCTGTTATCTATTTTGATTGTACGAACAAGAGTTTATTGGTAGTTAACAATGTGGTTTGGTCGGTATGCATTTCCACTGAAACATGCATGCAGTGGTTTTGGTCGTCAAATGTCCTAATTTATTACATTTCTATTCAGGTGAGGGCAAAGTTATCTACTTTTGGATTTGGTGGGCCCACTGAAGTTACTTGTGGTGGCAATGCGCTAAAATTCTATGCATCAATGCGCTTAAACATAAGGAGAACAGGGCTTGTTAAGAAGGGAGAAGAGGTATGTATTACCATTGATTTTGTTAATGTACTTGCATGTGATATCGGGAAAGATGGATTTCGAGTCCTGATAAGGTTTTATGAGGGTTGTGAATCGCGATATAACAAATGAGACCTCCTCAAATGTTCTTTGCCGTCACTTGTTTTGCACTTAAACCCTTGCTCCCTTGGTCCGCAAGGTCGTTTAAAAGCAAAATCATGAAGAAAATTTTCAAGCGGAATTGAGGTTGATGTGTAATTTGTTTTGGGCCAACTAATTTGTTTTGAGTGCTTATTGGTGCAAATCTTTATACACTTTGGGTGTAAATATTGTAGACCAAACCCCGGCTTAAGACCACCTGTTGTTTTTTACATAGTTGACTGAGCTTTGCATTGCGGAATGGAACCAGCCAAATGTTCTTCGCTGTCACTTATTTTGCATTTCAACCCTTGCTCCCTTGGTCTGCAAAGGCGTTTGAAAGCAAAATGGTAAAGAAAATTTTCAAGCAGAATTGAGGTCAATGTGTAATTTGTTTTGGGGCAACTGAGTGCTTGTTGGTGCGAATCTTTATTTGTTAGGGTGTAAATTATGGATGACCGGACCCTGGCTTAAGGCCACCTGTTTTTTTCATAGTTGAGTGAGCTTTGCATTGCAAAATGGGCCTTGGGGAATTCTTTTGTGTGTACTTTTGCCCGAAACTGTCTGAAGGCGTAATGTCCTAACCATGCCACCATTACTGTTAGCAATTCTCCCAAAAGCTTAAGTCGTTACGTCATCGGTCCAACAATGTATAAAGTTGTCTTAACAATTACAATCGGAACCTTGCGTTATTAGATTTTCGAGGATTTCTTTCATGAAGCTTTCTTTTTTGTGTGTGAACCACTTGAAAAGGTCTGAGGACTCATAAATGATACCCGAATGTGATAGGACTCCTTCAGTACTTAATTTTTCTTTGCAGACTATTGGGAGTCAAGTGCTTGTAAAGGTTGTGAAGAACAAGCATGCCCCTCCTTTTAGAACTGCACAATTCGAGCTCGAGTTTGGCAAAGGGATAAGTCGCGAGGCGGAAATCATTGAATTGGGACACAAGCACAAGTTTATAACAAAGAACGGTTCGTTTTATGTGTTGAATGATCATACCTATCATGGTAAGGATGCCATAAAAAAGCACCTTGCTGAGAACTCTATTGTGAAAGAGGAACTTATTATGAAGCTAAGGGAGAAGCTGCTTGATTACTCTGAGGAAAACGAAAAGGAATCCGAGACTGAGGATGCAGAAAAGGGTCTCACAGAGGAGATTATTTCACCTGATACTACTGACGAAGATGAAATTACTGCAGTTGTAGCCTAACAGTGTGATTGTGCTCAAAGACGCGAAATGGGAAACCTATCCCTGATCTTTGGTTCGAACGACGTCTGGGATCTAAATTTTGCATTCTCATGCTTGGAAGGTGAGTCCATCATCCATGCCGACCATTGGCATACTTTTTCCCGAATTGAGGGCCTTTGTATCACGTGTCCTTGTAGTGTTGGAAAGTTGAGTTTAGAAAGTACAGTTTCAAAGAGGGCATTTTCTATGTTAAGGTTCGGTCGGTGATCCCTATTGCTGGTTATCAATTACGTTTTTGTGCTTCTGAGTGCATCGGAAGCGTTGGTCTTACTGTACAACTTGATGAACTAAAGCAATCGACGTCGTGTTTTGTCCCATTTCTGCTCGTTTCATTGGCAGATAGTATTATATTCCATTTGGTTAGATGCACGTACTGAATTTTCAAGCACTCTCTCGTGGAAGTAATTCATTTGTGTTGTGTTGTGTTTGGTAGGTAAACTCCTGATTGATCAGTATCTGGTATTGCAAAATAGGATACCACCTCTCTTATTTTCATGATCCAAACTCATCATTTTGTAGACCCTGATGTGTAAATCATGTAAGCAAAATTCAGGCACGAATATTGTTTCGTACTTGTTCTAAGAGAAACGAACTGTAAGATTTCTGACCGTCCTGCCCGACCATTTCTTGGAAGGAAAACTATGATTCGAACGAACATACATTACGATTTCAAGTAACCTAATAATATTTTGTATGTTTACTTAAAAGATAAAGTCCTTTTTTTTTTTATGAATAGTTGGTAGTGTGAACAAGTGACGGTGTCTGGTCTCATTTTATCACACGAGGAATGACATGAGAAACCCCTTCCAGATGCTCTTGAAAATCTAAGGCGTGAATTCTGGGTCCATTGAATGTTTCGCTATCTTGACCTCTCTTTCTTTTCCACTTTTGAAATTCTGAATTCAATCACGTGAGTGAAGACATTTTCAAGCTGGTGGGTTGTTTAAACATCATAATAATGTCATTATCAAGCCCCCAAGATTAATTAATTCAGTTGGTTGGTGAGTTTGCTCTCTCCACAATTGACCAAGGTTCGATTTTTGGAATTAAGCTGCACGAAAGTAATTTTTTGTGAATCTCTTTGTTTCAGCGTGGATAGCTTTGCTCGAACCAGACAGGAGATAGGTCGAGATGCACATAAGTTTGTCAGGACATCTTTGACCGTCGAACCCCAAAAAAGAGACCTATAAAATGTCATTATCCGTTCATGTTATTCAGACACTCTTTTTATTTTCTTTTTCTTTTTTTTGAACCTTCTTATCACTTTCGGAAGGGTCTGACTTCCAAATTTCACATCCCTTGGGTAAAACATATACTACTTTGCTAAATACTGTATGATGTAGGAGTAGGGTCCATAGTTAGACTAACGCCGCGTTCCGTTTTCCTTTTTAAAAAAAAGATAGTTTCAAACTTAAATATGATAAAAATAAAAAAATAATTTTTTAATTTTTTTTCACCGTTTAAAAAGATCTCAATGAGATCTATTAAACAAGATTCATATTAGTAGAAAAATTATTTGTTTAAACACATAATTTTTGAGTTTGAAATTACCTTCATTTTTTAAAGGAAAAAATTCAAAATACCCCCCAACCTATACACCCAAATTCAATTAGACTCTCAACCTTTTAAAAACTTCAATTTTACTCCCAACGTTATATTCCGTTAATCAAAATGCCCTCTTCCGTCCGAATTACTAACGGATTCCGTTAAAGGCTCCGTTAAATAGTGTCCCGATGGAATTTCGATGATCCGAACCGTTCAATGTGTTCAAAACGTGATTTTAAGGGTACTCGTGAGAAATTAGCAAAAAAAATGATCGGGAAGGGCTTCATCTGAATAGTTTTTTATTGAATGGTTCAATAAAAAATTGTTCAGATGAAGCCCTTCAGATTATTTTTTTTTTACTAATTTCTCGCGGGTACCCTTAAATCACATTCTAATCACATTGAGCGGCTCGGATCATCGAAATTCGATCGGAAAAGGGGAGGTACAGACCGAAGCAAAATCCGGACGTCATACTTGAATAAAATCCGGATTGATCCACACCTCCCCTTTTCCAATCGAATTTTGATGATCCGAGCCGCTCAATGTGTTTAAAACGTGATTTTAAGGGTACCTGCAAGAAATCAACAAAAAAAATGACCGGGAAGGGCTTCATCTGAACAGTTTTTTATTGAACTTTTATTGAATTAGTTCAATAAAAAACTGTTCAGATGAAGCCCTTCCCGGTCATTTTTTTGTTTATTTCTTTCAAGTATCCTTAAAATCACATTTTAAACACATTGAGCGGCTCGGATTATCGAAATTCGATCAGAATACTATTTAACGGAGCTTTTAACAGAATCTGTTAGTAATTTGGACGGAAGGGGGCATTTTGATTAACGGAATATAACGTTGGGAGTAAAATTGAAGTTTTTAAAAGGTTTGGAGTCTAATTGAATTTGGGTGTATAGGTTGGGGGGTATTTTAAATTTTTTCCTTTTTTAAAAGTATTTTTTTTTTCCCGAAACTGGCCAAAGAGTATTATATAACCTTTTTTGAATGTACTTTCTGAGATGCTTCCTCGGTTCCAAACAATTCTTTGTGCACTTTTCTTTTGAAGTGATGGCTATCAACTTTGACGAACCTACCTCGTACTTCCTCCGTTTATTTTTTAAAATTCAGTATTTTATTTTGTGTTGTCTCTAATAAGTATCCATTTTGTAAGATTAATGGATAAAAGTTAATACATTTTCTATTTTGTCCTTAAAAATAGATTCCATTTTGAAAAGGTAAAAGTGTAATGATGATGTCTACATAGATGATAAATAGGAAAAGTGAAGATAAAAGTAAATGTGAAAGGTGTAATGATATATTTTCTTAATAATTTGGAGTTACGAAGCGAGACACTTAAAAATGGACGGAGGGAGTATTATTTTTCTGCAACTGGAGTACTTAGTAGTACATATTATCGGAATGAGAAATGCTGCCAAGTATCTCCCTATAAAATGGTACAAAGTGGTTGATCCGGCCGCTTATCTCAGCAATCAATGACTTGGATCTTAACCGAGCATTGAACGGTTCAAATTTGTATACGCTCAAATTCGATCCAAACCTTCCGTACCGAAATAAACGGTCAGATCGACCGCTTTACATAACCATTGGCAAAAGAAAAATAAAGGGACATAAGTGATAAGTGTGCTGCTGGAAGCGGTCACCGGGTTAGTATAGGCAAAGGCTTGGAAAGACATGACATGTAACCGGGTTTGGCTAGGCATGAAATGTTGTATTTCATAAATTTACTTTTAATCACTCTAAGACATTCTGAATATTATTTTATTCTCAACTTTTTATTTCATGCACGTATTAGAAGAATATCATTGCCTTGGCGAAAAGAGGTATCTAATACCAAAAAAAAAATAGCCGCCACATATTACTTGAAACTCTCTAATGCATAATGTCCAAAACTCAAAAGTGTCTAATCATGGGCTATGCGTTTTATACTTTAGCAATTACTAATAATGCATGGGAGCAAGATTGCTAAATATTGTGTGTTGAATTGCTTTTAGATTGATCCGTTGAGACAATTCAAGCACTTTTGGTTTTTATATCCTATGTAAGTTACTTGCTTAATAAAATATGTTAGATTTTTTTATTCTTAGCATGGACGTTTCTTTTGTTATTCTAACATTGCTTAGTACAAAATCTTTTATTAGTTCAAATGTGTTTAAAAGGTGTCTCCACGTATATATAATGGGGCAGTTCTGGGGACACCTAAAAAAAATCTAAAAAAACACCTCAAATCTTAATCTCATAGTTCCCGATCAAATTTTGATGATCCAAGCCATTTAATATGTTCAGAACGTGATTTTAAGGATACTATAGAGAAATCGGCAAAAATAATTACCGGAAGGGCTTGATTTAAGCAATTTTTTATTGAACTGTTCAATAAAAAACTGTTTGGATGAAATCCCTCTTGATCATTTTTTTTGGCTGATTTTTCGCAGGTACCTTTAAAATCACGTTCTGATTACATTGAGTGCCTCAGATGATCGAAATTCTATCGGAAACTTTGGGGTGTTTTTTAGATTTTTTTTAGTTGCCCCGGAACCACTCTGTATATATATAGATAGATTACTGGCTTCGCCACTAGGAGAGAGCATTTTAGGTGATTGGAGTGTCATATTAGATTTGAGGTCAAAGTTGGAGATGCTCTAAGGTTGGATAAAAAAACAAAAAAAATCTTAGAATTTATCCACGACATCCTAAAGCAAACTAGTAAATTTTGAAGTCAAGATTGGAGATGCTCCAAGGCTGGATCGAAAACAAAAGAATTCTTAGAATTTAATATTCCCGACGTCCTGTTCAAAAGCAAAACTTAAAAAAAAAAAAAAAAAAAACCCAACAGAACAACACAGAGATCATGAGAATCGGTCTCATTGATCTTATATAATTGATTAAATAAAGACCCTAGATTAGAGGCTAGAGATGTAGCCCCACACAAGGATTAGGTAGATTTTGATTAATTAAAGAAATGGGAGTCCAAGGTTTGAAACAACATGGATTGAGTCATAATGACGGTCACAACCGTTCGTCCACTTAAGCCACAGACTTGACAAAATCAATACTAAAAACAAACTGGACACTTCATTTATTTGTCGGATGTCTGGGCCAGTCAAAACTCTTCAGTGACCCCGGCATTTGAAACGTTTAACTTCCGTTAAATTTGAACATATACGTCCGCTTAGCCAAACCGTTTGAGATGGAAAGGTAGCCTTTTTTGAATTTGGACCACTTTTGAATGAATCTCTGGACTTGCTATGAAAAAATCAACCTTTCCTCTCATACTCTACACAGAAATCAACAGTCAATTAAGGGCTAAACATAATATTCGTTCAAGAAATATGACCATTTGTCGGCACTCCACAGTGAATCATGGTGCTTCACCCCTATGATGATCAATACAAGTCTCCATCATCACAAGTTTATTCACAACCCAAAAAAGTGTACTATTTAAGAAATACCACTAGAATTCAAGCTCAAAAAATTGAAAAGAACTCCAACAAATTAGAAATCAGCTACAAAAATATGATCACGTAAAGTAAATGGGTGGACATGATTTCATAAAATGCGCGGGTAAAATTCACTCGATCTCGAAAAATTGTGTCCCTCCGTGTACTTTCTATTACTAGTTCAATGTCGACGATACTAAAATAACAATTAGTTCCCGCTATGCAAGCATACGTGCTCCTCCATTTGATCACTTTCAAAATTGTGAGCTGAATCATGATAAGTGGAAAAATTAAGGTGATCGAGCCACCATCGACTTAAACAATGCAGTCCGTGGATGAAAATTCTTTGCTTTATATATGATGCCACATGTCGAGCGTCGGATGGGTCCGACCGTCACTGTGCCATGTCAGCAACAACTCTCCTCACGGCTTCCTGGAAGGCAGATTCGTCCCATTCACCTCCCTTAGTGCACACAAAGGAAATCAAGAGAGAAAAAAAGTCATTGCTTTTGATAGAAACTAAAGTGATTACTACTTGTAACTTCTAATTAAGGCATGTAATTAAACTAAAGCAGCCGCCCGTTATTGAAAGGGGGAGATGCATGAGGAAAGATAGAGAGAACAAATTGAATAATTCAACTTGAATTCAAAGGAGAGAGTCCACAATTTGTTGGATTTTGAGCAAATCTCTACGGATTTTCTGAAAATATTTGACCAAAACAAATTAAAGAAAGAAGTATTGACTGAGATATTTGAGTTATGAAAACTTTTAGTGATATATCTATGAGATTCTACAAGAAAATTGATATTCGCGCTCCAAAATTTACTGCAGGCGCTCCCTTTATTATTTTTACACTGTGATGTTGCTGGCAACATCACAGTGTAAAAACAAAAAAAACACAAAATATACACTGATATTGCCAGCAACATCACAGTGTAAAAACAAAAAAGGGAGCGCCTGCAGTAAATCTTGGACCGCGAAAATCAGTTCCCATTCTACAATTTTATTTTATTTTATTTTTTTTGTAATGCCACTTGTTTTGGCATGATTTTGTAATTATCTTTTCAGTTTTTGATAAGATTTTATTAACTTTTAGTTTAGATTACGATATTTTATTGCGTAATTTGATTCCTACCTAAATTAGGATTTTTCTAAACCCTCCTTGGAAATTCATTCAATCAATGCATAAAGAGTTCTTTCATTATTCGATTCTTTGTGTTGATCAATGTATTTCTAACCCATTCATCTACTCAGAACGATATCTAGTTGTTCTTCCGCTACGTCGCTGCGTCAATTTAAATAGGTTAATCAATAATTACCGTCAACATTAATTGTTTCATATTTCCAAGGGGGTTTACAAAAATCATAACCAAAAATCAAAATATTGTATGCATGGTGTTACCATCAACATTAATTGTTCCATATTTCCAAGGAACGGGTTTACAAAAATCATAACCAAAAATCAAAATATTGTATGCATGGTGAAATGAAAAGATGACAATCAAAAACATTATTCTGCAGGGCATGTGTAAATATTATGTTTGCATGGATCGTCGCGTCTCCGAATTCTGTTATCTAAATGTTGCTCTATTCGATGCCATTCTTAATTCTGCTAGCTTTATCAACCGGGTTGTTAAAAATCTTTTGTGGTTGTAATTTCACATTCAATTAATTAACTTTCACATAATTAATCTTCAGACAATTTGTTTTTAGCTCGTTTTTTGTACTAGAAATCCAAAATAAAACTAGTAAAGTGAACCAAAGCTAAATAGAAGAGCCAATGAAAAGTGATATATAATACCGTACCTCAATTCTCAATCTCAACCTCACAATGTTGATAAGATTTGAATCGACCACTTGGGCATCTGCCTCCACAGACAATAAGCTGGCATTCTCAACTCGTCTCAAAAATTCCAGTATTCTGGTCACCAAATCCATCACATTGCGTTCTCCTCTCAAAAACACTTGCAGCCCAATAACTCGGGCTTGTGATGTTGATTCGGCTTCGTGTGTGATCCGAACATCTAGCCTTTGATCTGGGGAGAGACTAAATTCTTGATCATGATCTTTTTTGTTAGCCAAAAGTTGTACTTTCTCTTCCAAATCTCTACTTCTTTTAGTAAGCTCTTCGACTTGTGCTTTCAAAGAAGCTAAGTAGTCCGCCGTGCTAGCAAGCACCGATGCCTTGTCTTTCTAGACAAATCGACAACGCGATAGTAGTTTTAGTATGATTCAGAGCATAAAATGCCTCATCATTATGCATATTATCACAAATTTGTAGTAGAAAGTTGATCATCAAAAAAAAAAAAAAAAAATTGATCATTTGTGTAGTACCTTTGCTCCTGGAGGAAGAAGTGATCTCAATGCTTGAAAGCTCTCATTAAGTTTCTCTCTCCTCTTTCTCTCAGATATCATGTGGTGCAGCTGAGTACTTGACATGGGTCGGCTTCCTTGCGCTCGTCCTTGGATTCTCATCAAACTCAAGCTTCTAAAGAATGTGATTGCTCGTTTCTGGATGTTTGGCTTTCTAACTCCAGCTGCAATAGTCATGGTTGAAGGGCCTAGAGCCGATCGAAATCCCTTGAACGCGCTTGGCTTTTGGCTTGTGCCGGCTTCTGTCGTCTTTGTTTCTGTGGTTTCGGGTGTAGGGAATTGAATAGAGGGGAATTGGATGAAGGCTTGGTGAAGAGGACTAGTTGAGCTAGATAAAGGTCTCACTACTTGGCCAATACTAGAAGCTTCGATGGGTGGTTCTAGGAGAGAGGAAGTGATACTTGGAATGTTGAATAGGAAGGGCGACGCCTCGGGGCTGCCCATGGATAGTGATCTCAAAGAGGATGAAGACGATGAGGTCCGGGGTTGGTCCGTTGGCGGGAGCTCTAACCGGGGTTGGTCCGTTGGAGGGAGCTCTATCTGTGGTACTGCTAATTGACGAGAGAAATCGTCTGGGAACCAGCTCCTCATCTCCATTTCCAAGTTAACCTGTGAAATCGAAGTTGTGCATACGTACAGAAATGATCAATCTTGCCTAACTAATAAACCACAAAATGGACTTCTAGCAGCAATATATTCATTCATTTTACATTAGAGTAATAAGCTCGATCTATGTATTCAGAATGAATATATTGTATGCTCTCTTTGTTTGATTAGCAATAAAAAATTTATTAGCAACTCGACAAAGAGTACATCGAGGAAGCAAAAAGAGGGATATAACACCTGCATCATAATTGCAGAACCTGCAGCAAATATAACCCAGAAGAACCGATCCAAAGCCAAATAAAAACCTCAAGGCATAAACGAATATATTGTCTGCTTTTTATCATCAATTCTATAAGAATCTCATGAAGCAGAACCAGGTAACAAAGAATATAGTTCAATTTTCATGAATTTATGTACTAGTAGACTACATTGTTCAAATATGCGGGGAGAAATGTGATAAAGGTTTTCCTTACTTGAGTATTATTAGAGAAGCCTAGCTCAATCTCTCCAGTATTGCACCCCATAAATATTGCAGTCTGTAAAATGAGAGATTCAAATGCATCGAACAATTAGATAAATAATTGAAAAACACACTGTCAAATATATTGCTGATCAAGAAATGAACACTTGAGGGATCTTATTGAACAAACCTTAATCCTAGCTTCCTGAAAAAAAAAAAAAAAAATTGAACACAAAGGCAAAAAAAAGGTAAATTAATTAGCATAACTCTTTGTATGAATTTACAGTTATTGCTGGTTGTCACTACTAAAATCAAATTACTTCCACAATTAATATTACCTGATAGAATTGCAGCTGTGGTTCAATAGTTGCGAGACTTAGGAGGTCCAATTCCTTGAGCTCCATGTATGGAACACCATTCCTGAAGGCAAGTCCCGGAACCCGGCTGAAATAATAACCAAAGCAACAATCCAATTCCATTATGCATTTATATATTTGCGGAGAGACATTGTTTATTTTCCAATAATTTGTGCCATACTGATCATTTCCAAGAACGAATAACCCTTGTCGATATTCATCGAATAACCTCCGAGCACGACTTCCAGTTCCAGAGGAGGAGCTGGGTTGGTTGTTTTCTCCAATGTACAATCCGTCCGTGGAGATCAAACAACTGTGAAGGTCATGCATCAAACATATATATACACAACTATATACATATATATAAGTGAAAGATTTGGTTTTGTATATACATAGAATAGAGAGACCCAGTAATCCGTATTCACTTGTCTCAATGCACTTTCAGTCACACCACCGAAAAGAATCTTGAAATACGTACACGAATCTCAAGATATCGTATTCGTGTGGCTGAAATGCATAATGACGAGTGTATGGACGTGAATTTTGGAGACAAAGGAGCCATTGGCATTGAGAGAGAGAGAGAGAGAGAGAGAGAGAGAGAAGGAGAAAGAGATATCTTACTTGGATGGTTGGGGTAAGTAAGACCAGAGGCAGATATAAGTGGAGGCAAAAGAGCGGAGCATGTGTTGGAGAAAGGTGGCACGGCCTCCATCATCAAGTTGGAAGATAGAGTCCATGCATATGCATAGATTTATGTAGGCATAAGGCAAGATCTCTCTACAACCCTTCTCCCTCTCCTTAAGTGCTCATGATATAGACATATAGGCACCAACTATGTGGGAGAGAGAGAGAGAGAGAGAGAGAGAGAGAGAGAGAGAGAGAGAGAGTTGTGTTTGGTTAATAGGAGCTTGAAAAAGTGAAGGACAGAGAGAAAGATGTTTGGTGCATACTAGCTTGAAAGAGTAAAGGGAAGAGGAGAGAGAGAGAGAGGGGTTTGGTGAATAAGAGCTTGAAAAAGTAGAACTGGGAAAAGGACTTGTTCTGGCTAGGCAGTTGTAACTTTGAAAAGTAGTTCCAGTGAGAGCAGCAGCAGCAGCAGCCGAGAAAATCTTGGAAAAGTAAATAGGTCAAAGTCCAACTTCGCGAGGATGTTGAAAAGAGTCAAGAAAGCAAATAAAATGTCCTTTTTTGCCTTTCCTGTACCCTGTATACTTTTAAGGCCACATTTTGATTGGTCGGGTTGAACGAAACTGACAAAATATTTTAGGGGAAAAAATTGAAATAGTCCGTGTAGTTTAGTGTTTGTGTCAACTTAATCTCTACAGTTTTAATTGGCTCGATTTACACTCTGTACTTTTCCTTTTGCTCCAACTTAGTTCAATTGCTAACTGCTATAAGCCTTTTTAATGTCAACTTAGCAATTCCCCCATTCTCCTCTGTGGGACTACTCAAACTTCAACATCTCTAATTAGGAATCAATGCATGGGCTAAGTGTACGAAAATGAATGGAATGACAGGACACTATTTTTTTTTAACCACTTGGGCTGTTAAGTTAGGTTTAATGTAACCTAGTTGAGTGGTTTGTTATGTCTATGTATTAGGTTATAACTTGCTAAATTTGGAACTGTGTTTATGTAATATTTTAACTTCTGGACATGGTTTATTTATCATGTTGTGACTTTTAGATCTATATTATGTTGTGACTTTTGAATTTGGTTCTATATACATTTTCAATTGCGTTCTTTTGAACTTAACTTAAATTTGAAAATTTTGTCCATATTTGAATTTTTTTTTCATTTTTTAGTTTTGCGCCAAATTTTTATGAGTTATCGATTCGTCTCGAAGAGAGGAATCGAAAAAATAAATTTTTTTTTTTTAGAACTTAACTTAAATTTGAAAATTTTGTCCATATTTGAATTTTTTTTTCATTTTTTAGTTTTGCGCCAAATTTTTATGAGTTATCGATTCGTCTCGAAGAGAGGAATCGAAAAAATAAAATTTTTTTTTTACTTTTTAACCAAGTGTTTTGAGAAATAGCTATTTTTTAGCGTCAAAATGTCTTTTTTTTTTGTTGCTAAAAAGTGGTTATTTCTCAAAATATTTAAGTAAAAGTAAAAAAAATTTACTTTTCCGATTCATCTCGTCGAGACGAATCAATAATCCACAAAAGTTTAGCGCAAAACTAACAAATGAGAAAAATAGTCAAATAAGAACAAAATTTTTAGATTTAAATTGAGTTCAAAGTACTATGCAGAAAAACAAAGCATCTTAATATTTACACCCGTGGTTATGTTGTCTCATGGCTGATTATGAAAATGCTGAATTGGAGGGCAACTTTTTTTTTTTTTTGTAGAAAACTATAACCAAAATTTTCTCATTACCAAAATTCAAATTAACATTAGTAATGGAATAATGAGCAGTATTTTTGTTCAGAGGTATATTAAGGCAGGATGGGAATAGGAGAATTACTGTTTTAACCACAGAAAAGGGACCCATTCGTGTTTGGCGTTAAAAAGGCTAACGACAGATAGTAATTGGATCAAGTTGGAACAAAATGGAAAGTACAGAGTGTAAATCGAGCCAATTAAAATTGTAGGGACCAAGTTAACACAAACACTTAACTACAGAGACCATTTCGATTTTTTTTCCCAATTTTTTACCATCTCGTAAAATATAAAATTTTACCTGGTCAAGAGAGAAAAATTATAGGTTGAATTTGAGGCCTTCTAATACTCCCTCCGTCCCTTTTTAAGTGTTCCGCTTCGTAACTCTGACTTATTAAGAAAATATCATCATTACACCTATCACATCAACTTTTGCCTCCATTTTCCCTACTTACCCTCTATGGAGACATCATCATTATACTTTTACTAATTAACTTTTCAAAATGGAATCTACTTTTAGGGGCAAAATGAAAAATGTACCAACTTTTACTTCCTAACTTTACAAAATGAACACTTGTTAAGAGATAGCCAAAAATGAAATACTAAATTTTAAAAAAGGGACGGAGGGAGTACCTAATAAATAATCACATTGGTTGCATTCATATGTTAGAAATGCACTTCCCCCGAGTAAGGGTATTCTAATAGTAAGTCTAGCTTGGACCAAGGGCTCTGGGCCAAGTGGACGTGGAAGAGGGTAGACGTTGTTCGAAACATAGGGATCGTATAAAAGTATTTGAAAGAAGTTTCGTGTTTATATACGCACACCTCGAAATTGAAGCCTTTTAATTGCTTCTTACAATGTTATGATAACTAGTGATGAGCTATCAAATTAATGAAGCAGAAATTAAATAAGCATCCTATTGAGAGGATTGATTATCATTTTAGTGTTAATAATAATTTAAGTTGTCCGGTCTAACTTACATTCCCCTACTTCGTCTAATTCTTATGAGGTAAATTTTACTACATGTTCACTTATAGAGGGCCAAATCAAAGTTGAAGCACAGTCCCGTATGGACGACTGGTTTCGCACGAGAACTGATACCTCAAAAGAAAAGAAGAGATCTAAGCCTCAATTCGAGACCAATCCTTAACCACAAAGCGTAAAAGGACGGCTTTAAAAATCAATCAATCAAGGGTTGTGCTTTTGTCATCTCTCTCCAATGATTTCTGCTTATGTCATCTTTCTCTCCGATGATCTCAAGAAATGGAATATCTAATACTCCTATTTTTATTTGAGTAAATTACAGTAAACCCCCCTCAACTAATTCAAATTTTCACTTAACCCCCTCCGACTACAAAATCCAACAGTGTGCACCCTCTAACTATCCAGAATTGACACTTAACACCCTTTTGTTAGGTCTCCGTAGGAAAAATGCACCGACGGCCGTCTCCGGCCACCGGGCCTGCCGATCCGAGCCGTCCAAAATTTTTTTTAAAAAAAACCGAGTGGGCTTTCGCGGGAATCAACGGCATCCGACGTGCGTAGGTGCTCGATCTAAACACCCCATTTAAATTCTTGGGGTGTTTGGATCGAGCACCTACGCACGTCGGATGTCGTTGATTCTCGCGGTAGCCCACTCGGTTTTTTTTTTTTAAATTTTTGAAAGGCTCGGATCGGCCGCCCGGTGGCCGGAGACGGCCGTCGGTGCATTTTTCCTACGAAGACCTAACAAAAGGGTGTTAAGTGTCAATTCTGGATAGTTAGAGGGTGCACACTGTTGGATTTTGTAGTCGGAGGGGGTTAAGTGAAAATTTGAATTAGTTGAGGGGGGTTTACTGTAATTTACTCTTTTTATTTTACAAAATCGAGGGGTGTCTGTGCTCCCACGAGACCTCGCTTGGGTCTGTCCTTACCTTTAGGTGCTATTGGTCAGTCACACTACATCATTATTTGCAGAAAACCAAAGTAACGATTCCACCATGTATTGTCTTATTAGTCTTTGTAATAACAACTTCAAAGATTAATACGTAGTAAAAATTTATTTTTGCCGTTCAAAAAATAAAAGGAGTTTTTAAATATCCATCATCAAATTTCATCCCTCGTAAGTTTTGTAAGTTTCAAATTCTGGCGTCTTTGTATATTGGCAATTTTATATGACAAAATACATATTTATATCGAGTTGTAATTTTATTATTTTTTATAAGCTAGTGGGTCAGTATATGATTAGAGTGAAAGAAATTTTTATTTGTAATTGATAGTAAGCGTATTAAAAAAAAAAAAAAGACGAATCGATCCCTTCATCAATCTAGTTACAATCGGTATCTTCCGTTGTTAATTGAAAAGCAACGTGGAAAAGAAAAAAAAAAAGGTCCAATTAGAAGTCTATTTATGGGACATTTGTTTTTCCTCCTAAGGTTTGACTAAGCCATATAAAAAGGAAAAAGGGGCAGCAAAATTGGGAAAAGCCACACACTGCATATACACGGTCATTGGCAAAAGAAAGGTGCGGCGGCAGTAAGGTAAAAAGGGACATGCAACTAGGTTCTTTGGAGACCCATTCCTAAAGGAGAATTTGATTAGGTTTTGGAAGGTTTGTGGACTCAAGGTCGTTGACACGATCAAGATTACTGGGTGCGGTGTACGTGTGACTCGACAGATGGTACTTAAAACGTTGTGAGGATTTACTTCGTTTGGATAGGTATATCTATAACTGCACAATAATTATGGTGATTTGATTCCTTCCCGTGTTTTTACTCATTCTAGGGTTTTCCACGTATATCTTTGCGTTGTGTGATTGATTGCTTTGCGTAGTTTTTGCTAATAATTTTACTTAGTGATTTGTGTTCATACTGTTAGGTTTTTTTATGGATTATTAGGAAACCCTGATTTTTCAAGTTTCTATCGGACACTTCTTGAACAGTTATGTTTTCATCCCCACTTTTAAATAATCCCAGAAGTGCCCTTTATATATATATGTATAATATGTATATATAGACAGAGATTGTTGGAACCAAAAAATAATCTTGAAGGTCCTCTACCCTAATCTTAGAATAATCACTCCTAATTTGAATCCCAAAATTTAGGCCCATCTTGCTCTCAATTCAACAACGGTGACTACCATGCCTCCATTTTTCAATTAAACAATGGGGTGACGTCTGTGATGGCTTTACTCTGTAAATCCTTGGATTTATTTCCACTTTGCTCGATGATTACTATGCTCAGCCGAGATCTGCTTTTACCGTGGACCATGGAGCTTCTACTTCTAGATGGGCTTTCAAGGGATCTAGAGTATTCAATGGAACACTCAAGAGAATTGTCTGCTTTGTTTCTGTTTCTGAAATGTTTTCCGTTTTTGTTTCTCTCTCTGAATGCCTGTTAACTATTTTTCTCTTTTTTTGGGCCTTGTTTGGCACATGATTGTCAAGGATTTGGGTGCCAATATTATTGGAATGCATTCCTCTTGTTATTAATGATGTTAGTGTTGGGTTTCACCCATCGTGGTGGTTTTGTGAGAGAAACTAATAGTGTTGGGTGTCTTGTGTATTTTACCGAGTCCCTTATATATATAGCTTGTAAACCCAGTTAGGGTTAAGAGTGTGACGCAATGTGAGGGAGGGGGTGAGGCGAGCGTGAGGAGCCGGTCTCTGGCTTCCCAGAGCGGAATTGGCATTGGTTCATGGAGAATTTTTTTCATTTTTGTTTATATTGTGTGTAAATATATATATATATCAAAGGGAGTTTTTTTTTTTTTTTCTGAAATCCCCATGTGGGTTGTATGTGTGGTGTCCCTTCGGTTCTTACAATTATAAGTATGTTTAGCCCTAATAAGAAGTCATGGGGTTTCAAACCTGTGCTTTATGCAACAATTCTTTAAAAATATTTTAAAAAGCATTTTAAATAAAAGAACTATGTAGATCACTTGTGAAGAATCCACACAATCCGGCGTGCATTCAAGTATTCATAGTTTTTTTTTTTGGAATTGATTTTCACACTTTTTTTTTATATCCACACTCAATTTTTAGTCTTCTAGCAAAAAATTTACATATACTTTCAACACTAAAAATAAAAAAAGGTAGTGTGTAGATATCGAAAAGAAGAGTGATTTCGAAAAGAAGAGTGAAAATCGCTCTACTTTTTTTTTTTTTCCACTTTTGCTAAAAAAGACTTCTACTGTTGTTCAACAACAATTCTTCGCTCGATCCATGGACCCTACAAATTGAATGCAATTCAGGCTAATCATTTGACCAAAATGTCTAATTTTGACTGCTTTTTTTTTTTTTCCCTTGCTCGGCATTTTTTTCTACAAATAATGACACAAGAATATCAGTATCAGAAGAAAATTCCACGGTTGTGCTTTTCCAATTCTCAAATTGACAGAAAATAACACATCATTCGCAACAAAATAGGAGTGATATTGAATCAAACATCAAACAAACACGACAAAACCAAGCACGGAAATTTTGGCTTCACGATATTAGGTTGGAGACTGTTTCGAGCATCACGTGACGGTGCTCTAAGAGTATTTAATATTCACATGCCTACTTGGTGCTTGGAAATCATTGGATCAGAGCTTTTACTTGTACTTTGGCCCCTCGATAGAGAAGAAATTAATACTTTATTGGGAAACATGTCAAACTAACCAATCAAATGCACGAGAAAGTTTTACAAATTTGTACAAGTTTCGTTCATATATTTTACTTTTGTAGACCAATCGAAAAAGTTAATTATTATAAGAAAAATTCCCAAAAATTTATTGACGG
The DNA here is from genome assembly GCA_014282245.1 of Rhododendron simsii. NCBI lineage: Eukaryota > Viridiplantae > Streptophyta > Magnoliopsida > Ericales > Ericaceae > Rhododendron > Rhododendron simsii. The sequence goes on from CM024957.1 coordinate 2,386,518, forward strand.
TAGGAAAATGAATCATTTAAGTTTTAACCAAAAAAGAAAATAGATCGTTATCTAACAAAATAAATTGGTTTATTACAAGAGAAAATCTTTTCTACAGAGCTTTCCGTGAAAAGAGGGTTTGCAGAGCACTATCGCGTACATCCAAAAGTGTTTTGGGTAGTCCGAATTTTAATGTCACTTATTACAAACTTCACATTTAAGGCATAGATTTTTTTTATTTTTTATTTTTTATTTTATCCTCATTAAGGCATAGATTACTGACATCATTTTGTTGCAGGCTAGGCTAGTAACATCTTTATATATCGTGCCCACAGGCCCCACGCTTAACTATTGGGCCAGTCCCAATATTTACACCCAATCATGCCAAAAAATTGGGCTGATCCCATTTCCATTCATTTTCAAAATCAGGCAAAATTGGAAAATAAAAAGAGTGAGTGTATTTGAACCCCCAAAAAAATCCTTTGTAGCCCCAAATTTATTTGGATACATACTATAAAATATTTTTCTGATCCCAAACTAGCCTTATCTTCTATGAACTCTAAACCTAGGATCTCTCGGGATCTTGTAGGGCGGGTTGCCCTTTAGGGTTGTAGGGCATTCGATCCAACCATCCATTTCGGTGATAGACGACTCGGATTTTAATCCGATTAATTGACGATCCAGATCAATAGGAGTTCAGATTAAATCTAGACTCTATGATGGTACATACTGGTACTGTTTGTTTTATTGCTTGACTTCAAGTTTTGCAATTATGCATGAATGTACAGGATTTTACGTGATTGACTCTGGTTTTGCAAAGCAAAATGTTTACATTCCTTAACAAGGGTGATCGTATCGTTTCCGTATAAAAAATAATTAATAAAAAATTAAATAAGTACTACTACCTAAAAGGTAGCAGTAAGTACTCTAGCATCGTCCTTAGGGATTATGAAGGGTAAGTTGCGGTCGTTTCAATTAATTTCTAACTTAATTCGGAAAAAGATTTGATTGTTTGATTTCGAAAATATTAAAAGCTAAATTAAACTAAAGCAATTAAAAAGTAAGAGAGTTTATAAGCAAAAAGACCTAGGGTTTCGAATCCACCCGATCTCTCGCAATATAATTTATGTTGAAGTTCAGGGCTAACTATTCGAATCAAACCGGACACCGTAGGGTTCGTGGGCCCACAGGGTGCCTAAATATAATTGCAAATCATCGAATGGCATGGAATATTGCCACCGAGCACGAACCGTCTTACTGGTACGACCCGTCTCTATGGCACGGATCGTCTAATAGCAAGGTGCATCTTGCGAAGCATAGCCCATCTCACCCAATTATCACAAACTAATAAAACCGTTGTATGAAGTGCTTGAAATCCAAAATAACAAACACAAATAGATTGAATGGAAAGAAGTATCAATAAATAAATCCTTAATTCATACAACCCTTGTTAGAATAGAAAAATGCTAAATAAAACATAAACTACATTATTCAGACATTGCGCTTCATCTACGCTCTAGGAAAAGGATTAGCCGGATATGGATTGAACTCCACAACCTCTGGTTTTCTTTGATTTTCTTCTGTTCCCAGCCGTAGTGCTCCACACCCCACGTTTGTGCTTGAATTGCTCTATAGATTCTCCAAAAAAAACCATATGCTCCTTTTTATGCTCAGCCGACCTATCTTTTAAACCGATTCCCATTATTAAACCTTGAGCCGCACTCCTCTTCGAAGAATCAATATCACATCAAGACAAATTCATTAAATTTAATCAGTTTTAACGTATTAAGCTTTCGAACATCTGCAATTCAAAAATCAAGCATTAAACTCCGAGTAACAATATAAATAAATTTAATAAAGATAAATTAGGGTGCATTTATGTGAACATTTACTCACCTATCAAAGGGCTTGCTTCACTTTTGATAACCCCAATATCACAGGCTTTGGCCAAACACCGAGCTGGACGAACAGGGCCCGAAAAATTTTATCGTCTGTACACGGAGAGCACATTTCACGACGAGATGGGCTCCAACTCAAGTCTAAAACCTCAATTCCAAAAATCCAAAGGATAAATTGGTATTGTTCTCATCTACATTCCACCTAACCGGACCAGACAAGTATAAAAAGATAACCAAGGGTACTAAAAGAAACATGCAACTAATAACAGGTCCTAAAGAATTAAAATCGGTTGAAGAAACAAATCTGAAAATATTGGATCAAACTAAAGCACACTGTGGCATAATGCAACAAAGAGGAAGAAGAAGTGAAGAATTTCACAAAGATAAGGAAAGCCATTGCTGCCGGATTCTTTTTCCACGCGGCAAGGAAAGACCCGCAAGAAGGCTACAGAACCTTGGTGGAATGACAGCTGATTTACATCCACCCAAGTAGTGCCCTATTTCAAAGACTATCAGATTGGGTAATCTACCCGGAGTTGATAATGACGATAAAGGAGAACATGCAAGAGGTCAGGATAGTTGATCCGTAGTGGCTTGTGGAATTGGCTCTAAGATTCTTTAAAGTTGCAGGATCCCACAAAAATGAGCGAGCGAAAACGTCAAGAACACATTGGACCACTTTACGACAAATACCTCAAACCCAATTCTTGGCGGTTGAGTAAAAGACGCGCTTAATTTTATGCTTAATTTTGTTATTTTTTGTGGGTTGGATCTCACTTGTTTCCTCCTTGTAACATCAGGCATGTATGTATGCTTCTGTGGGTTCAAGAAGCATCTTATGTTGAAAGTTATCACTAACTCTCTATAAGTCTCCAGATATTTTCTCGAATATTCCTGATTTCTCCACAATCCTCTATAATATGTCGGACTCTTCTAAAACTTTTTGTTTTCCTTGCCAAATCATCCGATCCAAAAGGCTGCAAAGCCTTGAAACCGGCACTAGTCCGTCAAATTTCATCCTTCACCAAAAAAAAAAAAGGCAAAAAGTGCTACATATATAATAATCTAAACACAACACCAGACACAATCTCTTACATACATATAGGGCCCGCCCACACACACTAGCATTTTATATTCTTTTTGGTGAAAAATTATGCATAGAACACAGATTTTATCCCTCTCTTTATTTTTTTTCAAGAAAGAGTAGGTTGGGTTTCCTAAAAAAGTTTGTCTAGAGCTTAATTTTAGATAAATTGTTTTCGCTAAATGGATTGTTAGTTGCTGTATGTGAAGAGAATAACTTGTTCTAAAAAAATCCTTCTTGTTATGGGCAGTAGCATATTTAGGCCTTTTTTTTTGTTCTTATTCAAATTTTTCTCGCATTTGTTAATTTTTTTTTTATAGATTATTGCTTTATCATGACAAGTGGAATCTAAAAAGTTAAAAATTACGAATAAAAATATTTTTTTCCAATTTTTTCACATTTGTTAATTTTTTTTTGTAGATTATTACTTTTTCATGACGAGAGGAATCTAAAAAGTCAAAAATTACGAATAAAAATATATTTTTTGAATAAAACCAAAAAACCATTTTTTTCGTCTTTATTCAAAAAAATTTGGGCTTCGATTTTATTTTTTTACTTTTTAGATTCGTATCGTAATGACAAGACAATAATTCACAAAAAAAATCAACGCAAAACTAACAAATTCGGAAAAAATTTGAATGAGGACAAAAAAAATCCAAATTCTGACCCTACGATTATATACTTGATTATTTACACTAGAGGATAGACGTGTGCGTCAATGAAAGCTTGGTTTTCAATCCATTTTTTTAACATGTTAGAAGCTTTGAGATATAGAAAAGATAAATTGAGAAGAACCAACCAAGCTAAATTGACAATAAGCAGCTTGGTTCTTCTCATTTCAATTTTCTAACATGTTAGAAGCTTTGATATAGAAAAGATGAATTGACAAGAAACCTGCTTTCATTGATATATTATCGATTATGTCAGAATTCTAACATGCTTTTTTACAGGCTACAAGACTTGGTGACTAGAAATTTAAACAAATTAGAAAAACATAAATAACAAAGAAATAAGATTAACTTGAAAACATGAATAATACCTTAGACTAAACAAGAACCACAATAATTAAACCTAAAAACCTTGGTAACATATAATATTGCCTAATGGAGTATTATTATTAATTAAACCTAAAAACCTTGGCAACATATAATATTGCCTAATGCAGTACTATTATTCTAACATCTCCTGAAATTCAATTCGGTAACAGACATCCGGGAGAAATAGGAAAAGCTGAAAAACAAATACTCCCCAGAAGCCAACAAATTAACTAGCTAGTTCGTTTAGACGTTAGAGAAATGAAAATCTTTATTTACGGAGATTCTGTGAATAAAGTTTTATAGCGATTTTCAATCTCGACCGCTCAAAAGTGTTTTGAACGATTCAAATTAAAGACAAACTATTAACGGTAAGATATATTAACTGCCGGTCAAATATTAAAAACATATCTCAACTGTTAATTGCAAAAATGGACAGGTGAGATTGCTCGTTTTCCGTGAACAACTTATTTACACCTCTTCCGTGAATAAGTTTTTCTCTTGAAAAAAGGGGAAACTAGAGGGTGGGTTGGCAAAATAAGCTAAATGGCTTATTTTTTGTGCTTATTGAAAGTTTTTTCGTACTTCGTATTTCTTAGTTTTTCGTTGATTTTTTTTGAGAAATATTGCTTCTTCAGAGAAATTTAAAAAGTAAAAAATTACAATCAAAACTTAATTTTTTTTGAATAAAGACAAAAATAAGCAAATAAATCAAATTTTTCGTCCTTATTAAAAAAATTTTGGATTTCAATCGTAATTTTTTACTTTTTAAATTTCTCTCGTCATGAAGAAGCAATAATCCTTAAAAAAATCGAAAAAAATTTAACAAATACGAATTTTTTTGAATAAGGACAAAAAAGAAGTCATTTAGCTTATTATGCCAAACGACCATAAAGGCGATGAATAGGGTAAGGGGAGAAAACTTGTACCCGTATTGGACTATTGAAGTGATTAAAAAACACTGACACCGTTCCAGTTCCTCTCTTAAAAAATAAATACTTATTTATAATTTTCAAGCTTAAAAATAATAGATTTATTGAAATAAAAAAATATGCAATATAGATCTTATTTGATAGAGATCTATCAAACCTTGCAAGCAAAATTATTTTTGTAAGCTTATTATTTTTAAGTTTGAAAATATATTTTTATTTTTTACTCCCTCCGTTCCGATTTATTTGTCATTTTTCACTATTTGAGACCTTTTATAAAATTGTCTATATGTATTTAAAATATTTTTTTACATGCAACATAGATTTTGTTCGATAAATTTCAATTAGATTTAAAATTTGATGTTTTCAAAATTATGCAAAATATTACAAAATGTACTCCTTCCATCCCATTTTCATTGTCTTTTTTTGATGTTCGTGTCAGTTTTTAATCACTTATATCTTCCAATGTGAATCTACAAAAATATGAAATATGGATCTTATTTGATAGATTTCAATTTGTTCTATAATACAAAGATGTCAAAATCATAAAAAAATATTATAGATTGAAAGATATACGCAATAAATATAAAAGTGACAAAATGAATAATGAATAATGAAAATGAAACAGAAAGAATAATTATATAGTAAAACATTATAAATTGTGAGATATAAATTATGAACATGGATTTTGATATCGAGGGACGGAGGGGGTATTGCTCATCGAACAAAGAGCACACAGGTCTGAGTTGACTCGTCCCCTCAATTATGGGAATCCTTGTGTCCGACTTCCACCCATTCCTCTCATCTTCTTCAACCATTAATCCTTCTTCTTCTTCTTTTTATATTCCTCTTCAGCAGGTACGCCTCATTCCTTCACGCACGCACTACGACTTTAAAAGAACCCTGAAGATGTCTCAGCCCAATTCTACCCACTCTTCGCTAAACCCAGGTATAAATAGTTCCAATTCATTATGCACATGTGCAGCATCAGTGTATCTGTATGGTGGGTATGTGTATATGAATGTATATCTCCTATTTTACATCGAAAGAACTCCGAAAACCCAGGTTTGAAATAGTTTCAATTATATCTGTGTATGCATGAAAGTTTCTCTTTTTTCCTTTTAGTTTTTCTTCTTCTTCTTCTGGTTTTGGTTCAAATAATCATGAGGTGAGTGGATGTAGGCTACCAATTGACTGATACATTGGCTGTTAGTAATTTCCATTGACGAGTCAACTCAGTGAAACTTGCCTTGCCAGTAGATTGCCTATTGATAGGAAACTTTGCAATTCATGAATGCTTGAATTTTTTGGGAACACAACAAAATTAATGGGGCTGCCATAATGGTCCTTCACGACCTCAATTCTTTTGCACGGAGATCACAGCTTGAAAACTCTCAGTTTGAGTTAAAATAGCCTAATCGGAAATTAATTCCTTCGCCAACAAGGAATTGGCTTAACCTGGCTTTATAAATTGAAGACCACCGAAGCACATACCCCATGTACGCAGTCAATAGCGAATTATAGAGTTATCAGGTTTCTCTTAAATCCTTTAGGCTTCTGTCTTTTCTTCATTGAAGTCTTTTTTATTTTTGTCTTTTGTTGTTTTGCACAAGTAAAACAAAAGGCTGTTGGAAAGGTAGACCACCACATCGATTTTCAAATTTATCCTTCTTGCTGATTTGGTCTTTTCTTCATTGTTTCTGGTTTCTACATCGATTGAAACTGTTCCTGAATCAAGGGGCTGAATTTTCCATAATTACCGAACAAATCTTTTGGTCAGTTCATGAGACTGCTGGACTTCTAAACCCTTTTTTTTTTTGTTTATGGTACATTCTATGTTGTATGCAAAAACGGTTTTTTTTTTATTGTCTTCTCTGAGCACATGATATTGGAGGCCCGAACGGTGAGTCAACCTCTATAGTTGATTGGGTCTCCACATTGACTCCCTTCACCGCCTCGATTCTTTCACACAAATTTCTTGCTTACATCCACCAAAGCACATAATGGTCCTTCACAGCCTCATTCTTCTGTGGATCACTTTTGAATGAATGTACATTTACTTACCAAAACTAGTAAAAGGCAATCTGTTTAAAAGAGTCCAGTGCTGGTTGTTTCTAGTTTGTACTCTACATGAAAAGAGAGACATGGTATTATGCAGCCCTCATAATTATCATTCATGAGATTAAAGGCTGAATGAATGGATTGTGATGTTTCAGTTATGCAGCAACAGAAAGTCATAATACCAAACAACAATGGAGAAAAGCTTGTTGGGATATTACATGAAACTGGATCTGTGGAAATTGTGATCTTGTGCCATGGTTTCCGATCCACAAAGGTAAGTAATCGTGCACAATAGCCTAAAGTGGTGATCCAAAGGAAAAGATTGGTGAAACGGGGTTTATTGGCTGATTTGACAAATAAGTCTAGTAGTTTTGAATCTTTTGATAATGCAAATCTTTTCCTATTTCCTCAACCTATTTTGACACTGATAGCTTATCTAAAGTTGTTCGTTTGTTGGTTATTGATGTTTTGGGCTGATTGTGGGGATGATCTTCAATCTCCAGGAATCCGACACTATGGTGAACCTTGCTGTTGCTTTAGAAAAAGAAGGAATCACTGTCTTCCGCTTTGACTTTTCTGGAAACGGGTAAGCGTATAACATGATAAGGTGTAAAAACTGCTCTTTAAGGTTATCTTTTACTAAAACTTTAAAAAAAACAAAGGTTATTTGTTACTATTTTTGTGCTCCTTATGTTGCACTTGTATTGGGTTGGCTGAACCTCGCAAAATCATTTAGTGGTTAGCAGTCTATAGATAGAGACTCATGTAATGGTCTAGCGGCTGGCCTTACGTTTTACTTGGCTTGAACTTGGCGTTCACTTTGGCTGACATTCAGATTTTCGCTTGCTCTTATTTTATAGTTTTCTCCCCTATTTCTAATGGGATTGTTTACCTGTAAAAGAAGAGACACATGCTCTTTAACGTTGGGATACTGCTGTTGTTTCTCATGGTTTTTGGGTGACACACATCCATGTACACCTATCTATTTAAAATTTGAATCTGTTGGGGAATAGGTATGCACCATTTTGTTAGTGAAACAGGCTCAATGACTTCATAAAAGCACGTTGATAGTATTGAACCAACCTGCCAACTTTTTACATGGATGTCAATTCTAATCGGCTTCAGTGTCTTTCCAAGCTTTTAGATCACTAGTTGATCCTAACGCTTAAGCTTTTCGAGAATGGGCCCAACAATGTATGTCAAGCTCGCACGCCTCCTTCTCTTCTCTGTGATCTTTCAACTCCTTAGATCTTGGTTGGATTGATATCCCACTTGTTGATAAGTTGCTGCAAAAGCTTAGGGAATGGGTCCAAAAAACATGTGAATCTCCCTCACTGTGCCTCACATATGACTCAATCTTGCCCATGAGACCTACTAATCCGCTCTGAACTAAAAAAAGAAGAAGAGAACAGCCCCTTGGAGAATAATTGCTCTGCGGCTGTAAAGAAAGTGTGTCATGATTACCATAATGTGGAAACAAGCACATACGATATGAGTTGAGCTTACAATCTTGTTGTTTGGGAATGGGCCCAGTAATGTGTATCAAACTCTTTCATAAATTGTTACTGTTCCTCTTGTTGGCGTATAAAAATAATGTTCCGAGAATAGCAATATCTCTCTTTTTTCTTTCTCTTTTTGCTGTTTTGGAATGGGATGAGTTAAAGTTATCGAGATTTTGGTATGGTCTAGTTTTTCTTCTTGCTTTTAACTTTTATTGTTTGGTCTAAATGTTGTTGTTCTTGCTTGTCAGTTTGATGTGTACTTCTGTTCATGGTGACTTAATTTACTATGTATGAGTTATTAATTCTCAGGGAAAGTGAAGGTTCCTTTAATTACGGGTACTATTGGAGCGAAGCAGAGGACTTACGTGCTGTAATTCAACACTTCAGTGGCACGAGCCGTAGAACAAGTGCAATTCTTGGCCACAGTAAAGGTATGCCTTTTGTATTAAGCAGTCAATGCCAGCAATTCCGCGTAACGGTGGACCCTGTTCTCAAAAATCCATTCACACTTTTCCAGTCAAAACATTTCATGCTGTGCTTTCCACAGCTGTAAGAAGCTCAACAAATAAATTCAAAAAGCTAGAAGTGCAAGGAGTCTTTTTTTTTCCCTCTGTTTTTGGTTTGTTTTACTTAATGTTGTTCTGTTTCGTGCTTTGGTGTCTTGAATTTAGAAGCTATATTTTGGTAAGTTTTAAACCCTTTTCTGGATTTGGATGAATGCTGGTCCTAAGTCTTTCAGGAGCCTGGGTGTTTAATTAGGTCTTTTCATCTGATCTCTTACTTTCAGTGTTTTCTAATTTTGCAGTTCAATTCCTAGTGTATTGGGAGACATTATGCCTATATTTAGCTCTGTAGCTCCTCTAAGTAGTTGAGAAAAAGCTCCTTCCGGTTGATCCGGGCAGGGGGGATGTCCGGACAGCCCCTGTGTGGGCCCCCTTCGCATTTTTTTGGAAAATCCGAACTGTGCATCTTGTAGGGCTTGCAAAATAATGTATCTACACAAGAAATTGCTTATCCGGACATCGATAGGTATGTCAAAAGTTGAGATTTTACACGGATAAATGGACGACCGTGAACAATTTAACTTCAAAAACAGTTGACAGATCATGGTCGTCCATTTTTCTATGTATAAACTCGACTTTTGACATACCTATCGATGGCCGGACAAACTGATTTTTTGCGTAGATACATTATTTTGCGGGCCCTACAAGATGCACAGTTCGGATTTTCTAAAAAAATGCGTGAAGAGGGCCCACAAGGGGCTGTCTGGACAGCCCCCTTGTCCAGATCAACTGGAAAGAACTTTTTCTCCCGTAATTAAAAGCAAGTCTTAGGAAACTTTCCAGAAATTGGTATTTGAGGACTGCAGATTGAATATAACCTTCATAATGTGGACCCCAGGCAAGTGGTTTTTTGGATACCCATATTCTACTGTTCTGTGCAATAAAAATTTAACCAAATGAAGTATGAAAAATGTTGTTTTGGAATTTTAGGGCTTCCTCCGAATCCCAGCCTCTGTCACCTTTAAAACCTGGCCAATTTGGAGAGTTTCCATGTTTTTTGTTTCTGTTTTTTCTGGGAATGTTACCATATGCACAGCCTAAAACATAGCTTCCGCTCGTTTTAGACATTTAACCTTCAAACTTTCCTTTACCTAAGCTGCCATTTTCCAGAGTTGTTGTCATTGGAGTGCTGAACTTTTCCTTTTTTTTCTTCTCCCTTTCGACAAAGGAAAAGGCTATGTTTACAAATTTACGAATTTTAGTACTTCCTGCACACCAGCAATTTATCACATTTTAAAATGTAGCCAATTCAGATGCTTTCCATCTGCAGTCTGCACAGCTCAACTTCTTTCTTCCACTCTTTTGGACCTTGATACATGCTTAACATGACGTAAGCTGCCAAATATCTAATTTTAGCAGCACTAGCTAGAAGCTATTTTAATGATTCTATGGGCACAAAAAGAACGGTAACATGCTTTTTTGGCTTCAGGACTATCATTAATTTAAGGTGTCTGATTTATGACCCAAAATAATTAGTTTCATTGAATATTAAGTGCCTTCTTACATTGACAATTTAATGGGGCATACTGCCTCTAGTTAATTCATATTCCCATAATCTATAGGCACGTCCAAGTAGGGATAGCCATCTCGGCCGACCCGTCCGTATCCGATCCGTTATCTGTCCCGGATCGGATTTTTCGGATATCGGGGCTGATTCGGATTTATTTTTTTTTAAAAATTCGGAGATCGGATCGGATTCGGAGGTAAGTCTGCCTCCGATCCCGATCCGGCCCGAATCCGATCTCCATCCCCGATCCGCCCCGATTTGTCCCCGAATATCCAAAAATCTATATATATTTTTAATAAAAAATCCGCCTCCGATTTGTCCCCGAATACTCTTTTTGATAAAAAATATGGTTTTTTTTTTTTTCAAATTCGGATATCTGAATCTCCGATCGAATCTCCATTCTCCGTTCCGGGCAGACTTCAACTATGCCCACGTTTCTTCGACGGAACCGCACTTCCACATTCCCGTCGAAGGAAACTCCAAGAAACTCGTCCCAATGGCGACAGGAACTCGTTTCTTACCTATATGGGAACTTACACCCAAAAAATGGTTGAGAGACTTACGATTCAAGCTGCAATTGGTACCTTTAAAGTTGTTTTGTTCTTGTTGGTATGCACATCTGATCTTAACCTTCTAGAGTCATACTAATGCCTTTAACTTTTATGCCTACTTAATATGCACAAGAGCTCTATTGTGCAATCATGTGCTACAATAAAAATGTAGAAATATAACTAGAAACTCATAATTTTAATAGTAATATTTTATGTGGTAGATTAATATTTTTATATTGACATCCAACAATATAAAATTCCAAAATATATTTATAATTTTAATAATTTTTCCTAACCGCTCTCAATGGCGCTCCCTCACTTCTATGATCATCCGCTCCCCCATCCCCGCCCCTACTCCCGCTCCCCCTTCGTGTAACTAAGGGTCGGATGGAAGGTTCGGATTTGGATATGTCAATGTCCGCCTCCGATCCGCCCGTTGCCATCCCTACGTCCAAGCAGTTACACAGTTTGGGTCAGCACCGAGTTATATATTGACCACATTTTAACATGAGATTTTTAGTATGTGAGAGTTATAACTTCATCTAAATTTCAAATGTCGATGGAGTTTTATATCCATATGTCTTAATTTCGCTGACAATTCATGAGAATACCTCTAGATTGGACGGCATACATCTGTCATAGTTTGCAAGACTAGATTATCAATGCAATGACCAATTTCTTGGTATGTAGTCTTTTTTCTCAACAAACTGCTCTATTACTGTAATATTGGATGCTATTGTTTCAGGAGGAAATGTTGTGCTCTTGTATGCATCAAAGTATCATGATATCCCCACTGTGGTTAATGTTTCTGGTCGTTATGATTTGAAGAAAGGAATTGAAGAACGTATGGGTAAAGACTTCTTTGAACAAATCAGGAAGGATGGATACTTTGATGTTAAAAATAAAAAAGGTAGTGTATACTTTACAACTTGTGCACTGTTTTTTGCTCTCTTTTATCTTGCCTCTTAATGCAAATCTAGCTAGTCCAGTTACTGTTTTAGTCCTCCTTGTTATATTTATACTCACAACTGAGCCTGAATCAGCCATTCTCAATTTCCCATTATGTGTTTACCAAGAAAGTCCATCACTGGTTGCATGTCATATTATTTTTATTTAAAAAAAGAATTGAAAAGGGTTGCGTTATTCACTTGTGTATGCTAGACCCATATAGCAAGTTTTCCTTTCAAAACACTTGGAGTCAATGGCAACAAAAGAGCACACGACTATTGAAAACATGAACTTATTACGGTTGACCCGGACATGTATTTCACTATATGCATTTAATAGTTGATAGACAATCTCCTTTTGCAGGAGAAGTTGATTACCGAGTGACTCAGGAAAGTTTGACAGATCGCCTAAATACAAAGATGCATGACGCATGCCTTCAGATCGACAAAAACTGCAGGTCAGAAAACGGTCGATTCAGTATGTTGTATATATCTATGTTTCTGCAGTTTTGATTGATCATGTTGATCATACAGTCTCAGCAGACGGATTGAATGTAGTTTGTTGACCCATAAAAAAGCAACCTATTCAGCATCTGCCATATAGGGTCAAGTGCATTGATTTTGTCGTGGCACTCTAGTAAAAATTGTCACTGGTCTAGATCAAGAAGCGTTAGTCAATTGCTGCACAATTCTTCCCTTTGCCATCTGCGTAGAGTCCTTCACCTTGATAGATGTTCTCACGGCACTGGTTTGTCGGCCTTGTTCTTGCGGCTTCTCACTAATCGTATATAAATGGCTCCATATTGTTTTTTGCAAGTGTAGCCACCATCAGTCTGGGTTCCCAGCCATTTTGGTGTGTCTCTATCATAACGTCGTGACAATTATTTATCCTGGTTTTGTCATCTTTGATCCGGCCTTCTATGAATAATAATAGCCTTAGTTATCTCCAATCCTTGTATATATGACATATTTTATCAGTGCAGTAATAATAGCCTTAATTGTCTCCAATCCTGCTATATATGACATGTTTTATCAGTGCGGTACTGCTATCTTATAACTCCACCATATTAGAGGCCATTTCTCATTCCTGAGAATTATCTATTGTGCCAAAGAAGGCTTGTTTCAACCGCTTCTGGATAATGGGACAACCTATTTTAATTTTTGGAATGGATCCATTCCACAAATTAACCTGCTGCGTTGCATAATCTTACTGCATTGCATAAACTTACTGCATCTGACACTTGCATTTGTAAACTTGAAGTAGATATGGAATTCAGTTTTCCACTTCACTTTCTGTTTCGATATGGACCAGAATCTGTCACGCGCTCTCATCCTTAATGATATTCTCATTTCGTTGAATGTAAGTTGTTGTATTCAATTGTGGAAACGTATTGCATAAGTCTGTATTTTTCGTGATAAAGGGTATTGACAGTCCACGGATCTGCTGATGAAACCATTCCAGTCGATGATGCAGTGGAGTTCGCCAAGATCATACCTAACCACAAGTTACACGTTGTACAAGGAGCAAATCATGTTTACACCAAGCACCAAACTGAATTAGCTTCAGTTGTTTTGCCCTTCATAAAAGAGGGTATTCACAAAGGTAAAGAATTTTCTGAGCTTCTTGAGTCCATTGATAAATTGAATGGAATTTGAGCTAATCCACCTTCTGATTACTTTTAATTCCTATACAGGTGCTTAAAGGAACCCATTCGCCGTCAAGAGAGATTCTTGAGCTATAAAGGGATTATCAAGTTTTCTTTATTCAAAAGTACATGCAAGAAACCTAATCTAATATGCCTTAGGAGGTGGGGAATGGGCCCCATAACGAGAATCGAACCAAGGTCTTTTTCTAGGTAAAGGGAGGCCTTACCACTTGGCTATCCCTTTCTCGTCAAAGGGATTATCAAGTTGAATACTCCCTAGTTAATCATTCTTGTAATGGCTTTTGAGTAAGCGGATTAGGCAAGTGATTAACTGTTTTACAGCTAATAAAATACATTTCTGAGATTTCTCAGTTGTCTTCAGTAATAGTTCGCAGTGATGTTTACTTCTGCAGCGAGTGTGTGTGTGTTTTTTTTCCTGGCTAGGCTACTTCTGTGCTCTTCCTCGTGGGCCCAGTTAGATTAAATTGAACCTGCTTTCTTTGCCGATTGCTACGTGTGACATTGAAATGAAATCAGAGCCTTGGTTTTTTTCGTTTCCACAATAATTTCCCTCGTCTCAAAACAACTTTTGTGGAAAATTTACGTCCCCGGTCAGAAATCATGTCAACTCCACATGGCTTTAATTGGGACATGCAAGTGAGCGGTGAGACTGGTCTAAATTCGTCGATGTGCGCGTATGCTAATCAGGACACTGATATTATTAAAACGAAAAAACTTTCAATATGTCATATATGGATGTCATAAAGCTTCCGTTAATGAGTATTCACTCCAAAGAATTTTCGCCTGAATTTATGTTTCAAATATAAAGCCCAATTTCTCAAATGTGCTAAAATACATTTTTGCCTTTTTATTTTGTGAAGAGAAAATTGTACTTTAATATATAAAGGAAAATATACTTTTTAGCATACTTAGGAAACTACCCCTAATAAGACTATTTATTTCCTTTCATGGACTGAATTTCATGTATTCTATCACTTTTGTTCTTAATAAGCTTTGAATACGAACAAATGTTTAGTTGCTTAGCTTTCAAACACCATAAACTTATTGAGACGAGTAGCAGATTTTTAAGGTTAACTTGAATACCCTAACCACTTTGGGTCCAATCTCCTCTATCTCTAAAACCCCTTTGCTTTTGTGCCGAGGGATTTTCTAGCCATTGGAATGTGTGATTTAATTTTAATTTTTTAAATTTAACGGCTGAAAAATCTCTTGACACAGAGACACAAGAATTTTGTGCATAGAAGGGAAGATCTTGCCTCAACCACCCTCTACCCATAAAAACGAACAATGCAGTTTTACCACCACCAATAATTATTGGGGGAATTTGAACTTACACCCCCTATACTATCATTGATTTGAAGATACACTCATTATACTTCAAATTTAAGCACTTATACCCCATATAAGTAAAAATACATGGGCCGTAAGTGTAAATTTTCCTTCTTTCACTTCAAAGTACAGGGGTGTAAGTGTTTAAATTTAAAGTATACGGAATATATCTTCAAATCGATGATAGTACAGGAGATGTAGGTGCAAATTACCCTAATTATTAGGCCCCGTTCTGAATTATTCCTAAAAAAATAAGTACTTATTTGTAATTTTCAAACTTAAAAAAATAGACTTACTAAAATAAAAAAAATATGCAATATGAATCTTGTTAGATAGATTTCGATGATAGATCGAAATCTATCAAACCCTGCAAAAAAATTTTAAAATGCTTTTTGTAAATCTATTATTTTTAAGCTTGAAAATAAATTCTTATTTTTTAAGTGCTTATTCAAGAAAGCGGATGGAGTATAGTTAGGTGAAAGAATAGGGAAAAGAAGGACAACTTGCAGTGCTAACCAAAATAAAAAATGAAAAAATTATGAGTTTAATAAAAAAATTTTACTTTTTTGATTCCTCCAACCGAGACGAATCAATAAGTTATAAAAATTTAACCCAAAATTAACAAATATAATATTTTTTTGAATAAAAATAAAAAAAATAAGTTACCACTTGTGGGCAATGTGATCTTGCCCGATCTTTCTTTCCTCGGGAAGGGATTCTGTTCCCCTCCTGAGAAGAGAAAGGATGTTGTCTGTTCGCGGGAGCGCTTTTTGAAGCTGGACGACAAGCGCTCGCGAAGAATACAGAGTCGCCACTCGGGTTTGAAGGTCCGACACCCAAGAAACCGTATTTCGAAGCACTTGTCGCGCTGTTTGATTTGAAAAAGTTAAGGAACCAGTCCGTCATAACCATATCTGGGTTCAGGAGCCAGGTTACGAGAGGAGAAGGGTTTTATGGCACCCCTCTCACCCAATCCGGAGATCGGTCTCTACTTAAGCTTTTGCGAAAGATGTTTGTTTTGCGAACAGTTAATCAGGGATTAAAACTGTAGCAATTTGCAGGATGTGATATATGTTTGACATGGATACATGAAATGGTAAAGAATAAATGAGATAACATTTAACACTGATTTCGGGATGTCAGAACAGTGTGATGACTTTAAGTTTATCACGAACAGTGGTCAACTTGCATGGACAGAAGTTATACATGCAAGCCAACCATCGCGCGATACACTCAAACCATCGCGCGAGTGTTGACATCTCACCATTAGGTTAAATTTTATCTCCTTCTGGGCTCTGGAAGGACCAGTGCACACCCAGGGTCAAATCAAGCAGTTTATGTATACTGAAAGTAAACCAATATTTACAAATTAACACAGCTGGAATAAAATGCAACCCTTAAACAGTGAGGGTATTAAAACAGAGGCTGAGAGCCTAGCTGCCCATGCAAGGGCAATTACTGGAAAAGAGACAACCATCGCGCGATGGAGTCACATCATCGCGCGATTGTTCTGACTGAACTTCCAGGAATTGCTTTGCATGCCTGGATTCTGAGACATATTCAGAAACCACCCAGGGGCATTCCAATCTCGAACGGGAAAGTAAACTAAGCTAAACTATTGATTTTAGCATGCCAAACAGTGAAATTTATCGAACATCATCGAGCAGGAGAACATGAAATATATCGAACATCTCGTAGGATCCCATCCCTACGAGAACCATATCACACGAGCTAGAAGCATCGCGCGATGGAATGGGTTCGTCGCGCGTGGGTTTGCCATCCACAGTAACTTGTAAATTTGCTGCTTTTGGGACCAAGACTGATATTGATTACTAGCCCTTACCCTGTCAGCCCCCCTCAGGGATCAAAACAATAAAGGATAAAGATTATACCTTTGCTTGAATACTTTGAATATGGCTTGAGTGAGGTGGTATGACTTTGACAAGTGAGTAAGTAATAGGGATTTGAATGAGAGAAGGGGTCAAGATTGTAGTTCTTGCTCTTCTTCTTGAGAGATTTTTTTGGTAACCCTTTGAAAGAGAACAAAGGGGGGGATTTTATAGAAAGAGGGGGCTTGGTTGGTGGTGATGTAAGGCAATGAAATCAGCCAACAATGCTGGCTGTACTTACTTGGTGGAGAAGAGGGTGCAAAAGTTGATGGGAGAGTGGGGGACTAGGTGGTGCAAGGCTGGCCCTACAAACGCCATTCAGTCGATAGAACGGGGTCACATGGACCTGCAGACGCCTCATCATCATAAAATCTAGTTGGATATGACAGGTGTCGACCGTCGCGCGATGGAGTGAGACCGTCGCGCGAGAGTTCTATCTTCCCCGCGATGGTCAATCAGTCAAAGTTTGACTTTGACCATCACCTGACAAGTAGATCATCGCGCGAATGACTCAGTGAGTCGCGCGAGAGTCAAACCCTTAGTCAAGGTTTGGGCTTTGAGGGTTTCAGGGTTAAGGATGGGTTCCATATACACCAAACTCAAGTCATTTCATTCTCTCAATACTGTTCGCGACCTGATTCATCATCGGGGGGAACAAGAAACTGAAAAGAAAAAAGTAAAACAATTGGGAAATCGGATTGGGGTGTCTACACCACTATTTGTATTTTGAAGCCAAATACACCTTAATAAGCTTGAATAATGTTTAGTTGCTTACCTTTCAAACACCATAAACTTATTGGGATGAGTAGCAGATTTTTAAGATTAATTTGAATACCTTAAAAATTTAACAGCGGACAAATTTTTCGGCCGTTAAATTATGTAATTTTATTTTAATATTTTAAATTTAAACGGCCGAAAAATCACCTCACACAGACATATCAATTCTTGGCACAGAAGAGATCTTGCCTCAACCACCCTACCCGTAACAATGAACAATGCAGTTTTACTCCCACCAATAATTATTCGTTAGTTGAAAGAATGGGGAAAAGGACAACTTGCAGCGCTATCCAAAAAGAGAATAATTTTGCGTATCTCTGATCTGTTGAAGTGATTATGAAACGCTGGGATGCACAAAGCAGATTCTTTTTTGACCTGTTTGAAGTGATTAATCCTCCTGCTCCAAGTCATCAAACAAAGAGCTCAAAGGTCTCGAATCTCTGCACAAATCCCTCAATTATGGGAATAATTTTGTCCATTTTCACCCATTTCTTTCATCTTTTTAAATGCTATACTGACCCTTCTTCTTCTTCAGGTACGCCTCACTCCTTCAACCACTCAGTACAGAACTAAAAGAACCCTGAAGATGTCTCAGCCCAATTCTACCCAAAACCCAGGTACTAAAAAATTTCTTTTCACTAAGAATAATATGCAGCATCAGATTATGTCTGTTGTGTTATGAAGGGAGATTCTAAGGTACCACCGCTTGTCCGGGGATACCGTATCTCCGTTGACTTTCACGATAAGAAGGCATAACGGAAACCATGAAACGGCTGAACAAGATAATACTAAAAAAATGGTATATCATTAACCACGAAAGAAGGCGCAACCTTTTTGCCAATATCATGCATAACATTCACCACAAAATGGTATCACGTTTTCAGAATCACTTTATTTACGGTGTGCCCAACGTAGCATTAACTACAAAATGGTATAACGTTCGCCATAAAAAGGCATGAAATTTTATGGTTTGGACAAAACCCAGGTACTAAATAGTTTGAATAAACTAGGAATATGGGTGTATACATGATAGTGTCCCTTATTTTCTCAGGTATGGTTCAGATCATTGTAAGGTGAATGGATAGAGGCTACCAATTGACTGATACATTGGTTGGTTGTGGGCACTTGGTGTTAAATTAATGGCGTTTTTAATCTTTACCTCCCAAATTAAAAGGGTATTTGGTAGATAGATTCATCAACTGGAGAGTGAAGAAGATGTTCAATGCTGTATGCTTAAACTTGGGTTGTGGTGTTTACCATATCTTTCTTGAAACAAAGGCATTTCTACATCTTCAGTCCTCTCAACCAGACCACCTTACCAAGATGGCAGCTGGAGAGTCTACTTGTACAACCACACCAATTGGTTCAGTTCTTATTTAGGTAAATTAGCAGGCAAACCTGACATAGCTTCAGAAGAAAAATGCACGCCTCTTAGATAGCCTAACTGATCCTGATCTGCTGCCAAAAAATGGTTATGTCATGATCCTGCACACACATCAAATCCTCTCAGAAAGTCGTCCTTCACCATGATAGTGATAGTATCCATTGGAATGTTTACTGCAAAGTATTTCTTAAGATGTCAAACTTTGGTTTCCTGTGTACATGATTGCTTCCACGTAGCGCGCTTTGAATGTTTATACAGTTACTTTCCAAAAATAATGAAAGGTCAATCTGTTTAGAAAGAGTCAAGAGCTGGTGTTCTATATTTTGTACTTTACGTGAAGAGAGAAACATTGGTATTATGATCGCACATTTGCATTCCATTATCACTAAAGTCTGAATGAATTGCGATGTTTCAGTTATGCGGCAACAGAAAATCATTATACCAAACACCAATGGAGAAAAGCTTGTCGGGATACTACATGAAACTGGATCTGTGGAGATTGTGATCGTGTGCCATGGTTTCCGATCCACAAAGGTCAGTAATTGTGTAGGATGGCCTACAGAGGTGAATCGGTGATCCTGCAGAATAGCAACGTGAAGCAGTAGTCATTAGCTGATTTGACTTCTATTGTAGTTATGTTACTTAAAAGAGTTGTCAACTATGGTCAATTTCCTACTTGCTGAAGTTTAAGAGCTCATAGAGGAAGAAATGGAGGGAGGAAGATAAGTAATATGAACCCTGGTTAATTAGGGGGTCCCCTTTCCTCTTTGGCTCATCCAATGAGAGTTCTCTAGACCCCAGGTGTCTTCTATAGGTGTCTTCTATGACTACTGTCATGGATAAAATAGATCATTTCTGATTGTTAGGAAATAAGAAAATAGAATATTAGACACTGATATTTTTCTCATTGCGTATTTCAGGCAACTTTGAAATAAATAAATACAAGTCCTGTTGTTTTTGCTTATGATGTTTCCGGCTGATTGTGGGAACAATCTTACAACTCATGTTTTCATCTCCAGGAAGATGACACTATGGTGAACCTTGCTGTTGCTTTAGAGACAGAAGGAATCAGTGCCTTCCGCTTTGATTTTTCTGGAAATGGGTAAGCTTGTCACAAGATAAGGGGAAAAAATTGACTCTTTTAGGTTAATTTGCTTCTATTTTCGTTATAGTGCACCTACATTGTAGTTGTTTTGGTTGCAGAAGTGGTGAGCATAGACTCATGTCGCAGTCTAGACATAAGTTTTACTTAGCTTGAACTGGGCATTTCCTTTAGCTGATGTTTGGTTTTTTTCTTGTTTTTATGTTGTAAACACATTAAGTGTTAAGTAAGTGTCACGTGCTCCTTAACATTCGGTTCCTTGCAGTATGAAGTTTTAACTTGCTTCTTTTCACTCTCGCAACTTTTTGCCCGGATGTTGATTCTGGTTTGCACTACATTCCCTTTGTAATAGTTTAGATCACTAGTTGCATGGTTTGGGATTTTTTTTTGCCATTTCTGTTCCTTCCGGTTGGTTGTTCTACATACTTCTAAGAATGAAAGCTCCTTCCCGCTGATATCTCTCTTGTTAGTTGATGTTGCTGCAAGAGCTCAGGAAATGGGCCCAAAAGACATGTATGAAGCTATCTCACCAGTGCTCACACATGACACAATCTTGCCCATGAGGCCTTCTAATCCGCAAACTGAACTAAAAGGACTGAACAAACCCTTACAAACTAAGGTGCTTACTGGCTGGTTATGATAAGTGCGTAGTGATTACCTCAATGTTAAAAAAAAAACACATACGACAAAGTTGAACATACGATCTCTTCTTCAAATAGAAATAATGTTCTGAGAATAGCAATATCTCTCTTTTTGCTGCTTTGGAGTGGGGTGAGTTTAAAGTTATCGAACTACGCTTATGGTGTATAACCTAGTTTTTATATTCTAGCTTAAACTCTAGGGTGATTGGTCTGAATGTCATTCTTGCTTGTCAGTTTGATGTTTACTTCTCATGTTGACTTAATTAACTATCTATGAGTTATTAACTCTCAGGGAAAGTGAAGGTTCCTTTCACTTCGGTAACTACTGGAGCGAAGCTGAGGACTTACGTGCTGTAATCCAATACTTTAGTGGTGCAAGTCGTATAACGAGTGCAATTGTTGGCCATAGTAAAGGTATGCCTTATGTATTAAGCCTTCAATGCTACCAATTCCTCATCACTATGCACTTGGGGGTATAAGTACATTCCAGTTTTGCAGTTCAATTTCCCAGTGCATTGGGAGACATGGTTCGTATATGTAGTTTTGTGGCTCCTTTCAGAAATTAAGCAAAAACAAGTTTTGGGAAATTTTCTGAAATTTCTCTGAGGACTGCAGATTGCAAATATACCCTAATTATGATGCCCAATGGATTTGGCAGGGGATTTTTAGATAGTCATTCTGGTTCTCGGATATCAGATTTGCCCAAACAAAATATCAAATAATTCCTAAGTACTTTATTGTTTAGTTACTGGCTCATTCTTTAAACCCCAAGCCTATCAACCAGTTTTCGTATTCCTTTTCTACTTTGGAAAATGAAAAACCTACTATTTTAACAATGTTATTCCTCCGAATCACAACTGTTGGCACCTTTAAAACCTGGCAAATTCGGAGAGTTTCCACGTTTGTTTTTTACTTCATGTTTTTGTTTTTTCTGGATGGTTTCAATCTACATGTCCTAACACGTAGCTTCTGCTCTTTTTAGCCATTTAACCTTCAAACTTTCCATAACGTAAGATTCTCTACTGCAGTGTTATTGTCTTTGATTTCTGCACGTTTCCTTTTTCTCCCTTCTTCCCGAGACAGGACAAGCCTACTGTTTGCAAATCACAGATCTCAGGACTTATTGCATCCCAGCAAATTTATCACGTTCACAAATTGAAATTGTAGCACAAAAAAACCGGTAGCTTGGTTTTCTGCCTCAGACTATCATTAATGTAAGGCCAGTCTGATTTAAGAACCTCAAAGAGATAGTTTTTGTTGAATCTGCATAATTGCCGTCTAAAACTGACAACACGAGGGGCATACACGAACAACTGCACAGTTTGAGTCGGCACCAAGTTGTATATTAACCACATTTTTACCTCGAGATTTTTTAGTCATGAGAGAGTTATAATAATATTTCATCTATCATACAAGTGTAATTCTTATGATCTGGATGGAGTCTTAAATCCAAATGCAGTCTTAGTTTCACAGGCGATTCTGTAATCTCTCTCCACAAAAATGTAATTGTTCATGACTAGACTATCACAGCAACAGCCAATTTTTGTCTATGGAGTATTTTCCTCAACAAACTGCTCTATCACTGGAGTATTGAATGCTATTACTGCAGGAGGAGATGCGGTGCTGTTGTATGCGTCAAAGTATCATGATATCCCCACAGTTGTTAATGTTTCTGGTCGTCATAATTTGAAGAGAGGAATTGAAGAACGCGTGGGCAAAGACTTCTTTGAAATAATCAAGAAGGATGGATACTTCGATGTTAAAAATAGAAAAGGTAGTGAATCTTTTCACAATTTGTTCACTGTTTTGCTCTTCTTTTTTGTACCTCTGAATTCAAATCTAGCCAGTCCACTTAACGCTCTAGTCTCCTTGTTATCTGATATTTTTGGTATGCCCTGTTACCTTGTTTTTACACGTACACTTGCGAAACCATTATCAAAATCACTTTTGTGCTTGTCAGAGAACTCCATTACTGTTCGCTTGTCATATTGTCACTTACCAGAAGACCGATATCCGATGACCAATATAGCAAGTTTTTCCAGAAATAAATTAATCTTTGCTTCCTTTGTGTAGATGTTTGACTGTTTCAGACAATAGCTATCATCGGTGGGTTCACCATTGACGATACCTAACCTGTTATTCGCACTCTTTAGGGAAAACAGTACATTAGTTTCGTTAAACACTTGGAGACAAGCATGCCAAAACAGCATGCGGAGATCAAAAACATGATGGTTGACCATTGGCATGGACATGTATCCACTATATGAATTTACTGGTTGACTGTCAATCTACTTTTGCAGGAGAAGTTTCTTTCCGAGTGACTGAGGAAAGTTTGATGGATCGCCTAAATACTAACATGCACGAAGCATGCCTTCAGATCGACAAAAACTGCAGGTCAGAAGACAGTCGTGTTGTTACGTGAAATATATCTACGTTTCTGAAGTTTCCATAGATCATGTTGACAGATACATTTGCTTACCTTATGCATCCAAACCATTCAAGTGGATTTGTGTTCAACTTTCTCACTTCATTTTTCTTTTATGATATGGACCAGAATCTATCACACGCTCACACCCTGATTGATTTACACGTTTTGTTGAATCGTAAGTTACTGTATTCACGTGATCTAAAACATGCTTCATATTTCATCTTTTGTATGACAAAGGGTATTGACTGTCCATGGATCTGCTGATGAAGTCATTCCAGTCGAAGATGCATCGGAGTTTGCCAAGATCATACCTAACCACAAATTACATATAGTAGAAGGAGCAAATCATAATTACACTTCACACCAAACTGAACTGGCTTCAGTTGTTTTGGCCTTCATGAAAGAAGGCCTTCACAAAGGTGAAAGCATTTTTTGAGCTTCTCTGAGTCCATTGATGAGATCTATGGAACTAGAGATAATTTGCCTTCTGTCTACTTTTTCTACTATGTACAGGTGCTTAGATGTATAATCAAGTCCGAAATCCCCTCGTTAATCCGCCTTATTATGGCTTCAGAGGAAGCATTTTGGAGTAAGAGCGTGGAGTAATAAGCTGTTTTACAGCTAAAAACATTCATTGTAAGATTGCCCCGTTGTCTTTGAATAATAGTTAGTTCACAGTGCTTTTAATCGGCCATGGATTTTCTCCAGTAATTAACCGAGACAGTTGCTGTAGATGTCTTACGTGTGTGAATCCCACAAGGATTCTTTGATTGGTAAGAGTATATTGTATTGTAAGAAAAAATGTGGTCTGTCTTTTTTTACTAGGAAAAAAAAATGTGGTCCAACACAATAATTGTAGAGGATCCCAACAAGGTTGTATCCATTCTCAGCAGAACAGAATGCACAAACAGTCTTGTTATTTTAGTTAATGGTATTTTGGCAGTATTCTCTTTAATTACCGCATCCAAACGTAGCCTTAAGTCCACATCGGTAGGAAATACACAATCTTCCCGTGAGTAGAAATTATCCAGTGCTATTTCTTCTCGCGAATTGAACCTTCTTTCTTTGCTATGGGTGACAGAATTAGGTGAAGTCGCTCTCGCCTTTGTTCTCATGGTTTCCGTCACTTCAAAAGGTGTATGCATGTTTCTCGGGAAAAAGAAAGGTGTACACCCCTGTTCCTACGCATTTTCAACTGCATGATCAGTAATGAGATTCTCGTATTGGAGATTCTCACATGACCATGCGGCTGAAAATAAACGGAAACAAGATTACGCCAATTTTATGATACAGAGAACCTGGCTCCCCTCCAAAGGAATAGTGGGAATTTTACATCCCCAGGCAGAAATCATATCAATCCTTTACTTCACAAATTTAAATTAATTGCATACTTGCGGCCCGCAACTGTGACATATGGAACTCATAAAGATTGTTTCTCAAGAAACAAAGTGAAAGAAAAGGGAAATAAAGAGAGGCTTTATAAGCATATAAAACAAACATGCACGCCAAAAAAACACCATGGGTTGCCACTATGGGATGACCCAACGTTACCATCCACCAACTACAAACTATAGTAATTTGAGTACCAAGCGCCGAGAATAGTATACATTTATAAAAAAATGTCCAAGCTATGGTTAGACAGCTGGAACTTTTTTGCCATCTTCAATAAAGAAAATTGCAGCTTCTGGCACCTGAGAAAAAGAAAGCAAAAAAGTCACTCGAGAATGTACAAGATATGCACACCCAAACACCAGTCACGAGCAAAAGTCATCCAGAGTCTAGACAGTTTAGCCCAAAGAAAAGAATGATCATTGCTCGATACTTGAAAGCTTGAGCTGGCCAGCATGCAAACAAAGTATATCTATAGGCAATCAACAGTACAAAATATAATGCATGTCTACTTCCGCAAGTTTAAATGATATTCCCTTTCTAGCAGACGTGGTCTGTTGAACCAGCTCTTGGGATTGGCCCTCTATGAGACGGATAAACTTGTATCGAAGTATGAAGTATGTTGATACTTTCTGTATCTGCTTCTTAGATAGTATTCACTTCATAGCATATCTTTCCCTACATTTTAAGTTCCAGTTTGAGTTTGGTCTCACCAGAAATGAAATTAAGTTTGGAAACTTATAGAAAACCAATTATGCTTCTAAGTCAGCCATGCTTTAACCCTTCAATCTAAAGGTTACTCACCTTGTGCATTTTGGCATCGTTGCCTTTATTGTCGAACATGTACTGACAACCTAGGTAGTAAGATTTGTTTGTCACTGAAAGTTAAACAATCTGGATAGTTAATACTCTCTAGGGAGTATGGTTTTAGGAGTTCAGAGTGTTAGACGTGTCCGTGCTTCATAGAGAGGGGACTAGTAACATAGATGCCGGGTAATTTTGTCACAGCGCAATGCTTTTGCTTATCTGCCTTCTACCATTCTTGCTTTTGCATAATTGGGGAAGGGAATCTGATTTTTAACATATCAGAGTAAATATTCTCCATAGTGGCAATTTCTATTTATCCCAATAGGATGTGGGCCACGTGGCAAACTAAAGATTCTCCATACCTTTTTTTTTTTCTGAGAAAAGATGTGAAGGATAACTTACATCAGACCAGGTATCAGTAATGAACTCCACAATATCATAGGATATGTCTCCTTGAACATCAATCTGCTCTTTTTCAGTTGGTCCCTAGTACCACCATTCAAAAATATGTAAGATATAGACATATCTACTTATTCAGCATAGAAGAGATCGCAATTGGGAAACACCTTAACAACAGAGGCTCCAGTAGCAAACTTCTTCCCAAGCTTCTTTGAAGCATCACTAAGTTTAACACCTACCATTTAATCCACAACTTGAGTTCATACGAGGGAAGAAAAAAAGTATCATGACCTCAAATTTGAACAGCACAATAGTTAATGCAGAATAATGCTCACCAAAAAGCTCCAATCCTTTCACAGTAGTGATGCATTTACGCTTGTTACGTACCACCTTTTCGATGATAACTTCTTGTTTATCCTACACAATGAAATCTATGTGAATTAAACTACATTAAGAAATGAAAAAAACTCTAGCACCCCTCTACACAATTAATCCTACCCAGATACTTATCATGGGCATATGGAAGGTCCACAAACAAAAAATGTAAACCCTTTGGGAAGGGACCATGAAGCAGTTGTAGCAAAGAACTGTCATACATGTGGTTATGACTAGTTCAGATAACATCACTCCTCTGATCAAATAACTGGCAAACTCAGATTGACCATCATGAATGTCATAGATACAAGATATAGAAATATGGAAGTGTAGAGAAAGGGACACACATTGAGAGCAAAATAGAAAAGAAATGAACTCATATCCACCAAGAGTTAGAAGAAGCCAACCTTCTATATCAAATACCAGGAAAAAAAAATAACAGTAAAAAAAAAAGCTCATTGTTATTCATCAAGTCCATCAATTTCAAAACAGCTGTCTTTAACCCCTTACACAGGCTACTCACTCAAGTTGAAACTCTTAAAAAAGCTCCCCCAGCAATACCATTAACCTGTTGTGGCTTGGTATATACTCCAACTATGCTTAAGAACTCCTGCTTATAGAAGTTATTAAATGTTATGCATCCTCACTTTCAGACCAAACTATTCTGAGGAACAGTTTACACAATGCCACATAAAATTAATGGATTAGCTTACATTTTTCCTTGAAAGAAGAAAAGGCACCCCATATGGCATATGGGCTAACACTGTGCCATTAAATCAAGGATCTAGGTTTTAGCATCAAGCAGACAAATCAACCAAATAGTGCACACTAATCTAGTCCTAGTGTGAAAACTTAAAAATCATCAGTAGAAGGTCTACCAATCCTAAAGAGGCAACTTATAGCATCCAGAAGGGAAGACAAGCAGAACTCTTACTTTCTTTTTTATCTTCCCACCAGGAAGGCGTTTCACTTCTTCTGGTTTAGAAGTTGAAGAACCACCTGCAGCCAAAAGAGGAGATGGGGGTTGGTAAAATATTAGTTTGAGCACGCAAACAGTGGCCAAAATCCAAAAGAAATCCTAAAGGAGACGAAGCAGAAAGAAACATGCACTTTTGCCGAAAAATCAAATATGAAACTTTATACACCGTAGAGTAATGAAAGTTCATAGGACGAGAAGATATTCTTTTGAGGCCCTTAGACTCATTATGCCTATCATTCGATAGACTGGGTATTCAATATTCACCCTATCAATATCTCAAATCAATGATGGGTTCTGTTTGGCACCTAAATTGAATGGGCACCTGAAACCTAAATTGAATGGGCACCTGGAATCAGACCGGACTATTTCTCAGGCCATTGTTTGCCATGTATTTAGCTATTGAGCCTCAAAGTTTGTGTTTTTATGTGATCGCAGCATCAAAAGAAAGTCTGAATTTTAAATACTGTTTTCACCTCTCAAGTTTCAATTCTTCCATCCATTCCACCAAAACAGTCTAATGAGAAACCCTAGAAAAACATAAAGTGAAATACTTTTGCACATAAATAAATAAAAAAATCAAACTAATATAGGAATCAAGAAACGCTGATACCTCCGGCGGAGATTGAAGTGGACTGGAGTTGATCGGAGACTTTATCAGCGTCCTTTGCATTTGCCTCTGAAACACGCACAGAAACAAACATTCAACAAAACGAAATCTTTCAACGCATAGAAGGCTATTAGGGAGTAAAAGATTAGGGTTTTTGATTGTGGGACCTTTGAGAAGATCGGGGTAGACTTCGGGGGCGTTCTGGATCAACCAGGGCTTGCATTTCTCGAAATCGGGGCCGAATTCGCAGTACTCTGCTGGTAGTCCACACACCCCGCAGTAGAGTACCTGCACTGGCTGGGGCTTCTCCGCCATTACAGACAAGTTCTCTCTCTTCTCTTTCCTCTCTCTCTCTCTCTCTCTCTACACACACACAGGATTTCTGGGGGAGAAGCAAAGCCGTTTCACAAGTTCTGAGACCTAGGACAATGCGACGTCGTTCTACATCCGTGGCGTTAGTTCCATTTTCCCAAAGAATTTTTGTTTTTTGGTTAAAAAAAGGTGTGGTCAAGATCAATTTTTGACAATTCCTTCAAAAATCTATGGCTAGCTTGTTGCCATGTAGATCAACCAAGAGTAATTATTTAATAGTCTGAGCATACCGTCACGTGCTATTCCAGATAATTTTATAATCACACATTTCTTGAGATCCATGCACTTAATGGTAGATTCCACAAGAATGTATAATTCTAAAGTGGTCTGAAATACCACGTGCCGGTACTCGTGGGACTATTGTATAATTTCACATCAACCAAAGTCACACTTCTTCTTTTGTTTTTGTTATTATTATTTTTTTCCATCTTAAACTCATCTCTATATAATAAGGAAATACTGTTTTCAAATCCGAAAATGCTACTCACACAACCTCTCAAGCACAACTCACACAACTGCTGATGTCAGCATGACGTCAGGACAAAACGACGTCGTTTTGCTTATTAAAAAAAAAAAAAACAGGTCACATACTGTTACACGTTTTCCTTCCCCTTCCTTACCCAATTTTAACAGAAAAAATCCCCTTCCGAGTTCAGCACCACCATCGGCAACCACCCCAACGTACTTCCCATCACCCTCAGCGACCACCGCAACCCAACCCAGCGCTCCTCCACCGCCGTAGGCCACACAGATCCAAAACGATATAAACTCGCATCAAACCAAGACGAAAAAAGCACAAACGGAAAAACCCAAAAAAAAAAAAAAAAAAAAAAACTAGCAAGAAAGAGAAATTGCACAAAATTGCAGAGAGAGAGAGAGAGAGAGAGAGAGAGAGAGAGAGAGAGAGAGAGAGAGAGTCTCAAATGTGCATGTAGACACCCCAATTTGAAAATCCTGGACACCTTTTAAAGTCCCCAATGATGATAAACAAAGAATGATTTAAAACCTTTGGATTGATCTAAACCTTTTGGAGCGCTACCTTTCGAAAATCGTACACAAGTGGCCGATAAGCTTTTCAATAATAAAATGTGCCTCGAAAGCTTCAAATAAAGCTCTTTGTACTCGAAGAATGAAGAAACACTTTAGAACTAGGCTTGAGAGTGTCAAAGTGACACTTAGAATGAGTGAGTACGTGTTTTGGCCGTCGTGGCACCAATGGTCTTCGGTTTAGTCTGCTTTCAGCCCAATTTTCATAAAACAAACTTCCTTATTTTTATGGTTGGAGTCCACCATCTTTTAGTACATTCAAAACCCTTTTTATCGATATATAATAAGTGTTAATCCGATTTGAAATGAGGGAGATATGAGAATTTTGCCAAAACGACCACTTTTTCGACTACCTGAGGGTAAAATCGTCATATCTTTTGATGTACAAAATTATTTTTATCCAAACCACTTGGGTTAGAAAGTAGACTTAACGAGCTTTCCAACGGTTTGAAGAACACCTAAAACCGAGTTC
This sequence comes from Rhododendron simsii, assembly GCA_014282245.1. Classification (NCBI taxonomy): domain Eukaryota; kingdom Viridiplantae; phylum Streptophyta; class Magnoliopsida; order Ericales; family Ericaceae; genus Rhododendron; species Rhododendron simsii. Next base: position 2,416,237 of record CM024957.1, read on the forward strand.
GGGAGTGTCCGGGGCGGCCATTCGAAGTTTGGCCTGTTGAGCAGTCACTGTACCGTACGGCGGTCAACTGTGCCGTACGGTGGACATATTTCTACCGTACGGTAGAGTTTTTGACCGCCTAAACTTGAGTCGGTGGGCATGTGCCGTACGGTGGAAGGCATGTGCCGTACGGTGGAAGGCATGTGCCGTACGGTGGACATTTTGTCGGTCAAAAATGCGTGCAGACCAAGTTTGCTTCATTTCTAAGCCATTTTCACTCTATAAATACCCCTTCCTATTCCCATTTCAGATACCACGACATTTTCTCACTCCCCATTTCAAAAACAAGCCGTTTTCTTCACTCTCCCTCGCCGTGAAACACCGAAACACTTCAAAAGTAATCCAAGTCCGAAACCAAGTCACGTATTCTACAATCACGGTGTACCGAAGGCCATTTGCTCATCCAAATTCACAAGGAATGCCAGCCTATCAATCACAACTATCCATAGAAAGGTTTTCGCTCCAAAAGGTATAAATCTTTTATCCAATACTGGTCTCTGTATTCTGAGGGGTACACCATTAATCTCAGGCTAGTTCCTTATACCAGCTTTTGGGTACAAATGGTTCAAATATTACATGAAAATTAAAGTATGATTCCGACCTCTGTCTACAGTGCGGTACACATTACCACCGTACGGTAGACGTTTTTCAGGGAAACAGCATCATTAATTGCTTCTCGTATTTAGTTGTTCATATTGAAGCATGATTATCAATACCTGTTGTTGATACAAATTGTTTACATGTTATATCTGTTTTGTGTGCAAAGTTACCAAGGAACATGTACTGTATGGTACAAATATCTACCGCACGGTATACATTGTCTACCGTACGGTTGAGTTCACATGGGACAGTTTGATATTTTCTGCAATTAAATATTTACATTCCAAGCATGCACGTCTATGCTTATATTTGCTGCAATTAAATTGTTTACATGTTGTAAATTGATTATGTGCTATATTTGTTTACGTGAATAAAAGTTAAGCAATAAAATGATTTTAAATCCCACAAATATTAGTAGAGACCGATTTTATCGGGTGAGGGGGGTGCTTTTCCAAATAAAACCTTCCCCTCTCGTAACCTGGCTCCCGAACCCAAAACTCTCTGTTTTCAATAAACCAAAACCTTTTCAAAAAGCAAAAGAGTCACATTTTTCAAATAAACGGTTTCTCAGGGATAATCCTTTTCAAAACCCGGGTGGCGACTCTCAAACGAACCAATCATTTTCCCCCTTTTTGTAACACTAAAAAATACAAAAAGACAGGCAGGAGATTTTTCCGGGCACGTAGCCCACAGTGCATTATAAGTTTCGTGGCACAGAGATCCAAAAACCTCATAAAATTTTCATTCTCAACACGCAAAATGAGAAAAAAAAACACAAATTAAAAAAATTATTTGAAAAACCAGAAAGAAATTGTGCGAAATTGTTTAGAGCGAGAGTGTGTGCGTGGGTGACCAGATCTGCCATTTTGATGAGGCCTTCGAGCCTGGAATCGTTCTTGATGTTGATGCGGTGGAACTGGACGCGGTCGGCCCACGGGACGGACTCCTCGGCCGGTTTGAGGAGGTGCTTGATCTTGTTGCTGCAGATGTCCACCGCCAGCACCTTGTGCGGCGTCTCCGCCATCAGCTTCCGTCTGGGAGGGGATCTTCTCTGTCAAATTGGGAAAGGAAGGTGAGGGTGAAAGGCGTGACAATATATGACCTGTTTTTTTTGTTTTTTTTATTTTAATAAGCAAAACGACGTCGTTTTGCGCTGACGTCAGCGGTTGTGTGAGTTGTTGTGCTTAAGAGGTTGTGTGAGTAGCATTTTCGGGTTCGTTTCAAATCCCTTAAATCTCCACCTTTTATTCTCCCATATCATCTTTTCATGTTATATATATATACTAGTGCTAACCCGTGCCTACGGCACTACGCATCCCGGTTGGAAGGGGATGACAGTTGTGTGATTTAGGTGAAAACCATGGGCCCTTAACTGGAAAGTGGGAGAATGCACTACAACCTTTGGATCAAATGAATCTAAGCCGTTCCAACAACTTGTCCCCACACCCTTCTGTTTTATAATAGATATATATATATATATATATATATATATATATGTTGTTACCATAAATATTCAATTTGGTTAGCTTCCAAACGGCATAGGAAAGATAAGGGAACTTATGCCTTTAATTGACTCTTTGAATTCAAATTTAAACCCAAATTGATTTCCAAAAACTTTCCTCTTATGTGTTTTCAACAGATTTGATTTCCTATTCAGTTGTATGTGTGTATGCATATAATGGTCTCTTTTCGTAGTAATTTGTGAAATAGAAAATTGGTGAATAAGAAAACAAGTGATTCTCAAATAGCTTTTTTTTTTTGAGAATTAGACAAATGCATCAGGAATTTTAATTAAGAACAATTCACGTTTGATAAAACAATAAAGTATATAAGAAAGTAAAAAGTTCTTTAACAGATGAATATTTCTTTTGAGAAGTTATTAACGAGAGCAGAAAGTATATATATTTTTTGAAAAGGTGCAGAAAATATATTTGAGAAATGGAAATATGGTACCCATTTTGGAAGTTTTCAACAAGAAATCACGTTTTGATGCAGTAGAGAAAAAATACATTTTAATTACACGAGTCTTGAAATTTCCTATTTTAGTACGCAAAATAATCTCCTACTAATTAACGTTGTACGCATCAAAAAAATTAACACACCATATTTCCATTTTTAATTCGTGTATTTGAATTTTGAACTACTTCAGAAAATTCGCAAGCAGAATTTTAGGGAAGAGCATAGTAGAATGCAGTAGTGTTTATCAATATATATATATATATATATACAGTACACGTCTGTATTGATTGTGTTGGATTTATTTATGTTCTGTCTCTTTTGATTTTGTTCGATTTGTTTCTATTAGAAAAATGGGTCGGTTTGGACCGGACCCAACCCACATGGGTCGTCCACATGGGTTATGTGATTGAGTTGGTTAGAAGGATGAGACAGACTCCTTATCTCTATCTGTTAAGAGAGTTCAAAGATAATAGATCACCTACATCTATTAGGAGACTTTGAACTCTTGGACTCTAATCTATAAATTCAGTCCTGCAGATATTTGGAGATATACACAATAACAAAGAGTGAGAGTTTCATCTCTCCTTCTCCTCTAGAAAATACTCTCCTGCGAAATATCTTCTCTCTCTAGGGTTTCCATCTAAGAACTCTAGGATTTGCGGTGTGGAGATTAAGAGCAGACTCTGGTAGTCTCCTCTACCCGACGTGAGGAAAAGACGGTGTTCGTGAACGTAATCGGTGCTTGTAGAGCGGGCCTCAGATCGTGAAAAGCTTGAAGCAATTAAATTCCGCTGCGCTTCAATCATACGTGTAAGTCTTATGTGATTTACGAGCTTTCGATCGTATAAAGTCTAACATTGGTATCAGAGCCATTACGGCTCGCTCTCGCATGATCACCTTCGTTTCTGTCTTTTTATATTTCTCGGCTGGAAATATATTTGGTATATTCAGCTTTTTAGTAAAAAGAAATCAGTTGCAGTAGTGAGATAAATCACATGTGGTCCTGCCTGTTTGCTGGGTGTTCTATGAAGTATTGTTAAGCCTCGGATTATCATACGTGTGCGCCGAAATAGGTGGCTTGGCACCGAATAAACTATCGTAATAGAGCACAGCTATGCTCCTTTTTAATGCACCGGTTTTTGCTTAAAAAGTGAACTGCCAAGTGAGGTTTTAAATCATGTAGCTTATGAATCCTTCAAAGAACTAGTGTTTTCGACAATTACTGGTTGGGCTTTGTTTCCTTTTAAATAAAAATGACGGTACTGTTTTATTTTTCCCTTGTTCCTTTTTATTATAAAAAAAAAAAGGGGAAAAGATTTTGTGATCAATTTATTTAGAAACAAGCAAACTGGGCTTTTAAGGGTTCTTATAGCACTGTTGGCATTTGTTTTATAAAGCTACAGAAAAAAAATCACTTGGCAATTGCGAATAAAAGTTTTACCGATCGAGCCACCCCAATCTCTGTGATTTGATGAAGGCAGGACCAAACATTAGTAATAGATTTATTCTCGTTTTTTTTGGATTGATATAAATGAGAACTATATCCTACTGCATCTTTTGGGAAAATATTAGTTGATGTTATTCAATTAATGATTGCTTGTTTATTGCTGCGTTACGGCGCAATCCATTGTATCCTTAGTAACTGGACTTTACCCATCTTCTTAGAGGGAGAGTGTGGTGGAACCATCCATACCTTTATCCATTATGTGTTGTTGCATGTTGGCATGGATGGTCAATTGCAGGGATTAATATTTGTATGCGTTTGGAGATGGGCTCTCTTTGATGATAGAGACCGGAGACAAACTTATTATATGGAATAAGTGCAACACCCTCATTTGTTTTTATTTGTAAGGGGGTGAATTTTTGCACTTATGTTTGTATAATATTTTTGCCTCCCATTCTTGCATAAAATATTAATTAGGGACTTAAAATAACTAGTCCCATCCTCTTACTGTTATATTGATTCATTGGAAATTTTGTCTAAAAATCGATTAAGAAATAATGATTTACACCATGTGTTGGAGTGATGACTACGAGCTTTGCAGATTTTCGATCTCTATCCATGATTAAAATCCTTATTTGCTTAATAGGGTTTTAGAATAAAATTATTGTAATGTGCTAAATATTTCCAATGCGCAAATAAATGTAGTGAAATGGCCTCGAAGACTATTGTTGCTGATCTAGTTAAGGGAGAGAAACTGGATGGGAAAAACTATGACATGTGGCACAAGAAAATCCAGTATCTCCTGAATGAGCAAGAAGTACTTGAAACCTTGACCAATACCATGACTGTCCCCGAAGAGGGGACCACTGCCCAAGACCGTCGAAACATGGAAACTTATCAAAATTGGGTCAAGAAAGACCGTTGTGCGCGCTTTACTATGTTAGCCAGCATGCACAATGATCTGATTGGCGAGTTTGAAAACTGCGCTACTGCCCAAGAAATGTGGAACCAGCTGAAAATTGCTTTTGGTGGCACAACGGCAACTAGGTTGCGCGCGTTAACATTGAAGTTCGACAGTTATAAAATGAACCCCCAACATTCCATGCCTGAACATTTGAGGGTTATGTCGGCTATGATACGCGACCTTAGGGCTGCCGGTAACGTTCTGACTGATGAGCAGCAGATTCTCGCTATGCTTAGGTCTTTGCCTGATAAAACATGGGACCATTTCAAGCTCACAATGACACACAATGAAATGGTTAAAACCTTTAATGATTTGAAGTGTCATCTTGAGCTTGAAGCTGAGCGCCAAGATGCTATGCGAGGCAATGAGGTTCTTGTGGTTGAACCTGGCCAGCGCAAAACAATTGGGTCAAAGCGCAAAAGGCAAGATGGCAAGGCTAAGCAAGGAGCAGCTAGAGATAATACGCCTAAGGAACGTGTTAAGCGCCGCAGAGGCAAGAGAGGAGGCAAGAAGGATAAATCTAAAGTGACTTGCTACAACTGTCAGAAGATGGGACACTTCGCTCGTGATTGCACTGAGCCGAAGAAGGTACCATCTTACCCTATTTCTCGCACAGATTGCTTAGTTTGCTCTCATGTATTGGTTGCTCATACTGATCCTAATTGGATTGTTGACACAGGAGCGACAAAACATGTAGCACGAGATCGAGGAGGATTTATCGAGTATCGCCGGATTCCTGTTGGCAGCCAGAGTGTCTTTATGGGGAATAGTTCAGCCGAAGATGTGCTAAGAGTTGGCACTTATCAGCTGAAGTTGCAAAGTGGTCGCACACTTATTCTCTATGATGTACTTTATGCGCCTGGAGTTCGACATAACTTGATATCAGTTATAGCTTTAGTTGAGTTAGGATTTTCTTTTAATTTCAGCAAAGATGGTTTTTCCATCTACCTAGGTAATAAGCCGTTTGGGCATGGATTTATTTCTGGTGGTTTCTATGTTTTGGATTTGGATGGTTTGAATAATAATGCATTTATGGCTTTTCCCGATGATGATGTTGTTTCTAGTTCTGTGAAATGGCATGCCAGGTTGGGCCATATTGGCCAAGATAGGATGACTAGGTTAGCTAGAGAGAGCCTTTTAGGTTCACTCGCTAAAGTCAACCTACCAATATGTGAGTCTTGCATGGCAGGAAAAGCGATAAGAAAACCATTCGGTAAGGCAGTGAGAGCTACAAGTCCACTAGAGTTAGTTCATTCAGACATTTGTGGACCCATGAATGTTAGGGCACGACATGGTGGTACCTACTTTATCACATTTATAGATGATTATTCGCGATATGGATATGTCTATTTGATCTCTCATAAATCGGAAGCATTGGACTGCTTCATTCGATTTGTTAAAGAAGTTGAGAATCAAAAAGAAAGAACCCTAAAAGTTCTGAGGACAGATCGCGGGCGCGAATACTTATCTGAGCAATTCAAAGGGCTCTGTGAAGATAAAGGTATCCAAAGACAGTTAACAATTTCAGGTACTCCGCAACAAAACGGTGTTGCAGAGAGACGGAATCGTACACTGTTAGATATGGTTAGGTCGATGATGGCGCATGCTAATCTTCCAATTAGTTTTTGGGGAGATGCTCTATTGAGTGTGGCCTACATCCTTAACCGTGTGCCAAGTAAATCAGTCTCTTCTACACCATATGAGTTATGGACGGGCAGGAAGCCAGTTCTTGACCATTTGAGACCCTGGGGGTCAGCAGGTTATGTGCGCATTCCTTCACAGCAGCTTGGAAAATTAGATCCGAGAGGCAAAAAGGGTATCTTTATAAGGTATCCTGAACACTCGAAAGGGTATGTGATGATATGCGAACAACCTGATGGTGGATTGACTGAAATTGAGTCCAGAGATGTGAATTTCACTGAACATGAGTTTCCAAACAGAGGTGACGTAAGGGGAGATCTTAATCTTTATGAGTTGTGTGAATCAGAGGAAGTTACACCTGTTCTCAGCGAGGGTGGGAGTTTAAATCCTCATCCTATGGTCGCCGAGAACAGTGGGAGTAGCTTGCCTCCTAGTGGGAGTACTCCACTAGAGACTACTGATTCTCAAGATCCTCCCCTACGTAGGAGTCATCGTGAAAGTATTCCTCGTCGTCGTTTTGAGATTGAAGGGGAATCTTTCATGTGTGCTCCTGAAGAGGAAGATGAGCCTAGTTCGTACAATGAGGCTTTGTCTTCTCCTGCATGTAATGAATGGCTAGCTGCTATGGAGGACGAGATGAGTTCTATGGGCAAAAATCAGGTGTGGGAGTTGGTAGATCTTCCGCCTGGGCGTAAGACCATTGGTAATAAATGGGTCTTAAAGATTAAGCGCAAGGCAGATGGATCAATCGACAAGTATAAAGCCCGTCTTGTGGCGAAGGATTTTACCCAAAAAGTGGGTATAGACTATGATGAGACTTTCTCCCCGGTGGTGAGAATAGTCTCTATTCGCCTCATTCTAGCTATTGTCGCATTCTTGGATTTGGAACTTTTTCAAATGGACGTTAAAACTGCATTTCTCAATGGAGAATTAGATGAGGAGATCTATATGGATCAACCAGTAGGCTTTAAAGTTGAGGGACATAAGCGCAAAGTTTGCAAGCTGAAACGTTCTATTTATGGCCTGAAGCAGTCATCTAGACAATGGTATTTGAAATTCCATCGAGCCATTATTTCTAATGGGTTTACGATGATTGAAGAAGACCATTGTGTTTATGTTAAGGAGTCCAAGAAAAGTTTTCTTATCCTCTCTTTATATGTTGACGACATTCTTTTAGCTGGGAATGATATGGAGATGATTGTCGCCACTAAAGAGTGGCTGTCTTCAAACTTTGAGATGAAAGACATGGGTGAGGCTGATTTTGTACTTGGAATTAAGATCACTAGAGATCGCTCAAGAAGGTTTCTTGGTTTGAGTCAGGAAACCTATATCAAAAAAGTTCTTGAGCGTTTCCGAATGCAAAATTCCAAACCCATTGACACTCCAATCGAGAAGGGACACACCTTGAGTCTTGCTTTATGCCCTCAATCTAATCAAGAAAAGGAGGCAATGGCTCGAGTCCCCTATGCAAGGGCGGTTGGGAGTCTGATGTACGCTATGTTGTGTACTCGACCAGATATCTCTTTTGCAGTAGGGTTGGTCAGTCGGTTTCAGAGTAACCCTGGACTTGCTCACTGGAAGGCTGTGAAGAGAATACTTAGATACTTGCGAGGCACTGCAGATTACATGCTATGCTATCAAGGTGGAGACGGATGCTTACGAGGATACAGTGATGCAGACTGGGGTAGTGACATAGATGAGCGCAAATCTACCTCAGGATATGCATTCTTGCTTGCAGGTGGAGCAATTTCCTGGTGCAGTAAGAAACAGACTTGTATCGCATTGTCCACAATGGAATCTGAGTACATAGCCTGTTCTTCAGCGGTCCAAGAGGCTGTTTGGTTGCGGAGATTCTTACAGCGCCTTGACACAAGGCCTAAGTCTAGTGGGCCTGTGACTCTATATTGTGATAGTACGGCGGCTCTTGCTTATACTAAGGATCCCAAATATCATGGAAAATCCAAACACATTGATATTCGGTTTCACTACATTCGAGACATGGTTGCGCAAGGAGAGGTGGTCCTAAAGCATATATCCACGACCAGTATGGTTGCTGATCCCTTGACTAAGCCTATAGCGAGGGATGTCTTTCAGAACCATGTTAGTAGTCTGGGACTTCGTAGGATTTGAGTTGTTTATACTTTATTGAGACACCTTTGGATATTTATTGTTTATGCACTGATTTTTATAGTCGAGTTGATTGTGATAATAAAAATCATGTTGCATTTAAATTGTTATGCACTTACAATTGTGTGTCAAAAGGCATAAGGTTGACCATCTCACACGGTAACCTACCTTGGCGCTGATAGGCGAGCGAGATGAGACATAATTATACTCTTTATATTGTGTTTAGAGTATTGTCACCTTGGTTGGACCAAGATGAGGTCACTCTTGACCAAACACAGAGCCTGTGTAGCCTTTGATTGAGCCAGATGGAGACCTAGTTAGGGCGCAGTGCATGCGACAAATTTGAGAGTCTCGAGTAAGGCGCTTTTAGTAGCGACTATACTTATGTCTGTACGGTGTTTTTGGGAGTGACACAATCTTTATGGATTACTCCACCGTAGCATGTGAAACATACCACATGTGCTGTTGTCGACCATACTTAGAGGAGTGATAGCGTGGATCCCTTTCCTATCACTGTGTGGGCTCTAAGAGTCATTTATATGACTACTCGTTACCCTTATTTGACTTGAGACTATGTCATGAAGTAGAGACTTTGTGTTGCTACTCTAGCTTGACTACCTAAGGCCACGAAATGTCAGGGTCCCATGGAGCATGACTGGGAAAGCAACAAGGTTAACATGGAATGACATGAGGGCTCAAGGAAGACTTTCTGGTATCACATTCGTTTATGCGGTTGGTTGTGTTTTGTGCCGGCACAAGTTATTATCCTTTTATATACAATATATCAAAATGAAAAATAATTTTGAAATTAGAAGCACACCAACGCAAGAGGGTTGAGCAAAGCTCTGAGCTGGGACTCAAGAGGGATTGGAGATGCTCGATCCAATGTGGCTAGATTTGTCTAGGGAAATGACGAGATCTTGTGGAGTGATGTGCCATGTTAGTTTGATGGAAGCTTAATATGGTACTCCTATTTTGCTTGTTTCTTTCTCGTCGGTCGCACGCCTCATTTCCTGTATGAAGAGAGAATTGATAAGATTGACATGGATGAGATATTTTCATATTGCCCAATGTGTACGAGTGGGAGATATTAGAAAAATGGGTCGGTTTGGACCGGACCCAACCCACATGGGTCGTCCACATGGGTTATGTGATTGAGTTGGTTAGAAGGATGAGACAGACTCCTTATCTCTATCTGTTAAGAGAGTTCAAAGATAATAGATCACCTACATCTATTAGGAGACTTTGAACTCTTGGACTCTAATCTATAAATTCAGTCCTGCAGATATTTGGAGATATACACAATAACAAAGAGTGAGAGTTTCATCTCTCCTTCTCCTCTAGAAAATACTCTCCTGCGAAATATCTTCTCTCTCTAGGGTTTCCATCTAAGAACTCTAGGATTTGCGGTGTGGAGATTAAGAGCAGACTCTGGTAGTCTCCTCTACCCGACGTGAGGAAAAGACGGTGTTCGTGAACGTAATCGGTGCTTGTAGAGCGGGCCTCAGATCGTGAAAAGCTTGAAGCAATTAAATTCCGCTGCGCTTCAATCATACGTGTAAGTCTTATGTGATTTACGAGCCTTCGATCGTATAAAGTCTAACAGTTTCGGTTATGCTCTAATTGAGGGGTTTGTTTTTGTCGCTTTATGCCGATCTTCACAGATAAGTACGTATCGCCGGTGGCCATTAGATGGCTTTTTACCCTTTTTGATTATAAAAAAAAAAAAAAAAAAGAGATGGCTTTTTACCTGGGTGTTTTTACGACGAGTTTCACCTACCAGCAAGTTTGAATATGGAGGCCGAAAATGGCTTTGGTTTTAGTTCGAATATGGTGTGCTTTTTCGCAAGTTTTTATGAAGCCCAATTAATGCTTTAATACTACATCTTTACTGGAAAGTATGTAGTTGTTTTTAAAAATGAGTAATTCTACAACCACACCCACTTTATACAACTAAATACACACTCATACACACAAGTTTGTGGATTCCACACACTTATGTGTGTGGCTGTGTATTTGGGTGTGCGTTTGCGTGTGTGTAGACACCCCATTCTGGACTGTCCAGATTAGTCCTTTTACTTTCTTTGTTGCCCCGATGATGATGAACGGTCGAGAACATTTCAAAGTCGATGGAAGGATTTGAGCTTTGAGCGTTAAACTTTCCCTCTCAAACCCACCTTCAAACCCATTTCAAAACCCTTCAAATCCAGAGCCATATAAACCTCGGCCAGGCCTTACCTTGCTTACGCCAACTCTAACTTGGCGTGCGCCAGAAAACTACCACGTGTCGGACATCGACCGTTGACCCAGTTTGACCTGGCGCACGCAAGGTTACAGGTGGCGTACGCATGGTCAAGACCGGTCAAATCACCATTTTTATGTCACGCGCCCGAGACTTTTGCGGCTCCAAAGTACAGGAGACAGTGCCCCTGATGATGATATTCCTCTGGCTCGTTCCCCTCTCTCTCCTACACTACCCATCACATGCATTTAATGCATGGGAGGCTCCTCAAATTGGTGTGGTAGTGTACGCCAGTCTAAAGGTGGCGTGCGCAGGGTGTGCTGGCGTGCAGTGGCTTGGCCATGGCGTGCCAGCATGTCGCCTGCTCACGCACCCGACGGGCAGCGTACATCACCCCGTTGAACTTCTGGCAGTGCTTGTTCTCAATCTATGTTCTTACATTTAATTCAATTCAAGCAAGCAAATCATCATCCATAAACATTTTGTCATACAAACTGCAACGTGTTACAGTTTCAATCCCTATTAACTATTCCCCCGCCCTAACTGGTTAAAAATGATCAAATGAGAGAAAAATGCAAATGTTTTTACAAAATGCCCGAGTAGAGACCGATCTCCGGATTGGGCGAGAGGGGTGCCATAAAACCCTTCCCCTCTCGTAACCTGGCTCCCGAACCTCAGATATCGAAGGTGACGACGGACCAGTCTACGCCTCTTCAAATCAAGTCAAACCTTTTTCAAATCAAAGCAAACGTGGCAAACGTTCTCGAGTTCGGTTCCTTGGGTGTTCTTCCGCTAAAACCTGAGTGGCGACTCTGAATCGAAGCGTTTCGCCGCGCTATTTTCTAAAAGGGCCGCCCCCCAAACAATATTCATTCGAAACCAAAATCGGGCGATTTTCGGGGCGTGTGCCCACAGTGTGATCCTAGAATAATTGCTCAAAAATATATAGCTATTGAGAAGCACCATGATAAGTTAAATTTTTAGTGTTTTGGTCATGTGTTGTGATTTGTTAATTTTGCTACGATAGAATAATTGAAAAAACAAATAGAATAGGCTGTCATTATGACTTTTTTTCTTTTTTAAGTGGCGAGCCATGAGTGAAAGGTCATGACTAGTGTGGCCGAGCTAATTCCTTTTGAGATTTGGCTTGCACAATTGAGTCCAATTGTGATTTGGCTGTAGGGCTATTCTTCAGTTATAAAAAAAAAAGAGTAAATTTGCTTAATTTTTTTTTAAATTTTCACTCATCTTCTTTGCGCATTATATCTTTGGCTTATCTACTTTTTTGGTCCCTACAAATATCGGTCGGTTTCAATTTCATCTTTCTAAAATTTTTGGTTTCAATTTTACCCTTTTAGTTTCCAGCCAACTTCAATGTTACCCTTCCATCCAAAACTTGGATGGAAAATGCCTAAGTGGCAAACGGCTTGATGACGTGGCAAAAATTTCCACAGCAGGGCACTAGGCCCCACCTCGGCACCTCTTTACCCCCAAAAAACCGTTTCCAATTTTCCCAAAAATAAAACCCCCTAAATCCTTAACTCCCAAATATTTATTGATGTAATTTTTATTTTAGGTAAATAAAAATTAGAAAACAGAATGATAGGTCCAAAGTACTAGAATATGTATCAAAAAAATCTTAGAAAATGATAGCAGTGCTCGTTGGCTTCATTGCGACGCACCTCTTATGTTGTTTGTGTAATAGGGCAAAATACTACTTAGGCAAAGTTCTGCTAAGAGTTTTTTGGAATTTTTAGATTTTTTTTTGTTTTATTCTTTTTTTCGTGTGTGTTTCTTAGTTTTGTGCCTAACTTTCTTGGATATTTATTCATTTCGTCAAGACGAATTGAAAAAGTTAAAAATTATGCCATTTACCCAAACATTTTTTGAAATATCTACGATAAAATCCAAAAAGCCGATTTTTTGCCTTCGGTAGTTTTGGTACATTCATATATATATCGTGATGAAAACTTTTGCCTTCGGATGTTGAAATGAAATGCCTGACTTGTTGAAAAAAAACAAGTAGAATTTTGTTTTCGAATACTGAATTCACTCTTGCAACTTGTTTGGAAGCTTTCTTCTAAGTCGCTGCATGGAGTTCTTCTTGATTTGTAGTAATAGCAGAATCATTTTTTGCCTTCGATAGTTTTTTGTTTTTTCGGTAGTTTTTTCTTTTCAACGAGTCAAGCACTCTACACACCTCGGATACCGTTGATTCCCGCTTGGGCCCCCTAGTTTTTTTTTTAGAATTTTTGGACGGCTTGGATCGGCCGTCCGGTGGCTGGAGATCGCCCGGCTCAGCCGCCGGTACGATTTCCCTCCGCCGGCGCCCATTATTATAGCAACAGTCTTATTTTTTGTATAAGGCAACTTCAAGCTCAAAAATCATGTGTTTACGCAAATAATTTTCCTATCACTATGGATCTTGTTTGATAGATCTCATTGAGATCTTTAATACGGTCCAAAAAAAATTGAATTTTTTTTCATTTACATTATTTTTGAGTTTGAAAATGTGAAAGGAACTTTTTGTTTGGATTTTGTGGAATAACCCTTCTTATTTTTTAATGAGAAGTGGCAAAATAAGTACTTATTTTTTAAGAAGGTTTCCGGAACGGGGCCTCATTCCACACTCCTGTTAACTCTATTACTTAACGGGCTGTTAGAGTTATTAGTTCCTAAATGCAGAAAAGGGCAAAAAAAATTTCAAAAACCAGTTCAAAGCAAATCTGATTTCTTCCCCACTCTTTGTCCATGGCCAAAAACACAGTTCAAAGCAAATCTACCGCTCCCTCTGAGATAGACCACTCTTCATTGGCCGAGCTACGGCTGCCGTACTTCTTTTCACTCTCTAGTACTTCTCCGACCCCTGGCCTGACTTTTCAAAAAACAGAACAAATCCCACATTAGCTTCCGACGGCGTCAATACCACGTACTGCTCATCCGGCGCGGTCTCTGCCACGACTCACCGAAATCAATGTTATACAACTACCCGAGTCTCAATTACTCGATTGAGGAGCCGATGAAAAACTGGGACGAGAAGCGGCGGGAATGGATCGAGAACCACCCCGGTTACGCCACCGCCGACCAGAGTATCCTCCTCACCGGATCACAGACCTCACGTTGCTTGAGAGCTTTCTCTCCAATGATTTGTGCTTATGTCATCTTTTCTCTCCTATGATTCAAGAAATGGAAAATCTAAATTATTTTACAAAATCGTGGGGTGCCCATGCCCCCACGAGACTCCCGTTTGAGTTTATCCTTGTTGTTAGGATTATTGGCCAATCATACCATACCATTATTTGTCGAGAATCGAAGTTAAAGTACCACCATGTACTAGTGATGTTAGGAGTATGTTTAGTCAGGGGCCGTTGGGATTCAAACTTGAGCTTTGTGCAACAATTCAAATATTATATAGAAGAATTCAAAAAAGGTCTTAAAAATATTTTAAATGAACTGAGGCCCCGTTCTGGAAACCTTCTTAAAAAATAAGTATTTATTTTGTCACTTCTCATTCAAAAATGAGAAGGGCCATTCCAGAAAATCCAAATAAAAAGCTCATTTCACATTTTCAAACTCAAAAATAATGTAAATGAAAAAAAAAATTCAATTTTTTTGCACCGTATTAAAGATCTCAATGAGATCTACCAAACAAGATCCATAGTGATAGGAAAATTATTTGCGTAAACACATGATTTTTGAGTTTGAAGTTGCCTTATTCAAAAAATAAGACTGTTAATATGATAATGAGCGCCGGCGGAGGAAAATCGTACTAGCAGCCGCGCCGGGCCGTCTCCGGCGACCGGAAGGCCGATCCGAGCCGTCCAAAAATTCTATAAAAAAAACCGAGGGGGCCAGCGGGAATCAACGGCATCCAAGGTGTGTAGGGTGTTTGATCCGAGCACCCCTTTTCCGTGTATATATGATGATGGTCCCCTCGGGTTTTTTTTATAGAATTTTGGACGGCTCGGATCGGCCGTCCGGTGGCCAGAGACTGCTCGGCGCGGCTGCCGGTACGATTTCCCTCTCCGGTGCCCATTGGTACCTATATAAATTCTGAAAAATAAGCACCTCCTTCTTATTTTTTGGGGAACAAACATTCTTATTCAACAAAAAAAAGTTCTTATTTTGGTTGTGGAACGGGGCCTGAATGATGTGGATCACTAGTGTGAAATCCACACAATTTGGTGTGCATTCAAGTATTCATAGTATTTTTTGTAAATAGTAAAAAATGGGGTTAAAGTAATTTTTGATAAATAGTAAGAAAAAAGGACTTTAATTTATTACATACTTATTTACTACTAAAATAAAATACTAAAGAGTTAAAAGTAATTGTTGAAAGTAAAACTAAAAAAGAAAAGAAAAGAAAAGAAAAGAAAAGAAGAAGTAAGGTTAACATCCGTTACAAGTTGACGGAATTGGACGGCGGGGGCATAATTATTAACGGAACGATAAAATTAAATGTCTTTTTGTCATTAGTTAAAGTTTAGGTGCTTTTTTTAAAAGTTATTAAAATTTCAGGGTTTTTTTCTAAAATTTTCCCGTCCCTATTTAAAACAATTGCCAGTGACATAACTCATCACTCAAAACAATTTCCACGACCAACTACACTCAAAAAATCAAGACGATTAGGGTCGATTAGGCAAAGACGATTCTCTCTCTCTCCCCCTCAAGAACAACAAGAAGATGATGAAGAACAAGAAGAACAAGAGGAAGACGGTTAGTGATTTTGAAGAACAAAAAGAAGATCCATTTGTGTTAAATGAAAGAGTAATGGACTGCTTAACCGTTTGGGATCCCCAAATCAAGAAGAAATGACACTCAGGTATGAATTCATTACGTAAAAACGAAAGAAAAAGAAAAAAATTGCCACAAGGGGAAAAAATTGCCAAACGACATTCCTTATATTCGAACCAAGTACCTCTTTGTTTTTAAGAGGTTCCACTTGGCCGGAAGGCCTGTTGTCTAATACGGAAAGACTTATGGCCCCGTTTGATAACCATATTAGCACTTGGGATTGGATTATCAATTTTATTAGACAATTACTACTGTGTTTGGTAACTCAAAATAGCAAAGTGGGTATTAGAGGGTATTGAGAAGGGCCACTCCAACTTGGTATTAACAATCCAATCCCCCCTTGCCAATGCACAAATACGAAAATAGCCTTCACCAATCTCATCTCCATATGTACCAATCATATCCCATGTGAAGGGCAAAAAAGAAAATCTATACTATCAATCCAATTCTATCAAATGTGAAACAAACATAATATTAATAATCCCATAATCTAATTCCATTCCAAACAAACATACTCATCACCAATCCCATCTCTTTAACAATCCATTCTCATTACCACTCTCAATCCTAACCCATCTCCTTACGAATTCCAACCATCTATCACTGTTATTAAACGGAGCCGAATATTAGATATTATTTTATTATATGGACAATAAGACCCTGATTTTTTGCATAAAAAATAAAAGTATTTGAAAGAAATTTCATGTTTACATTCGCACAGTTCAATAAGGCTTTTAATTGCTCCTTACAATGTTATGATAACTGGTAGGGCAGTAAACAAGCCGAGCCAAGTCGAGTTTTACCATGTTCCAGCTTGTTTATTAAATTTTTAATGAACCCGAGCTTGTTATTACTTAAAGTTAAGGAGCTTTTTTTAAAATTTATTAAAATTTTAGGGGGTTTTTTTTTAAAACAATTGCTAGTGACATAACTCATCACTCAAAACAATTTCCACAACCAACAACGCTCAAAAACTAAGACGAAGGGTTGATTACGCAAAGACGACACTCTCTCTCAAGAACATGCAACACGAAAAAGATGAAGAACAAGAAGAAGAAGAGGAAGACAATTAGTGATTTTGAAGAACAACAAGAAGATCCATTTGCGTTAAATGAAAGAGTAATGGACTGCTTAACCATTTGGGCCCAAATCAAGAAGAAATGACACTCAGGTATGAATTCATTACGTAAGAACGAAAGAATAAGAGTGAATTCTGAATTCTTTTTAGATTGGAAAAGGGCGTGGAAAATAGAAAGGACATTGTATGGTCTTCTTTAGAGTTGGAAATTCCTATAAGAATCTTGTGTTTCTGATTTATTTTCTTTCTTTCTTTTTTTTTTTTGGCATTTTTGCATCATCAGAGGGAAGGATTGGTAAAGATTTGTGGATGGACTCATGTGATAAATGGGGATTTAATCGAACGACGGCTACGGGCGTAATTGGGGAGAAAGGTTCGGGTATTAGCACACAGGTTTCACAGTATCAACTCGAAATTGTCCTAAATGAGGACGAATCGTCCTTTTTACAAGGACAGACCCGGTGCTCTATGGACCCAATCAAGATGTTCAAGAAGCCAAGAGGTGTTCTGAGTCAAGCAGCAGCCTACAGAGAACGAGGACTGCTTAGCGGTTTTGGGTTATCTGCTAAGCCTGAGTGGGAAAAAGGCAGCTTTGGCCAAGCCACTTTCGGCCAAAGTATACAGGATCGAAGGAAGAGGTTGCATATCTACAATTTGAAAAAAAAGTTAGTTCAGGCTGTGCATGATAATCCAATTTTGGTTATAATTGGGGAGAAAGGGTCGGGAATTAGCACACAGGTTCACAGTATCTAGCGGAAGCTGGATACACAACCAGGGGGCAAATAGGGTGTACTCAGCCCCGTCGAATTGGTGCAATGTCGGCGGAGAAGAGGGTTGCCGATGAGTTCAGATGCCGAATCGGAGGGGAGGTTGGGTACTTCATTCTGTTTGAGGAATGTAGTGGACCGTACACAGTTTTAAAATATATGACAGACGGTATGCTTCGGAGAGAGATATTGAATGATGAAAATCTGACTCATTATACAGTTTTGATGCTCGATGAAGCCTATGAGAGGACAATCCACACTGATGTCCTTTTCGGACTGCTGAAGCAGCTTGTGAAGAGGAGAGAGTACCTCCGGTTGATTGTCACTTTTGCCCCATCAGAGCCGGCTCTTTTGGGATCTTAGGTTAGATTTTGAAGTAAATTGGACAAGAGAGTGGGATTTATAAAGAAAGGATGAGTGAGAGATGTTATAAGGACAAGTTATGAAAGACTTTAACTAGATTTTCATTGTCCAACGTGAGTACAACTAGGCTCTATTTATGGAGCACTTCTACCAACCTCCAATTCTCTAGAATTGTCTAGAGATAAGCACATGTGCTTAATTACATGAAAGATCTCCCATCTTCTAGAATCATTTAATTCTACCCATGTGCATAAATACAATTATTACTTCTACACACTTCTAATACAATTATTACTTCTACACACTTCTAATTATTTTTAACTTAGATATTTAAATACTTATTTTATATTATTCTAGAAGATTACAAATTACATTTTTTTAACACTCCTTCTTAATTTGTAATCTTCATGATCTCTTGAAACTGAGAGTATTTATCTGCTGCTACTGCTTTGGTCATTATGTCGGCTAGCTGCTCCTTCATGTTGACAAATTCAAGCTGAATTTCTCTATTCTGCACTAAGTCTCTGATAAAGTGATGTCGGAGTTCAATGTGCTTTGTCCTGCCATGAAAAACTGGATTTTTGCTCATTGCTATGGCTGACATATTATCGCAGTAGATGACTGTAGGGCCTTCTTCTTTATGCTCCATATCAAAAAGTATTCTACTGAGCCAAACAGCTTCACATGTTGCATCTATTGCTGCAATATATTCTTCTTCTGCTAAGGACAAGGCAATTGTCCTTTGCTTTTTGGAACTCCAAGATATAATTTTAGATCCTAAACAAAATACATAGCCAGACGTGCTCTTTCGATCATCAATTGATCCAGCCCAATCACTATCGGTGTAGCCAATAAACTTATAGTCATTTTCTTTTGTGTACTTGATGCCAAATTTCTTTGTCCCTTGAAGATAATGGAGGATCCGTTTGGCTGCTGCATAATGTAGCTTGCTTGGCTCGTGCATAAATCTGGAAATAAGATTCACAGAGTACTCGATATCTAGCCTTGTATGAGTGAGATAATTTAGGGAACCGACCAATTTTCAATAGGCCGTAGCATCGACCTTCTCCGCTCCATCATTTAACTGCAACTTTTCATTTAAAGAGAGTGGAGTGCAGACTGGTTTGCAGTTGTTCATACGGAATTTCTTTAATAAATCTTCAAGATATTTTTCTTGAGAGTTAAAAATCTCTCCTTTGAACTGCCTTACTTGAATGCCGAGAAAATATCTCATAAGGCCTAGATCCGTCATCTTATATTCCTTCATCATACCTTTTTTAAATTCTTTGAGCTTACAGTATTGGTACCTGTGTAAATTAAATCATCAATATAAAGGCAAACAATGAGGAAATCTTGTGTACCTCCTTTGTTGACATATAGAGATGGTTCGCTTTGGCTTTTTTTAAATCCGCTTTGACAGAAGTACTTGTCAATATTGCTATTCCAAGCTCGCGGTGCTTGCTTCAAGCCGTAGAGGACCTTCCGAAGTCGATACACCTTGCATTATTTTCCTTTGACTTTATAGCCTTGTGGTTGCTCCACATAAACCTCTTCTTCTAGTACACCATTGAGAAAGGAAGATTTGACATCAAGCTGATATACGAGAAGCTCGTTTTGTACAGCTAAGGCCAAGACTGCCCGTATTGTCTCCATTCTTGCGACTAGAGCAAATGTTTCATTGAAATCCACTCCAAGCTACTGTGAGTAACCTTTTGCTACTAAGCATGCTTTGTGCTTCTGGATTGATTTATCTTCTTTGTATTTTGTCTTATAGACCCATTTGAGTCCAATTACGTCCTTTCCTTTTGGTAGCCTCACAAGATCCCACGTGTGATTTTTCTCGATAGTTGCAATTTCTTCATTCATTGCTTTTAGCCAAATTTCTTCTTTTGTAGCTTCCTCAAAATTATGTGGTTCACAAGTGAAGAAGGCAAAATCACACGAGTCATATATATACCTTAAAGAACGCACCTTTCTTGTGGGATTGAGATCATCCGATGATGAGCTCTCTGGACTGGTCCGTGGGCTTTGATTTGGACTTGGGTCTGGAGTCAAGGTTTCTCGCTCATGTCCTACATCATCAAGCTCAAGAAAATTTGGCTCTTGGAAGGAATTGTCCTCACACTTCCACACAGCAGCTTCATCAAATATTACATCTCGAGAAATCATAAATTTATTTGTGTTTGGATTGTAGAGACGATAACCCTTGGACTCGTCACTGTATCCGATGAAAATATATTTCTCTCCTTTTTCGTCAAAATTTTTCATTTTTTCTGAGGGAACTAATGCATATGCAATGCAACCGAAAATCTTTAGAAAATTTACCTGAGGCTTCTCTTTGTTCCACGCCTCATATGATGTCTCATTTCGAACTGCCTTAGTGGGAGAACGGTTGAGGATAAAAATAGCAGTGTTGACAGCTTCAGCTTAGAATGAGTTAGGAAGCCTTTTACCTTTGAGCATGCTCCGTGCCATCTCTGCAATTGTCCGGTTCTTCCGTTCTGCCATTCCATTTTGTTGAGGTATTTTCAGGATTGTAAGTTGCCTCTTGATTCCTTTTTCCTTGCAATAGTCCATGAATAGAGTGTAAATGGATTCACCACCACGATCTGTCCGAAATATCTTTATTTGTCTTCCGCTTTGTCTCTCCACCAAGGCTTGCAATTTGAGGAATATAGAGGAAACTTCTGATTTTTTATCAAGGATGTATAGCCCATCCTTGTATAGTCATCAGATGGACTATAATAAGCAATAAAGCCTATGTATAAACCATTTGACGAGAATCTGTTGATGATATCCATGCATGAACCCATTATGGTTACACTTCATCAATCCAACATACTCTCTCTTTCCCTTATTTAGAGTTCAATATTCTATTTTTGAATGTCACCTAATAAGTATCTATTTTATAAATTTAGAAGGGTAAAAATTGGTGCATTATTTATTTTATCCCTAAAAGTATATTTCATTTTAAAAAATTAGAGAGTAAAAATATAATGATGATGGGTAAGTAGGAAAAGTGGAGGAAAAAGTTAATTTGAAAGGTGTAATAATGATGCATTTTTAATAAATTGAAGTTATAAAGTAAGACACTTAAAAGGGATGGAGGGAGTAAAAATTATAATGAAAAGGCAAAAGCTAACCGGTGGCATATTGCACCCTTTAACTGGCCTCAATTTGACAATAATTACTGACTGTAGCCTGCTTCTTTTCTAACAAAGACAAAAATGTCCCTGAGGTTTTTGAAATATCAATGACCTCCCTTGCTTTACCTGACAATGTGCAAATACCACCTTCACTTAACTTTCTGTTAGATATTTAACAGGAAGCAATGATGTTAGCATCTTTTACAATGAACCAAACACCACTTTCACAGTGAACCACATGTGTCTTCATTCCATGACAACACTCTACCTCCACCATAACACCTCATCTTCTTTTGTGTTTGCACATACTACATATAGTAAATGTGTCTGTATATAAACAATAAATGCAAAGTGCCATTATATTTGACTAAGATAATATGAATAACTAACTACTCCCTCCGTCCCAATTTAAATGTCCCTTGTGATTTTTCGTGCATTTTCAAAATCTAAAAAAATACAGTATACTTTTACATATATATTTTTTAATTTTTTACACCAAAATAATGTGCTCATTGAGTACTTTAATTTGATATAAGAAAAATTAAAAAATAATATATAGAAGTATATTTCTTGGGGGTTTAAAAATGTACAAAAAATCGTAGGTGATATTTAATTTGAGATAGAGGGAGCATCTCCAACCCTTACCCTTTATTTTATCAAACTCAAAATTTGAGTAAAATTCTTTAAAAAATTCACTCCACTCATTTACTCAAATTTAAACCAAATTGGGTTTTACTCAAATTTTTGATTAGATCAAGGAAGACTCAAATTTTCACTCAAATTTTGTAAGGCTATTTTTCCCATTCCAAATTTACAACGCTGTCAATAATGAAAATTGAACTCAAATTTGTGCTTAGATTTGGGTTCATTCATTGGAGTGTTTCATACCCGAAGTTTTTACTCAATTTTTACTCAAATTAGAGTATCTCCAACTTATCTCTAAAACACCAATGGGCTCCTGTCCTAGTTGGCAACTCTTGTCCTCCCCAAGTGGGAGGCTACAGTCCGAGCCCCAAAATATACACCGGTACCGGTATGTACTATTTCAGTAGAGAAAATGGCATGTTGGTTGGTATGAGATTGATTACTTTGGTTCATAGTTGATATTGGATAAATACCCTTTTTTTTTGTTTTTTACGTTTTGAATTCTTTTTCATTAATCTGAACTTATTGATTACTTTGGTTCATAGTCGATATTGGATAAATACCATTTTTTTGGTTTTTTACGTTTTGAATTCTTTTTCATTAATCTAAACTTTTTTTTTTGATAAATACCTTCATAAATGGATGAGTACGAGATGACCTAGGATGTTGGGTAGTTGTTGACAATCCAATGGGTGACGATGGACTATACGGGAAAAAGTAGAGGGTTTTCACAATCGTTGATTGTTTTTCAATTTTAATTTTTTTGTCAATCCCGTTCCACTAATAACTTTTTTCACTTTTTTGTCCTTTTTTGAATTTTTTTTTGCATTTTTTAGTTTTGTGCCTCCTTTTTTTAGTTTTCTGATTTGTCTCATCAAGACGAATTTGAAAACTAATTTTTTTTTTTTATACTTTTACCCAAATATTTTGAATAAAGACCACTTTTAAGTAAAAAAAAGTTGACTTTTTTCCTTACTTTTTTTTTACTTAAAAGTGGTCCTTATTCAAAATATTTGAGTAAAAGTAAAAAAAATTTACTTTTCTGATTCGTCTCGTCATCAATAAGTCACAAAAGTTTGGTACAAAACTAACAAACGAGAAAAAAATTCAAATAAAGACAACTAAATTTTTTTCTAAAAGTTATGGAAGCCGTGTATATGCAGAAAAGAATCGAGTTTTTAACTAATATCGTTTAAATATGGTTTTCGAGAAAAAGCCAACTAGTTTCCATCTTCCTGTTGACTATCGCATGGAGTTAGCTGTGAGTGATATCAGAGTAGAAGATGGTGTTTGGTTCCAGGAAAGGAGGGGCATTTAAGTCATCGTCCAAACCCCAAATTAGACACCGTATGAAGTCTAACTAAAAGAAGGGGGTGTTTGCACATTGTTAGGTAAAGCAAGGGAGGTCAGTGATATTTCAGAAACTTTAGGGGAGGTTTTTGTCTTTGTAAGAAACCTCAGGGGAGGTCAGTGAAATTTACCCTATTTTAACCCAAGCAGTGTGCTATGTCCACCAACTTTCACATCGCACGCGTTTGGACTCCACCCCCAATTTTAAAAAATACAGAAAAATGCTTATAAGTTTTAAAATATTTTTTATGAGGTTGACTTTTATCACCCATATGAATACATAAAAAATATTATTTTAAATCTAATTTTTTATAGGGACCTACAAAAAAAAATTTAGTTTTTTTACAGGACCCCAAAATAAGCTCACAAAAAAAAAAACTTGTTTTGGAAAATACTTTAAACCTTTTTTAAAATCATTTGAGTACTTTTTAGCACTCTTGGAAAACTCACCTTAACTCCTACTAACTTCCTACAATGTTGAAAAAAATTGCAAAAATAAGTAATACTCTCCTGTCCATTTTTAAATATCCCGTTTCGTAACTCTTATTAAGAAATATCATTACACATTTCATATTAATTTTTATCTCAACTTTTTCTATTTACCCTCTATAAAGACATTATTATTACACTTTTACTCATAACTTTTCAAAATGGAATTTACTTTTAGAGACAAAATGAAAAATGTACTAATTTTTACCCACTAACTTTATAAAATGGACACTTATTAAGGAACAACCCAAAATGAAATGTTGAATTTTAAAAAGGGGACGAAGAGAGTAAAAGGTTACGGAGAGAGTGCCAGTCTAGGCAATAGGTAAAAAAAAAAGGCTGAGAGTAGTACATCTTGTGGGGCATGAATGTCCGTTTGATTTATTCTTACGAGATTAAAGAGATTAAAGGGTGCTATATAACACCCATTAGCATGACCGTTTAGAAAATTCATATCGTGAACAAGATTTTGTTCGTAAAATGTAGCCGTATTTGGCTTGTTAGTATTTCGTTGATTTCTTAAGAATTATTGTTTCGTCATGATGAGAGAAATCTAAAAAGTAAAAAATTAGGATTGAAATTCAATTTTTTTAAATAAAAAAAATTGGCTTATTAGTTTATTTTCATCTTTATTAAAAAAAATGGATCAAAAAATATTAATCCTATCAATTTTACAAATGGTCCCTCTAGTTTGCACGAGTTCTCATTTTCGTCCCTCTAAATTAATTGTATCATTTTTAACACTATAGTTTTCATTTCGTCTCAATTTCGTCCCTCTCCCTGACGCCGTCAATGAAGCAAACAGAATTGAAAGGCAAAATTGTCATTTTCTTTCTTAGAGAAACTAAATTGAGATTTTATGTAAACAAGAGGGACAATTTCTAAAATTTTACATTTTACTTTCATTTTTTGCAAATAAAATAAAAAAGACCATAAGTAATGTATTTGACAACTGAATTATTTTTTATTGGGTAATCAAACTATATTGAAAAAATTTATATTTATATTTCATTACCCATTACAAAAATATTAGAAAATGCACAAATCAACCCCTTAGAGCATCTGTATTGTAATAAGCAAATGATTGTGATAAGCAAACTTAACAATAATGCTCAAAATACACCCTACATTGTAATAAACAAAATTACAAGTTTTTTAGCCAGTAATGTATTTGCAAGGCCCACCGTGCTCGTTCCCGCCTGTCTCGCCCCGCTGCTGGTGGTGGTGGTTTAATAATGGTATTTCCCGAAACTATCATTGATGACGACGATAATGATTTACTAGTAGGCGTAGGCTTCTTTTACGCAACCCTCCCAGCACCCGGGATCCTCCTGTAATTGATTTGCTTTACCAGTTTCGTATTGGGTCCCCACGCACGGAGGAGGAAGAAGAAGGCGTTAGCTATATGAAGGATTACCAAGGTTATACCCGTTTCATTAACAGCCTCTTTTGCCTGTACACTGCGGATCGCGTGTCGATTTGCAACTTCTCCACTCGTGAAATTATGAATCTTCCGCCCCCCCAAACCCGTCCTTTCCAACAGTGTCTTTATTACCTTGGGTTCGATTCTACTACCAACGAATACAAGTTGCTCAAAGTATGCTCGGTGAAGTGCCGTAAGGACGAGGATAATGAGGAGGGGGAGGAGGAGGAGGGGAAAATCTTTACTTCGACTCCAAGTTCGACATTCTTACTCTGGGCAAGGACATGTCTTGGAGAAGCCTCCATGATGCTCCGGCAATTGAGGCGTGGAAGCTAAGCGCTTGCATCAATGGACGACTCTATTGGTGGGATCCTGCTGGACGCAAACTCATTCATTTCAGCTTCAACAACGAGCGCTTTGGATTTACTTCCCGGCCACCAAGGACTCAAAGAAATGTGGGCGCAATACATCAGTTTAGAGGCGATCTAGCTCTTGTCGTTGGGTTCGTTGATCAGGCATTGGCGCTCTGGGTATTCGAGTCGGGCCTCAGTCAAATAATTGAAGACAACGGGGAAACACAAGACGTGAAAGCATATTCATGGTGTCTTCGCCACATCCAAGTTCCATATGCTATTGCTAACCGCAACCTCAAATTCCTTGAGAACCTCCCCACAGGGGAGGTGTTAATGACTGGCATAGAAGAAGCTGCCAATAGTAATAGCAACTCACCTTTCCCCATGCCTATTTATTCATATGATCACACCAGTCGAAAGTCTGAAAAATTTGTAACCGGCAAGAATTACCCGTCTTCAAGACGAAATAAGCACGCCAGGAAGTTGGAAGTATTCTACTACGAGGAAGATATTACGCCGTTGGACCATTTGATCACCAATACGTAACTTTTTATTTTCGAGAACCACCAAGTGTACTAGTAGTATTAATTCTGCTTCGTTTTTATCCTGTTGCTGATGCAGTCTACGACTCGATGTTCAAATCTTACGGTTGGCTTGCGTTGCACTGTGCTTATCAAAGGAAGAGTACAACGCAAAGGTTATCTTCAATACTAGTACTGTTTTTTTTTTTTTTTTTTTCCCCCTTTCTTCCTTCCTGTTCGACATTGAAATTTTTGAAGTACTACTTGTAGTAATAGTATCTGTCAATTGTCATCCGTGTCATCAAATGCACGAGCATAATCAATTATTCCGATAATAAAATTCGATGACACTACGCGTGTGGACACTCAAAATCTTGAAATCGCAGTAAGTTCGATAGGAGATCACAAGATTGTCAATAAATGGTTTTCTCAAACACCTAAGTCACAAGAATGGCTTGCTCACTCTTTTCACATGCTTTTTCTTTAATTTCCTTCTAAATTGCTCGACATATCATTCTTTTTTTCTGCAAACATGGTAACTTGTTCAATTCTAATAACCCCTTTAATTTGGAGATAAAGATTCCAAGACTGGAATCGTCGGTTTTCCTCTACAAGTTTTGTTATGTTTTTAATTAGAGAAAAGGGAATTCAAGATATATGAAATCTAACGCTATTAATTAAGTTTCCCAGATATATTGAAATCTTCCCAAAAACACAAATATGAACATACATATATATTATGCCATCAGCTTTCAGTGCATAATCACTCTCTCTCCTCTCTTTTTTTCCTAGATTGAGGAAAAATGGAAGGAGTTCAAAATGTTGCTAACGATGCCAATTTGCATGCTTGTGCTGCATGCAAGCACCAGCGAAAGAGATGTGATTCTGATGTCTGCCCATTAGCCCGGTATTTTCCGGCAGACAAAAGCGAAGAATTTCAAAATGTTCACCGGATTTACAGCGTAAACAATCTGATAAGAATCTTGCACTCTGTTCCCGAGCATCTCAGACATGAGACTGTGGAGACCCTAATCTTGGAGGCGACGATGAGGAAGGAGTTCCCGGTGAGTGGCAGTCTGGCGGTCCAAGCGCAGACCCGGGCACTAATACACGAGTACCGAGAAAGAGCTCGAGTTTGTCAAGAAACAAATAGCCTTTTTCAAGGAGATGAAAAGAGTGATCCCGCATACGTATAACTATATTTATGGGTCTTGCCTGCAGCCACTGTTGGGAAAATTATATGATTAGGATATTCCTGCTAGAAATTAAATGCCAAAACAAGAACAATAAACAACCAAGTAAGGCAATTAGATATTATTAGAGAAAAGATAAGAATAGCCTGTGGGGTGGTCGAGGCACGTGATGGCGCCCTCCTAAGGAATGATACACCCCCTTCTGCACGGGGTTGGATGGTGTTCTTTCTCCAAGATACAACGACCTTCAAGTTCTCTTCGATGCAGCGAATTGAACTCACGAACCGTGTAGTTTCTCGACACTCGAAATCCAAATATATTTTTTGTACCAAAAATCTACATATATGAAAGAGGATGGCTGAAAGTATTTTGTTCGCAACAGAAATCAACTGGTATCAGTGAGTAAGTTTGTAAAGCAAGAGAGAGAGTTTTTGATAAAGTTGAGCACTGTTATTTTTTCTACTTCAGCCGAATAACAAAGCAGAGCATTTATAGGCATTAATAAAATGTGAGTTTGTTATGGTAACAGATAGTGGTCTCAAAACTAGGAGGAATAATAGGAGACCTAGTCAAAGTGGTTTTCAATTAACCACTCCCATTTTAACTCTAACTGTACATCCCTATAATTCCTCCTTAGACCCACGATCAATGTTAACGAAAAAGTAAAATATTAAATTAAAACCAACAGCCACCACCACCAACAGTCGAATTATCAGTACGTCTTTCTTTATTCGCGATATCCCGCCAACTTTAAATTTGTTAATTGTGTTTGGGAGTTAAATACATCCCATGTAATTTTAATTCGTCCCGATCAACGAATTAAGATTTTTCTTCTTTTGTTACAGACAAGAGATGCAAATTTGGTGAGTGATGCAATCACTGGAGAGAACAATCACGAGTCAAGTGGGGAAGACAGTGGAGAATTCGAAAGTTTGGATTTGCAGCGTTTGGATGAACTGATTGACTCTTATCACGCCTTTACCAACTTTGGGGTATTGGCGGAACCCAGGTTTGAACATCATAGTATTTCTTTTCGAGATCGGATGTCAGGGTAAGGTTGCGCGCACCTTGATTAATACCGAGACACTAAAGTTAACATGATTCAAAGAGAAGCTTATTTTAAATGTTCAAACAAGTAAACTTCTTTTCCCGCGCCGCGCATCTTCTAGGCTACATTAATCGAATTTTATCAGACGATTGCAAAATCTGCGCACGAGCGGATAAAATGCACACAATACTCACGCTGGTGCGGGTCCTGCCCTAGTATTCAAGCACAATATTTTTTCGTCGACCAATCTAATGTATGTAAAAGTTGGGATTTTATTTATTCTCAAGTGTCCGGACCAATTTACACTAGCTCAATCACAGGGGATTTTGTTTATTTGATTTCAATATTAATTGCGGCCATCATAATGTATGCTCATGTATATATTTCCTGGTTACTTTGTTTTAAGAATATAGTGTCTTGGTTATTAATGGTAAAAATCTCTGGAATGTAACTCTAGATCCGAGGCACGTGGGAAGGAGCCTACTAGAGAAGGAGGGAATTAAAGCATCGCATGAGGAGGGTTAAGACGATACATCAATGGAATTAATGTTTGCAAAGCCTTTTTAAACAAGTTCGATAGTCGGGTTCGACACACAATAACACAGAGGTAACTGAGTGACGACAGACTGGTTAATAGAAAGAGTGATCAATATTCAAAGAACGACAACGATGTTACTGGTGGTTCAATCGGTTCAATCGATCGATGGCCTTCTAGCTAGCAGCAAGCGGACATCCGCCTATATATGTACACAGCGTTTGAGATGATGTATTTCTCATGTTGTTTGTTGTTTTTTCCTTCCTTTGAAACTTATTTAGTATAATTTTTTTTTGCCTGATTCTCCTATATCATGTATGTGAAAGGATTAATTACTAGTAGTAGCTAATTTGAGGCGCTGTCTGCATTAATGGATTTGCGTTAGAATATCTTTGGTCCACTAATAATATTAGACAAATTAATGGATTCTCCAAACTCTCCGTAAATTGATTTTAATTTGCCTTTTTTTTTGGTGATCTAGGGTGTATGTCCCGGGCCTGCTTGAGCGCACTTCAGACTAATCTCTCCGTTTCGTATGCTTATGCATGAGATAAGGTAGCTTCAAGAGTTGTTGATTAGAAGAATCGAACCTGATATATAGATGGAACAAATACGCTACTAAAGTTCCAGACCATGATCACTTAGCCAAGCCAACTGGGGTTTCAGAGAATCATATATGTACGCAGGAGTAACATTCAATCAAAGACGGAATGGATCCCCAATAGTAAAGGCAGCATGAGGTAGTTTCAGAGAATCAGAATGACAGTAAATCGATCATCAATTTCTCGAAAAAGTATAGTATAAATTAAAAAGATAGAATTCAAACACTTATTATTGTTATTTCCCAAAACAAACACTTTTTGTTATTTTCCAAAACGAACACTTATTATTTCTCAATTGCTTAAAAGTGATTATTTTTCAAAATATTTGGATAAAAGTAAAAAAAAAAGAAGAAGTTTTCTGATATGTTTCTTCAAGACAAATCAATAACTCACAAAATTTTGGCGCAAAATTAACAAACGCGAAAAAAATTGAATAAAGAGAAAATGTGCACTTTTTCTAAAATTACAAGTGTTAATGAAATGGGGTCTAAAGAGTCCTGTTTTCATGCTTTGAGAGAGAAGTCTCTACAACATTGTAGGATACATGCCCTTTTCTTCCTTTTATGCACGCACCACGAGTAATTCTGAGGCCTCAAAGTCAATGCCCGGGCAAACCTTTCAGTGGTCTTAAGATTTGGATTAATGTTTGGCAACCGCAGTATTCGAACATGCGACATCGTAAAAAATAAACTCTTATTAATTATTTTCTCATTTTCACTTGACCAAACCCTTTGGGTGATGTGAAAAGCTCAAATAATGATGACGAGTAAAATTTGCACTTGCTTTTTATACTCTTTTTTTGTTAATGGTACCCTCTTTTTTTCTATGTCGTTTTTTTTGTTTGGTAGTTTTAGATTTTGTGGTGATTGTGGTTAGGATGATTAACCTAGATGATTTGTGGACCTTGTGCTTCTTCGGCTTCTTTCTGTTTACCAGGGCATTGTCCTGGGTTTATTCTGTTTGAGGATACCGACACAGATCTGGATGTGGAGCCCATTTTAGGGTTTCATACAAATGATCCAAGCCTTTTATTAATTTCAAAATAAATTTTCAAGTGGCTTGGTAAAAATTGAGCTCAATCGAATAATTGTAAATGCTTCATATCCAATGTTTGAATTTTCTATTTATAATCCTAAATTCTAAATTTTGAAGAAAATTTGACAATTGGATCAACTACCTACACTCGATTAAGCAGAGTTTTTTTGAAATGTTTTGTTTTGAATTTATTGACTGGCTCGGATCATTTATCTGAGACCTCGAAGTGGGCCCACATGTTGATTTATGCACCATAGGAGCACTCCCCAATGATCAATCATTCCCGTAGTGCCCCCTGTAGGGTACAATCACAACCGTCCAAGAGAGTTTTCACAAAAAAAGAATTCATTTTTAAACCTTGATGGCTTGGATGTGCCTTGCAAGGTGCACTACAAGAAGTGTCATGCAAGATTTCCAATTCCCCCCAATGATACCCATAGAACTATGATTTTTGGTTGTCCTTTTTTTTTTTTTTTTTTGAACGGGGATTTTTTTGTTTTCATAGGTTAAAAGAATTTAGACTTCGTCAAATCCCTCCACAACTCATGGTAACATTTTATTTTTTTTGTCTATGGTAAATAAATTCGTATCCCCATTGCACGTAAGTACAACTACATAATCGTTGGTGCCAAGTGTCTTGGTTTTGTTTGACGATTCTCCAAGTTAAACCTTTGGTTCTTTTTCTTTTTTTTTTTTTTAAATGTTTTTGGTTCGCTCTCTTGAAGGAATTAATTAACTTACTCATAAAAAGAGCATTGTAGTACTAATAGCGTAACGTAGGCCCAAACCTGAATTGATAGATCCTTACAGTTTTCAAATCGAAACTGTTATTCTGATAAAACAAAATCACTACGATTCCATGGGATGTAAAAACAATTTACCCAAGTGGTTTGCCCAAGTGGGAATTGAAAAAGAAAATGAAAGGGCTTGCCCATTTAGGAAGACACAGGTACGAATTTTATGAAGGCCAAACATTCTAAGTCTCAGGGTCATTGGAGGTTTGTCCTGTTGTTAATTTCAAGATCCCGAAATTAGTTAATGTGCACACAAAATGACCTGTGCACGCAAAATGACCTCTACACACTGACGACTTTAGGATTTTGGAAACGTGGAGTCATTCATAAGCATAAATTCTCCTACTAATTATAAATAGAAAAATCAATAGTAATGACAATTAATAATTGCATCCGACAGGGTTTCGCTAAGTGGTGCCCTAACACCTTTCAACGCCACATAGTTTTATAGTGTCCATACACGTAGCGGTGAACTTGACAAAAATGTATAGTGTTTAGGAATATTAGGGTACTTCATAGCAGTGCCCCGAGACCATTCATTGGGCGTGGTCATCAAATTGTGATGGGGTGATAAAACTTTTAACCGAAGAGGTTGGATTTTAAGTGAAGAAATAATTGTGTGGTGTCATCATTAAATTATAATGGTGTTAATTATTAATTTGGAATAAAAAATGCACCCTAGCCCTTCACTTCGTAGTGCATTGGCGCTCTAATGGAACCTTGGTCCGACTTTTTGTGGTTACGCCAATGAGAGGAGGATGGATACGTAAGGAGAAATTTTTGCTAATTGGTGCTACCCGGGCACAACATCAGTCATATCCTATTTGCACCAAAAAATTTCTCTGGTATGGCTGACGTGGTACTCGTGTAGCACATCCGAGCAATCCAAAACTGCAATCGACGGCTTGGATTTAAAGGTACCAAACAGATTTTTAAAAAAAAGGAGAGAGAAAAGAAAAGGAAAAGAGTGTTACAATCTGAGCTATCAATTGCATTGTTTGGACGACTTAGATGTGTTGCATGGATACCACGTGATACTCGATTTGCTACAAAAAATTTCTCCTATTTTCACCCAAAAAAATTTCGTACGTGTTTGCTCCAGCGCAATGGGCAGTAGGAAGAAGCAGAAGCACCACTAATTAACCAAGCGGAAAGTCTACCAGTACAGATTTCAAAAGACAGACAGCGTGCACAGATTGCACCAGTCTCGGATCCAACAAAGATGATCAGAGCCACTCATTTTGTTCAAAACGTGTCGATTAAGGTCTTTGAAAAAAATCAGTTCAATAGGATATCGTTAAGACGGTTTACAAAACAGCCAAACTTTGCATCAAAAAAGACCTATTTTCTAAAGCAAAGTTTGGGTGATTTGTAAACCCCCTTAACGATATCCAAATGAACTGATTTTTTACAAAGACCTTAAACGATATGTTTTGAACAAAATGAGCAACTCTGATCATCTTTGTGGAACCGAGACGGATCCAAATCCCATCTGTGCACGCTATATGTTTCTAGAAATTAATCTGTACGAATAGCAGCACTATTAACCAAGTAAATGGAGACCGGATCAGGTCAGCGAATGAGGTGGATGTGGGATAGTCACCTAAAATTATGGCTCGCCACAGATAATCGAATAGAGAAGTATATATATAGTTGGGGAAAGCTCATAAAAATTAATGTAGAAAGCAACTCGAGACGTCTTTCGGACGATGGGCCTCTCGAGAATGGAGGGCGATGGACCTCTGGAGAATGCTCAAACTTCTGGGCGAGTAGTAAAGTTTTTGTGGACGGACGATGGACTTATATGGAGAATGGAGGGCGATGGACCTTTGAAGAATAGTCAAAGCTCTGTGGCGAGTGGTAAAATTTTTGTCGATACGGCTTTCCGGATTTTTATTCAAATTCTTTTGGACATAGAGTTTGAATTCAATCCGGTGACTCTTGGTCTCCTTGTGTGTTATTTATATATTAGATTATAGGGCGCATAAACTAAACTTTGTACTTGCAAGTCCTAACCGGGGTTTGCATAGTTTTGGCAATCATAGGGAGGAGGGTCGGTTGCGTAAATGCCGCACCATACGCTAGACACGGACTTCCAGCAACAAACAAGGGGAATGGGTGCGATAAACAAAGGAAGTGGGTCTCCGGCGACACAAAGAGAGCCGCCAGCTGATGACATTAGGGATGTAAATTCTGAGGCTACAACTACTAAAGGCCAACGAAGACCGCAAATACTAGAGAGACACATCCCAAAAAATCTTGAATCCACACCTCCTGTTACAGAAGTGTTGGAAAACTAGGGCTGTTTGGGAGCCTCAATGTTTGGCCTTTTGCATTTTGCTTGTGGAGTTTTTGATTTTTTTTTTTATTATAATTAGAATGTGTTTTGAAAATCTAGTAAAATGTTTGAGAGCTTTGTGCAGAAAGTATTTTGCAATAGGAATAATGTTTGGGAGATAAATGATGAAAATGAATTATGGGTTGATTTTTTACCATGTTAATTGGTTCTTATTATGGTATTATAACATGTATAAATAATGTTTTTAGCCAATTCTTTATATATTCATATTGCGAGATATGTTTATTTTTTCTTAACAAATATTTGTACATATCTCTTAATTGAAAGTCTACAAATTTTTTTATTTTGTCATTTAGAATTAAGAATCAAATATTTCTAGCCAAGTAATGGCAAAAAAGAAAACAATTAATTCGTTAGAATAAGATTAAACTCAAATCCAAATAAATGCAATATATATATATATATATATATATATATATATATATATATATATATATGAATTATCAGTAATGCAAACATATTCAGTTATTTTGGTTATTACCCAACTAAAGATGAAAATATCTTTTATGTGTGCGTATTTTCACGATTTGATTGAACTATATATATAAAAAGTAGTAATAACTTATTCGATTCAAGTAAAAAAAAAAAAAATGGAACACAATTTTTTTTGTTGTTCAAGTGGACGGGACCTTTGAACAGCTGGTTGTTCTATATCAACCTGTGAGGTTTTAATTGGATATTCTTGCACTGTTTCAGATACCCAAACAAATAGAAAAAGACAAAAACAAAAACGAAAACAAAAAAGAGAAGGAAAATGAAACAATAACCCTCCTCAAGACAACTCCGTATATGTCTATATCGGACTTCGGGTTGGTGCCATATAGTGGTGTACTGCACATTATTGTGCTGTGCATTTTCGAGCTGTCGGATTGTATATCCGATGGCTCGGATCTCATCTCGCCAACCAACGATCGAGAGCTGTTCATTGCCGAGATGAGATTTGAGCTGTTGGATGCACGATTCGACGGCTCAGAGGTGCGCAGCACGGTGTTGCGCACACCACTACACGACACCATCCCCGAATGAATCTATATCACATCATGGAGGTCCCTCCGTAGTGCAAACTAGCTAGAGGCTTCGATCGGCAGCATCCAACATGAGTTTTTTCTGCCGATACACTAATATTTTCTAAGAAATTCACCAAAATATGTCATTTTCTTAAACATTTTGGAAAAGGACCGCAAAACGCACTTCATGTATGCGTTACCCTAATCGCGCATACAGAGACTGCATGGTATCTAAATTTACACAAGCAAATAACGCATTCGCCAAATGTGTTTTTTCAACCGGCTGACGCATTGTCCAAGTGCTTTTCTATGGTAGGTGCGGAGAAGACTCTGGGCTGAGGTGGGCCTATGGTGGTGGCCCAACAAACACTTATTGTTTTTCTCACTTTCACTTGGCCAACCTTCTTTGGTGATATGAAAAGCTCAAATCATGGCGATGAGTAAATTTTGTACTTGTCTATGGATGAAGGTGAAATTGTCATCAAGGTGCACGAGAGCTGTAAATTTAAGGTTTCATATTTGCACAAAAATAGTGAATTGCTCAAAAGAAATTGCACAATTCGTTCTCAGAATCCCTACCTAACACTTGCATATAATCTAGAAACAAGTGGTACGAAATCGCTCCCGAACACCCTCTTAAAAACAGGAATGGAGGATGCTGCCAAGCCCAAGCGGGTGTCGGGCGTCCAATCCAACCGTTCATCTCGACAATCGACGGCTCAAATCTTGACTGAGAAATGAACGATTCAAATCTGTATCCAAACCATCCGTGTCAAAAGAACGGCAGGATGCCGCTCGACACCCGCTTGGCAGCATTACCGGATTCCTTGAAACAGGAGGCATGAATCTTCAGCTTAGAAAAGGAGTCCATGCCACACAAATCGAAATGTGGAGCCTACTTTAAGATTTTTCATGCAAACGATTCGATCGAACCCTTCATTAATTGCAAAATAATTTTCAAATGGCTTGGTAAAAATTGAGCTCAAAAGAATAATTGTGAGTGCTTCATCCAATGTTCAAAATTTTCATTTGTGATTCTAATTCCTAAATTTTTAAGAAAATTTGATGATTGGATCAACAACTTACACTTGATTAAGCAAAGTTTTTCCCATTTTTTTTTAATTTATTGATCGGCTTGGAAAATTTGTGTGAGACTCCGAAGTGGGCCCACATGTCAATTTATGCACCATCGGTGCACTCCCCAATGATACCAATTATGATTTTTTGTTGTAATTTTATTTTTTGAACGGGGATTTATTTTCATTGGTTAAAAGAATTTATGCTACCTCAAAATCCCTCCACAACCCATCGTATTAATTTTCTTGTCTACGGTAAATAAATTTGTATCCTCATTGCACAGAAGTATAGCTACATAACCGTTGGTGCCAAGTGTTCTTGTTTTGTTTGACGATTCTCCAAGTTAAACCTTTGGTTCAATTTTTTGTTTTCTAATATTTTTTGTTCACTCTTTTAAAGGGTAGTCATAAAAAGAGCATTGCATTACTAATAGCGTGACGTACTATAAAACACTAATCAATCCGTGCCACAAATTTTCAACCCAGGCCGAAACCTGAAATATTGATAGAACCTTACGTTTCAAATTGAAATTGTTATTCTCATATAATAAAACAAAATCACTACTATTCCATGGGATGTGAAAACAGTTACCCCAAGTGGGAATTGAAAAAGAAAATTAAAGTGTTTGCCCATCCGAGAAGATGCAAGTATGAATTTCACGAAAGCAAAATATTCCAAGTCTTGAGATCATTGAAGGTTCGTCATGCTGTTAATTTCGAGATCCTAAAATTAGTCAATGTGCACACGAGTTGACTTGTACACTGTAGCGAGACTCCAAGATTTTGGAAACGTGGGGTGATTCATAATTTCATAGGCATAAATTCTTCTACTAATTAACAAATAGAAAAATCAATAGTAATTACAGTTAATAATTGCATTCGATGAAGTTTCGCCAATTGTACCTTTCAATGCCACATAGTTTTGTGATGTCCATATATTTAGTGGTGGACTTGACGTAAATGTGTAGTGTTTAGGAATATTGGGACACCACGTGACAGTGCCCCAAGACCACTCAATAATTTTTTACAAAGGATGAGGTGGGTTTCAATTGGGGAAATAATCTAATTAAGTGTGGTCATCAAATTGTGATGGGATTCGTAAAACTTTTACCGAGGAGAGGTTGGATTTTAAGTGAGGAAGTAATCTAACTTGGTGTCATCGTCAAATTATAATGGTGTCAATTATTAATTTGGAAAAAAAAATGCGCCCTACGAGATAGCCCTTCAATTCGTAGTGCATTGGCGCTCTCATGGAACCTTGGTCCGACTTTTTGTGGTTACGCCAATGAGGGGAGGACATATGGATAAATTTTTGCTACACGGGTGTGCTATCAGGATACCACATCAGCCGTACCCTATTTGTATCTAAACTCTACAAACGGCTCGGATTGAAAGGTACCGAACAAATTAAAAAGGAAAAGAGTGTTACTCCCTCCGTCCCAATTTACTTGTCTCAGTTATATTCTAACTGAATTAAAAAACTAGTTATATCTTTAAAGTGGTAATGAATTTTATATCCAATATAGATCTTGTTTGATAGATCTCGATTTGTTCTATAATTCAATGTTTTCGAAATCACTTAAAACATTACAAATTACAAGATATAATTAATTGAAAAGCGGCACAAACTCCTAGAAATGACAAATAAATTGGGGCGGAGGAAGTACAATCCAAGCCGTCGGTTGCAATGTTTGGACGATTTGGATGTGTTGTATGAATACTACATGGTGCCCGATTTGCAACAAAAAAATTCTCCTATTTTCACCCAAAAATTTCTCGTACGTGTGTGCTCCGGCGCTATGGGCGGTAGAAGAAAGCAGAATCACCACTAACCGAGTAAATGGACACCGGATCAGGTTAGCGAAAGAGGTGGATGTGGGCTAGTCACCCAAAATTATGGATCACCACAGATAATCTAATAGAGAAGTCTATATATATAGTTGGGGAAAGCTCATAAAAATTAACGAACAAAGCAATTCCAGACCCCTTCCGGACGATGGTAAAAACTAAAAAGCAATTCGAGATGCCTTTCGGACGATGGAGCGATGAACCTCTGGAGAATACTCAAAGCTCTGTGGCGAGTAGTAAAATTTTTGTGGACGCCTTTCCAACGATTGACCTCTGGAGAATGGAGGGCGATGGACCTCTTGAGGATGTTCAAAGCTTTGTGGCAAGTGGTAAAGTTTTTGTGGATGTGCCTTACAGATTTTTATTCAAATGCATATGTTTTCTTTTGGATATTGAATGCAAATTTAATCCGGTGAGTCTTGGTCTCGTTGCATATTATTTATATATGGATTATAGGATGTGTAAGCTAAACTTTGCACTTGAAAGCCTTAATATATTAGTATTAGATGATAAAAAGTGCTAAAATGTTGAACGTGATAAATTATGGTTGCAGGTGATCGGGGTTTGCATAGTTTTAACAATCATAAGGAGGAAGGTCGATCGTGCAAACGCCGCACCAGACACTGAAAGTGGACCTACAACACCAAAGGAGCGGAATGAGCATAAGTGTAACCTCCTTGTCGAGTAGCGTTCGTTCATATATGCACAAGAAAGGCAAACAATGAAAAAAAAAGTTCATATTGTAACTGATGCACTAGGACCCCAACCCCTTGGTCGATTTTGACCCTTGTGGCTTGTTTATGTTTTTTCCATATAACAATGCCGGATTGCCGGCCGCTTCTTGGTCCAACTATATTCCGGTGGAGACAACTGGTGGCCAAACATCATTACTGCCATCGCGACTCCCACCTCGACGTCACAATTCCAATAAAGAAGATGTCCAAGGGATTTGTGAAAAGTTGTTCATTGTGTTTAT
Organism: Rhododendron simsii; assembly: GCA_014282245.1. Taxonomy (NCBI): domain Eukaryota; kingdom Viridiplantae; phylum Streptophyta; class Magnoliopsida; order Ericales; family Ericaceae; genus Rhododendron; species Rhododendron simsii. Next base: position 2,454,655 of record CM024957.1, read on the forward strand.
GATGCTTACTCTCATGGTCTGCTTGGTGCGTCTCTCGATTGACAGCATAAAAAGAGCAAAAAGAGAACCCGTGATGAATCCAAACGTCCAGCTTAAGTCAGCTACTTTTTCGCTGTTTAATCTCTCCTCCTCATAGTCTCCAATAATCAAAGGAGAGATTGGTTTGAATTTTACCAAGCCTCAAAATTGCACCATCATGTTCTACGACCACATTGTGGTTTCCCTTTTCCACTCTGAAAAGCCTCTTTCCATAGCAATCACGGAACCATTTTTCCAAAACGAATCTAACCATACGATAGTGAAGGCAATATTCCCTCCGACGAATGCCCCACGCGATCCAAAAGGAATGCCCAATTCGAGTTTGTCGTCGTCATTCGAGTACTTGTCATTCGATGTTAACTCAAAGGGGAGGCTGTGGCCGAATATCAATAGGAGAGAAGATTTTATTGAATACAGCCGGCAGATGTATGTTTGGTGCCCCAATGTGAAGGTTGGGATTTTGATAAAAACAGGGGAGGGGATGATGGAAGGTGAGCCAGCAGAATGCAAGGTTGAGGATTTTTATAGATGAAGAAATTAATTGCTGTAATCCAAATCTAAGCTATGTTTTATATTGAAATCTATGTTTTACCTAGAGAAAATGATGCAAAAGGGATGTGTATATTGAAATCTATGTTTTCTCTCTGCTGGGGTTTCTTTCTCTTTACACCATAGCCCAACCATTTACATGTATGCCCCTGAGCCAGACCCCGAACTCAGTTTCTATTTATAAAAAGGTAACTTATGGTGAGTGTCATGCTGTGTAAAAATGTAATCTGCTTTCAGATGTTCTTGTGCCTACTCTCTGAAATCTTAGCTCTACTTTATTTTCTTAAGATTAATTAGTTTTCATTCTTTCTCCTTGAACTTTTAATGCAGAGGAGCCTTCATTCGGTAATATGTGTTTTCTACTGCTCTCGGATCCATATTGAAGGTTTAGAAATTGATTCTGGATGGGAGCCTGTTCATTTTTGTGTTAAAATGAAAGAGGCCTGGATCATGAGTAAAATAGCTGATTGTCATTGAAGTATTCTGATTGTCATTGAAGTATTCTGACTGATGCTATATGTTTTAAATCATATCTTTGGCAAGTTGGCAGTTGTGAATAGCGGTAACTGAGCTTTGCTTGACATACTTCTCTTCGTGAATGGAACAGTTAATGGCGAACTAATGATCCAAGGCAATCCCCAATGTTTTTCTTATTAATTTTCATAGCATTGCCTTTGTATAGTACTCTGAAAATACTGTAAGTTAAATAATGATATTGTGTTAAAATAAAAGGCCACGGCTCTTGTTTATTGGATATATCATTTGAAAGTACATTTTAACATGTAATTTAGCAGCCTACGCCTATTGTACCTCAATTAAGGGCATGTGGCTTACAACATTGCCGTTCCTCAAGCCCTAACAATATACGTTTCAGGTAGCATAGAACTAATAGAATCAATCTCACATGGTGTTGCAGATGCAGCAATATTGAAGTTTGCTGGGGTCTAATGCTCTCTGCATTCTGCATGACTCTAGACCAGAGTGATGACAGGGTTGCTATTTCTCAATGCTTTCAGGCCTTGTTTGATAAGTGAGTTAGAGGGTGGGATAGGATTACTAATCCTATGGGTCCACTAATTCTATGTTTGATTGCACAAAATGGAAGGGGATTAGTAATCCCATGGGATGGGTAATCCCCTCACTAGGGAGGATTAGTAATACCTTGGGGGACTAGGTATTAACAATCCTATCCCATGAAATTAAATTACATTGACCTAATTACCCTTGGGATCTCACTCGTGCACCAAAAAACCTCCGAAAATTACCACTGATATAATGGGTATGATAGTGGTTGTAAAAATTGAATTATCAATGCATCGTTCCATTTTTGAAGAGTAAGTTAAAAACATCCATTATTTTCCTACATTTTTTGCACAATGATTTTAAAACATTTTTTTTTTTACAGCTATGATGGGTATGCAGACCCAGAGAGATGCTGTATTGCTTTGACCCAGAGAGATCCATTCAGGGCTTTGACATGCTGTATTGCTGTTCATTTTACAGCTATGATGGGTATGCAGACCCAGAGAGATGCTTTCATTGTGCTGCGGCCTCCAGTCCTCGCATATTAGCATGAACACCTCCATCGTGATTTCACTTTTAGCTGACTTTCTTAAATGTAATTACTTTCATGTGACTTGCTCATTTGTTCTAAACAAACAGATATCGGTTCCTTCTCCCCTTTTCCATTGTTTTATTCCATTTCTCTTTTTCAAGGGAATTCGTTAATACCATCTGCATGTTTTCCTGACAGATAGGTCTCCAGAAATTCTATTTTGGAGTGGTCCATACTACTCATTGATAACTCAAACCGCAGGTCAACATAAGCTGAACTTTGTTTTAATATTTGGAACTCATGTTTTTTCATTTATTTTTCTAACTTTGTATTGGCAAACTTTGCAGTGGATATATGGAATTTGTTGTTCCTCCATCAGATTCATTAGTTTTTTTCCCTATATCAGTGCGTTTTACTGCTGTAAGTACGTTTAGCGACCTAAAGGTTTGCCTCTCTTTTTCCCATTTCAGTGTGTCTTAAGGCTCTTACGTCCCCCTCACATACGTACCTCATTCTTTTCTTGATTTGGGAAAAAAAATGTTATGAAAGTAGAGATCGTGACATGGAGTATTTGATTTAACATTTAGTGATACAACAGATCCATGGCATGCATAAAGATGGCGATATGTAGCCCTACTTTTTGTATGTTATCTATGAAGCACGGATACTCCAAAACTAGTCACGTACGAGTATCGAATACGCGAGGGATACGGATACGCGCCCGATACGGCCCGATACGTATCGGATACGGCAAATAAGTATCCTGCATTTAAATTAAATATTTTTTTATTTCGGATACGTTTCGGATACGCGAGGGATACGTGGGGGATACGGCAAGATACGTTTAGGATACGGCGGGGGTTAAAATGAAATTTTTTAAAGAATCAAGTACAAATTAAAAGGGAAAAATTGAAATAATAGCATCACTAAAAATATAGAACTTAGGAAATTATGCACATCGATAGATCATCCCTGATCGCTTGAACCTTTGATTACAAGGTTCTCTCTCTATTTTACTCGTGTGGGTTTCTATTGTTTACATTATATAATAAATTATATCTAATACATACACTGGTACATAGATATATGTGTATATATATGAATATATTGTATGCATACCTATTAGTCTATTGCCTACTAATCTGTATTTTTTTTTCTCCTCTTTTTTACAAAATTCTAATATTTTGGATGATATTTTCCTACTGTTTTTGAGATTGACATGTACTTCATATTTGGTATTGGCAATTCAACTACTCTTTTATTTCTTATGACTTCACTTTTATGCCTAGGAGACTAATTATTATAAAAATGTATAATTTATACAGCCGTATCCCCGAAGTATCCGTATCCTATTTTTTTAGGTTTTGACGTATCGCCGTATCCGTATCGTGTCGTATCTGTATCCCGTATCCGTATCCGTGCTTCATACTGGAGACACCGTTCTGTTTTGAGTTTGAGGAACATTGTTCGATTTTGCATGATTGATCGCAAATCTTTTGCATGTCTTGGCCCTTGAAGGTCCATCTCCCAAGTTTGCACAGAGGACGATCCTATCCGTGGAGAACTACCAAGTGGCGGGACTTATGCAATATTCAATTGTTACCTCTCATTGAATCGAGAGGTTACGCCGGGCTTTTACATTACTTGTGTGTTGAAGATTCAGAGTTCCCAAACGTCTTTTGTTCTTGCGTTTTCGCTGTCTTTTCTGCTGTACAAATAACTCATAAAACGGATGGTTAGTCATTTTCTTGTATCACCCGTGCTGAAAACGACACGCATAAATTATGATCTAACTAATATTCTGAAACTTCAATTATGTATAAATCGATGTTTTTCGTAGGTTCAGTAATGTTCAAATTAAATTTATGTTTTCCCGAAGATTTTCAAGCTTTAAGTTCAGTGATGTAACTCAAAGGTAGAAAATTTGTTAAATGTCCGTTCAAAAGAAACAGAACAAAAACCTCAGTAAATTCCGTCTCCGACATCACGCAGTGAACAAACCCATTCCTGGTAGGAATAGGATCTCAGCATTCTCCTCTTCACGGTAGCAATGGGATCTCTCCTTATATATTATGCAATGCCTATATAAACAAACACCCACATGAGGCCAGATGAGAGAGAGAGAGAGAGAGAGAGAGAGAGAGAGAGAGAGAGAGAGAGAAGGCGATCAGATAGATCTGATGGTGAAGGAGAGAATAAGACCTTGCGGACGTGGCCGAGGAGGAGTTGTTCCAAGGGAGCTTCCCCATGACTTAGTGGCTGCTGAAGTGCTCACAAGGCTTCCAGCCAAGTCCCTGATGCGATTCAAGGGTGTTTCGAAGCTCTGGCGCTCGACCATCAGCCACCCTTGCTTTTGCAAGGCCCACCGTGCTCGTTCCCGCCTGTCTCGCCGCGCTGGTGGTGGTGGTGGTTTAATAATGGCATTTCCCGAAACTATTATTGATGACGACGATAATGATTTACTAGTAGGCGTAAGCTTCTTTTATGCAACCCTCCCCGGCACCCGGGATCCTCCTGTAATTGATTTGCTTTACCAGTTTCGTATTGGGTCCCCACGCACGGAGGAGGAAGAAGGCGTTAGCTATATGAAGGATAACCAAGGTTATACCCATTTCATTAACGGCCTCTTTTGCCTGTACACTGCGGATCGCGTGTCGATTTGCAACTTCTCCACTCGTGAAATTATGGATCTTCCGGCCCCTCCAACGCGTCCTTTCCAAGAGTGTTTTCATTACCTCGGGTTCGATTCTACTACCAACAAATACAAGGTTCTCAAAGTATGCTCGGTGAAGTGCCGCAAGGATGAGGATAATGAGGAGGAGGGGGAAAATCTTTACTTCGAATCCAAGTTCGACGTTCTTACTCTGGGCGGGGACATGTCTTGGAGAAGCCTCCACGATGCTCCGGCAATTGACGCGAGGAAGCGGAGCGCTTGCATCGATGGACGACTCTATTGGTGGGATCCTGCCGGATGTGAACTCGTTCATTTCAGCTTCAACAACGAGCTCTTTGGATTTACTTCCCGCCCACGAAGGACTCGAAGACATGTGGGTGAAATACATCAGTATAGAGGCGATCTGGCTCTTCTTGTTGGGTTCGACGTCGTTGATCAGGCAATGGCGCTCCGGCTCTGGGTATTCTAGTCGGGCCTCGTTCAAACAATTGAAGACCACGGGGAAACACGAGACGTGAAAGCATATTCATGGTGTCTTCGCCACATCCAAGTTCCATACGCTATTGCTAACCGCGACCTCAGATTCCTTGCGAACCTCCCCACAGGGGAGGTGTTAATGACTGGCATAGAAGAAGAAGCAGCAGCTGCTGCCAATAGTAATAGCTACTCACCTTTCCCCATGCCTATTTATTCATACAATCACACTAGTCGAAAGTCTGAAAAATTTATAACCGGCAAGAATTACCCGTCTTCAAGACGAAATAAGCACGCCAGGAAGTTGGAAGTATTCTACTACGAGGAAGATATTACGCTGTTGGACCATTTGATCACCAATAAGTAACTTTTTATTTTCGAGAACCGCCAAGTGTACTAGTAGTATTAATTCTGCTTCGTTTTTATCCTGTTGCTGAGAATGCAGTCTTCGACTCGATGTTCAAATCTTACGGTTGGCTTGCGTTGCACTGTGCTTATCAAAGGAAGAGTACAACGCAAAGGTTATCTTCAATACTAGTCCTGTTTTTTTTTTTTCCCTTTCTTCCTTCCTGTTCGACATTGAAATTTTTGAAGTACTACTAGTAGTAATAGTATCTGTCAATTGTCATCCGTGTCATCAAATGCACGAGCATAATCAATTATTCCGATAATAAAATTCGATGACACTACATGCGTGGACACTCAAAATCTTGAAATCGCAGTAAGTTCGATAGGAGATCACAAGATTGTCAATAAATGGTTTTCTCAAACACCTAAGTCACAAGAATGGCTTGCTCACTCTTTTCACATGCTTTTTCTTTAATTTCCTTCTAAATTGCTCGACATATCATTCTTTTTTCTGCATACATGGTAACTTGTTCAATTCTAATAACCCCTTTAATTTGGAGATAAAGATTCCAAGACTGGAATCGTCGGTTTTCCTCTACAAGTTTTTTTATGTTTTCAATTAGAGAAAAGGGAATTCAAGATATATGAAATCTAAAGCTATTAATTAAGTTTCCCAGATATATTGAAATCTTCCCAAAAACACAAATATGAACATACATATATATTATGCCATCAGATTTCAGTACAGAACCACTCTCTCTCCTCTCTTTTTTCCTAGATTGAGGAAAAATGGAAGGACTTCAAAATGTTGCTAACGATGCCAATTTGCATGCTTGTACTGCATGCAAGCACCAGCGAAAGAGATGTGATTCTGATGTCTGCCCATTAGCCCTGTATTTTCCAGCAAACAAAAGCGAAGAATTTCAAAATGTTCACCGGATTTACGGCGTAAACAATTTGATAAGAATCTTGCACTCTGTTCCCGAGCATCTCAGACATAAGGCTGTGGAGACCCTAATCTTGGAGGCGACGATGAGGAAGGAGTTCCCGGTGAGTGGCAGTCTGGCGGTCCAAGTGCAGACCCGGGCACTAATACATGAGTATGAGAAAGAGCTCGTGTTTGTCAAGAAACAAATAGCCTTTTTCAAGGAGATGAAAAGAGTGATCCCGCATACGTATAACCATATCTATGGGTCTTGCCTGCAGCCACCACCAGCAACGGTCGAATCAGTACGTCTCTTTATTCGTGATATCCTGCCAATTTTAAATTTGTAAATTGTTTTTGGGAGTTAAATATATACGATGTAATTTTAATTCTTCGATCAGGATATATGAAATTAAGATTTTTCTTCTTTTGTTACAGACAAGAGATGCAAATTTGGTGAGTGATGCAATCAGTACTGGAGAGAACAATCACGAGCCAAGTGGGGAAGACAGTGGAGAATTCGAATGTTCGGATACGCAGCGTTTGGATGAACTGATTGACTCTTATCATCACGCCTTTACCAACTTTGGGGTATTGGCGGAACCCAGGTTTGAACATCGTAGTATTTATTTTCGAGATCGGATATCAGGGCAAACTTGTGCGTATTTTGACTAATACTGAGACACTGAGGTTAACGCGATTTAAAGAGATGCTTATTTTAAATGTTTGAATAAGTTAACTTCTTTTCCCGCGCCCGCTCGTCTGCTAGGCTACATTGTTCGAATTTTATCACACGATTACAAAATCTGCGCACGTGCGTGAAAAAATGCACATTGCTGGTGCGGGTCCCGCCCTAGTATTCATGCACAATATTTTTTCGTCGACCACTCTAATGTAGTACTAAAGTTGGAATTTTATTTATTCTCAAATGTCCAGACCAACTTACATTTGCTCAATCATGAGGGATTTCATTTATTTGACTTCAATATTACTAATTGCGGCCATCATAATGTATGCCCATGAATGGATAATTTCCTAGCTACTGGAGAATTTGATTTGTTTAAAAATCATATAGTGTCTTGGTTATTAATGGTACACATCTCTGAAATGTAACTCTAGATCCGAGGCTCGTGGGAAGGAGCCTACTGAAGAAGGAGGGAATTAAAGCATGGGCACGAGGAGGATTAGAGACGGATACACCAATGGAATTTAAGTTTGAAGGTTTGCAAAGCCTTGTTAAAGAAGTTTGAAAGTTCGGTTCGACACACAATAACACAGACGCAATTGAGTGACAGACTGGCTAATAAAAAGAGTGATCTAAAAAACGACAACAGTGTTATTGGTGATTCGATCAATTCAGTCGATGGCCTTCTAGCTAGCGTCTAGCGGACAAAGCACCTACGTACATCTTTTGAGATGATGTAGTTTCGATCTCATGTTGTTTGTTGTTAATTTTTAATTTCCTTCCTTCGAAACTTGTTACAATTTTTTTGCCTGATTTCTCTCCTATATCATTGTATGTGAAAGGATTAATTACTAGCTAATTTGAGGCGCTGTCTGCATTAATGGATTTTCGTTAGAATATCTTTGCTCCACTAATAATATTAGGGCACAAATTAATGGATTGTCCAAAAGTATTCTCCTTAATGCATAGACGGCTTGCATGCGCAGAGCGGACACCACATGGTACCCACTCGGCATTGAAATTTTTTCCCTATATGCCACATATGGGACATCTCAAATAAGGTGTTTAGCCCATAATAGCTTAGTATTTTGTGGTGACTGTGGTTGTGATGATTGACCTAGATGGTTTGTGGGCCTTGTGGTTCTTTGGCTTCTTTCTGTTTACCAGAGCATGATCCTTAGTTAGTCTTTTTTTTTTTTGAACAGGTTTTTTTGTTTCCATAGTTTGAAAGAATTTATACTGCCTCAAAATCCCTCCACAACTCACAGTATTAATTTTTTTTGTGTCCATGGTAAATAAATTCGTATCCTCAGTACACATAAATACAGCTACATAACCGTTGACGCCAAGTGTCTTAGTTTTGTTTGACAAACCTTGTGCTCTTCTTCTTCTTCTTCTTTTTTTTTTTTTTCATATTTTTGGTTCGCTCTCTTGAAGGAATTAACTAACTCATAGCAAGAGCATTGTAGTACCAATAGCGTAACGGAGGCCCAAACCTGAATTGATAGATCCTTATATAGTTTCAAATCGAAACTGTTATTCTGATAAAACAAAATCACAGGATTCCATGGGATGTGAAAACAATTTACCCAATTGGTTTGCCCAAGTGGGAATTGAAAAAGAAAATTAAAGGGCTTGCCCATTTAAAAAGACGCAAGTACGAATTTCCCGACGGCCGAACATTTCAAGTGTTGGTATCACTCAAGGTCCATCCTGCTGTTAATATATTGATAGTAGTTTCTTTCCTGTGGCGTCAGGCGCCCCCAAGACTAACACTGTGATGTCACCGCCGCATCAAGGCGCCCTATGGGATAGCCCTTCAATCCGTTGTGCATTGGCGCTTTAATGGAACCTTGGTCCCACTTTTTGTGGTTACACCAGTGAGAGGAGGATGGGTACGTACGGAGAAATTTTTACTACACGGGTGTGCTATCCGGGTATCATGTCGTACCCTATTTGCACCAAAAAAAATTCTCTGCAAATAGGATATGGCTGAGGTAGTACCCTTGTAGTACATCTGAGTCATCCAAAAATGTTAATCGACGTATAGGATTAAAAGATACTGAACGGATTCAAAAAAGAAAAAAGAAAAGGAAAAGAGTGTTTCAATCCGAGCCGTCGATTGCATTGTTTGGACGGTTCGGATGTGCTGCATGGGTACCACATGGTACCCGATTTGCAACAAAAAATTTCTCCTATTTGCACCAAAAAATTTCTTGTACGTGTGTGCGCTCCAGCGCTATGGGCGGTAGAAGGAAGCAGAAGCACCACTAATTAACCAAGTAAATGGAGACCGGATCAGGTCAGCGAAAGAGGTGGATGTGGGATAGTCACCTAAAATTATGGCTCGCCACGTACAGATAATCGAATAGAGAAGTCTATATATAGTTGGGGAAAGCTCATAAAAATTAACGTGAAAAGCAACTCGAGACGTCTTTCGGACGATAGGCCTCTCGAGAATGGAGGGCGATGGACCTTTGAAGAATGCTCAAAGCTCTGTGGCGAGCAGTAAAGTTTTTGTGGACGGACGATGGACCTGTGAAGAATGGAGGGCTATGAACCTTTGGAGAATGCTCAAAGCTCTGTGGCGAGTAGTAAATTTTTGTGGATACGCCTTTCCGGATTTTATTCAAATTCTTTTGGATATTGAATTTGAGTTCAATTTGGTGAGTCTTGGTCTCCTTGAGTGTTATTTATATATTGGATTATAGGGCACATAAACTAGATTTCGCACTTGAAAGCCCTAACCGAGGTTTGCATAGTTTTGGCAATCATAAGGAGGAGGGTCGGTCATGCAAATTCCTCACCATACGTTAGACGCGGACCTCTAGCAACAAACAAGGGGAATGGGTGCGATAAACGAAGGAAGTGGATCTTTGGCGACACAAAGAGAGCCGCCGGCTAATGACATTAGGGATGTAAATTCTGAGGCTACAACTACTGAAGGCCATTGAAGACCGCAAATACTAGAGACACACATCTTGCTATTGGAGAACTAGGGCTGTTTGGGAGCCTCAATTTTTGCTTTTTGCATTTTGCTTGTGGAGTTTTTGATTTTTTCGATTATTATCATAATGTGTTTTGAACCTGATAAATTGTTTGGAAGATATGTGTAAAATATATTTTGCAATAAGAATAATGTTTGGGAGATAAATGAATTATGGGTTGATTTTTTTTTACCACGTTACCCTTGGTTCTTATTGTGGTATTATAACATGTATGAATAATGTTTTTAGCCAATTTTTTAAATTCATATTGTGAGATATGTTTATTTTTTTCTTGACAAATATTTCTACGTATCCCTTAATTGAAAGTCTACAAAATTTTTTTATTTTGTCATTTAGAATTAAGAATCAAATATTTCTAGCCAAGTAACGGAAAAAAAGAAAACGATTAATTCGTTAGAATAAGATTAAACTCAAATCCAACTAAATGCAAAAAAAAAAAAACAAAACAAAAACTATGAAATATCAGTAACGCAAACATATTTAGGTATTTTGGTTATTACCCAACTAAAGAGGAAAATATCTTTTATGTGTGCGTATTTTGACGATTTGATTGAACTATATATATAAAAAGTAATAACTTATTCGATTCAAGTAAAAAAAAAGAGAGGTGCTAGGGCACATCATGTGTGGCACACCTTAGTTACATCCCTCTCACATACAAATATGACTCGTTCCAGCAGGACCCCTGCATGTGAGAGGCGTGTGGCTGATGTATGCCACACCGATGTGCCACTAACATTTTTGAAAAAAAGAAACGCAACACAATTTTTTTGTTGTTCAAGTGGGCGTGACCTTTGAACAGCCGGTTGTTTTATATCAACCTGTGAAGTGTGAGGTTTTAATTGGATATTCTTGCACTGTTTCAGATACCCAAACAAATAGAAAAAGACAAAGACAGAAGGAAAATGAAACAATAACCCTCCTCAAGACACCTCTGTATATGTCTATATCGAACTTTGGGTTGATGTTGTACAGCGGGGTGCACAGCACGATTCTACGCACCTTTGAGTCGTCGAATCGTATATCCGACGATTCAGATCTCCTCTCGGCAATCTACGATCGAGAGCCGTTCATTGCCGAGATGAGATTTGAGCCGTCGGATGCATGATCCGACAGCTCAAAAATGCGTAGTACGGTGTTGCGCACACTACTGCACGATACCATCCCCAATAGATCTATATCACATCATGGAGGTCCCTCCATAGTGCAAACTAGCTAGTGGCTTCGATCGGCAGCATCCAACATGAGTTTTTTCTGCCGATACACTAATATTTTCTAAAAAATTCACCAAAATATGTCATTTTCTAAACATTTTGGAAAAGTGCCGCAAAACGCACTTCATGTATGCACTACCCTAATCGCGCATACAGAGATTGCATGGTTTCTAAATTCACGCAAGCAAATAACGCATTCGCCAAATGCGTTTTTTCAACCGGTTAGGACATTCTTGACGTGCTTTTCTATGGCAGGTGCGGAGAAGACTCCGGGGTGGGGTGGGCCCACGTGGCGGTGGTCCAAAACACTTATTGTTTTTCTCATTTTTACTTGACCAACCTCCTTTGGTGATATGAAAAGCTCAAATCATGGCGATGAGTAAATTTTGTAAGTGCCTATGGATGAAGGTGAAATTGTCAGTCATCAAGTGCACGAGAGCTGTAAATTTAAGGTTTCATATTTGCACAAAAATAGTGAATTGCTCAAAAGAAATTGCACAATTCGTTCTCAGAATCCCTACCTAACTCTTGCATATAATCTAGAATCAAGTGGTGCAGAATCGCTCCCAAACACCCTCTTAAAAACAGGAATGGGGGATGCTATCAAGCCCAAGCGGGTGTCGGGCGGCCGATCCGACCATTCATCTTTGCAATCGACGGTTCAAATCTTGACTGAACAATGAACGATTCAAATCTGTATGCGCTCATATCTAATCCGAACTGTCCGTGTCAAAAAGAACGGCCGGATGCCGCTCGGCACTCGCTTGGCAGCATTATCGGGGTCCTTGAACCTTGAGCCTAGAAAAGGACTCCATGCTACACAAGCATGGGGTGACGATTTTTTGCACGGTGGGTGTGACGACCGATCTAGAGATTAGAAAAGGACACACTCTCTCTCTCTCTCTCTCTCTCTCTCTCTCGTTTTGTTTGGTTTGTATGGCTATGGGGATAGTTTTAGATTTTGTGGTGATTGCGGTTGGGATGATTAACCTAAAGATGGTCTCGTGGACCTCGTGGTCTTTGGCGTCTTTCTGTTTACGGCCAGGACATTGTCCTGGGCTGATTTTGTTTGAGGGTACCGAGACAAATCGAAATGTGGAGCCTATTTTAAGATTTTTCATGCAAACGATTCCATCGAACCCTTCATTAATTGCAAAATAAATTTTCAAGTGGCTTGGTAAAAATTGAGCTCAAAAGAATAATTGTGAGTGCTTCATCCAAATTTTTCATTTGTGATTCTAATTTCTAAATTTTTAAGAAAATTTGGCGATTGGATCAACAACTTACACTTGATTCAGTAGAATTTTTCCGATTTTTTTTTTTTTGAATTTATTGATCGGCTTGGAAAATTTGTGTGAGACTCCGAAGTGGGCCCACATGTCAATTTATGCACCATCGGTGCACTCCCCAATGGTACCAATTATGATTTTTTGTTGTAATTTTTTTTTGAACGGGGATTTATTTTCATTGGTTAAAAGAATTTATGCTACCTCAAAATCCCTCCACAACCTATCGTATTAATTTTCGTGTCTACGGTAAATAAATTTGTATCCTCATTGCACGTAAGTATAGCTACATAACTGTCGGTGCCAAGTGTCCTTGTTTTGTTTGACGATTCTCCAAGTTAAACCTTTGGTTCAATTTTTTGTTTTCTAATATTTTTTGTTCACTCTTTTAAAGGGTAATCATAAAAAGAGCATTGCATTACTAATAGCGTGACGTACTATAAAACACTAATCAATCCGTGCCACAAATTTTCAACCCAGGCCCAAACCTGAAATATTGATAGAACCTTGCGTTTCAAATTGAAATTGTTATTCTCATATAATAAAACAAAATCACTACTATTCCATGGGATGTGAAAACAGTTAACCCAAGTGGGAATTGAAAAAGAAAATTAAAGGGTTTGCCCATCCGAGAAGATGCAAGTATGAATTTCACGAAAGCAAAATATTCCAAGTCATGGGTTCATTGGAGGTTCGTCATGCTGTTAATTTCGAGATCTTAAAATTAGTCAATGTGCACACGAGTTGACTTGTACACTGTAGCGAGACTCCAAGATTTTGGAAACGTGGGGTGATTCATAATTTCATAGGCATAAATTCTTCTACTAATTAACAAATAGAAAAATCAATAGTAATGACAGTTAATAATTGCATTCGATGAAGTTTCGCCAATTGTACCTTTCAATGCCACATAGTTTTGTGATGTCCATATATTTAGTGGTAGACTTGACGTAAATGTGTAGTGTTTAGGAATATTGGGGTACCACGTGACAGTGCCCCAAGATCACTCAATAATTTTTTACAAAGGATGAGGTGGGTTTCAATTGGGGAAATAATCTAATTAAGTGTCGTCATCAAATTGTGATGGGATTCGTAAAACTTTTACCGAGGAGAGGTTGGATTTTAAGTGAGGAAATAATCTAACTTGGTGTCATCGTCAAATTATAATGGTGTCAATTATTAATTTGGAAAAAAAAATGCGCCCTACGAGATAGCCCTTCAATTCGTAGTGCATTGGCGCTCTCATGGAACCTTGGTCCGACTTTTTGTGGTTACGCCAATGAGGGGAGGACATATGGATAAATTTTTGCTACACGGGTGTGCTATCAGGATACCACATCAGCCGTACCCTATTTGTATCTAAACTCTACAAACGGCTCGGATTGAAAGGTACCGAACAAATTAAAAAGGAAAAGAGTGTTACTCCCTCCGTCCCAATTTATTTGTCTCAGTTATATTCTAACTGAATTAAAAAATTAGTTATATCTTTAAAGTGGTAATGAATTTTATATCCAATATAGATATTGTTTGATAGATCTTGATTTGTTCTATAATTCAATGTTTTCGAAATCACTTAAAACATTATAAATTACAAGATATAATTAATTGAAAAGCGGCATAAACTCCTAGAAATGACAAATAAATTGGGGCGGAGGAAGTACAATCCAAGCCGTCAGTTGCAATGTTTGGACGATTTGGATGTGTTGTATGAATACTACATGGTGCCCGATTTGCAGCAAAATAATTCTCCTATTTTCACTCAAAAATTTCTCGTACGTGTGTGCTCCAGCGCTATGGGCGGTAGAAGAAAAGCAGAATCACCACTAACCGAGTAAATGGACACCGGATCAGGTTAGCGAAAGAGGTGGATGTGGGATAGTCACCCAAAATTATGGATCACCACAGATAATCTAATAGAGAAGTCTATATGTAGTTGGGGAAAGCTCATAAAAATTAACGAAAAAAGCAATTCGAGACCCCTTCCGGACAATGGTAAAAACTAAAAAGCAATTCGAGATGCCTTTCGGACGATGGAGCGATGAACCTCTGGAGAATACTCAAAGCTCTGTGGCGAGTAGTAAAATTTTTGTGGACGCCTTTCCAACGATTGACCTCTGGAGAATGGAGGGCAATGGACCTCTTGAGGATGTTCAAAGCTTTGTGGCAAGTGGTAAAGTTTTTGTGGATGTGCCTTACAGATTTTTATTCAAATGCATATGTTTTCTTTTGGATATTGAATGCAAATTTAATCCGGTGAGTCTTGGTCTCGTTGCATATTATTTATATATGGATTATAGGATGTGTAAGCTAAACTTTGCACTTGAAAGCCTTAATATATTAGTATTAGATGATAAAAAGTGCTAAAATGTTGAACGTGATAAATTATGGTTGCAGGTGATCGGGGTTTGCATAGTTTTGACAATCATAAGGAGGAAGGTCGATCGTGCAAACGCCGCACCAGACGCTGAAAGTGGACCTACAACAACAAAGGAGCGGAATGAGCATAAGTGTAACCTCCTTGTCGAGTAGCGTTCGTTCATATATGCACAAGAAAGGCAAACAATGAAAAAAAAAGTTCATATTGTAACTGATGCACTAGGACCCCAACCACTTGGTCGATTTTGACCCTTGTGGCTTGTTTATGTTTTTTCCATATAACAATGCTGGATTGCCGGCCCCTTCTTGGTCCAACTATATTCCGGTGGAGACAACTGGTGGCCAAACATCATTACTGCCATCGCGACTCCCACCTCGACGTCACAATTCCAATAAAGAAGATGTCCAAGGGATTTGTGAAAAGTTGTTCATTGTGTTTATGATGCTTACTCTCATGGTCTGCTTGGTGCGTCTCTCGATTGACAGCATAAAAAGAGCAGAAAGAGAACCCGTGATGAATCCAAACGTCCAGCTTAAGTCAGCTACTTTTTCGCTGTTTAATCTCTCCTCCTCGTTGTCTCCAATAATCAAAGGAGAGATTGGTTTGAATTTTACCAAGCCTCAAAATTGCACCATCATGTTCTACGACCACATTGTGGTTTCCCTTTTCCACTCTGAAAAGCCTCTTTCCATAGCAATCACGGAACCATTTTTCCAAAACGAATCTAACCATACGATAGTGAAGGCAATATTCCCTCCGACGAATGCCCCACGCGATCCAAAAGGAATGCCCAATTCGAGTTTGTCGTCGTCATTCGAGTACTTGTCATTCGATGTTAACTCAAAGGGGAGGCTGTGGCCGAATATCAATAGGAGAGAAGATTTTATTGAATACAGCCGGCAGATGTATGTTTGGTGCCCCAATGTGAAGGTTAGGATTTTGATAAAAACAGGGGTGGGGATGATGGAAGGTGAGCCAGCAGAATGCAAGGTTGAGGATTTTTATAGATGAAGAAATTAATTGCTGTAATCCAAATCTAAGCTATGTTTTATATTGAAATCTATGTTTTACCTAGAGAAAATGATGCAAAAGGGATGTGTATATTGAAATCTATGTTTTCTCTCTGCTGGGGTTTCTGTCTCTTTACACCATAGCCCAACCATTTACATGTATGCCCCTGAGCCAGACCCCGAACTCAGTTTCTATTTATAAAAAGGTAACTTATGGTGAGTGTCATGCTGTGTAAAAATGTAATAATCTGCTTTCAGATGTTCTTGTGCCTACTCTCTGAAATCTTAGCTCTACTTTATTTTCTTAAGATTAATTAGTTTTCATTCTTTCTCCTTGAACTTTTAATGCAGAGGAGCCTTCATTCGGTAATATGTGTTTTCTACTGCTCTCGGATCCATATTGAAGGTTTAGAAATTGATTCTGGATGGGAGCCTGTCCATTTTTGGGTTAAAATGAAAGAGGCCTGGATCATGAGTAAATTAGCTGATTGTCATTGAAGTATTCTGACTGATGCTATATGTTTTAAATCATATCTTTGGCAAGTTGGCAGTTGTGAATAGCGGTAACTGAGCTTTGCTTGACATACTTCTCTTCGTGAATGGAACAGTTAATGGCGAACTAATGATCCAAGGCAATCCCCAATGTTTTTCTTATTAATTTTCTTAGCATTTCCTTTGTATAGTACTCTGAAAATACTGTAAGTTAAATAATGATATTGTGTTAAAATAAAAAGCCACGGCTCTTGTTTATTGGATATATCATTTGAAAGTACATTTTAACATGTAATTTAGCAGCCTACGCCTATTGTACCTCAATTAAGGGCATGTGGCTTACAACATTGCCGTTCCTCAAGCCCTAACAATATACGTTTCAGGCAGCATAGAACTAATAGAATCAATCTCGCATGGTGTTGCAGATGCAGCAATATTGAAGTTTGCTGGGGTCTAATGCTCTCTGCATTCTGCATGACTCTAGACCAGAGTGATGACAGGGTTGCTATTTCTCAATGCTTTCAGGCCTTGTTTGATAAGTGAGTTAGAGGGTGGGATAGGATTACTAATCCTATGTGTCCGCTAATTCTATGTTTGATTGCATAAAATGGAAGGGGATTAGTAATCCCATGGGATGGGCAATCCCCTCACTAGGGAGGATTAGTAATACCTTGGGGGACTAGGTATTAACAATCCTATCCCATGAAATTAAATTACATTGACCTAATTACCCTTGGGATCTCACTCGTGCACCAAAAAACCTCCGAAAATTACCTCTGATATAATGGGTATGATAGTGGTTGTAAAAATTGGATTATCAATGCATCGTTCCATTTTTGAAGAGTAAGTTAAAAACATCCATTATTTTCCTACATTTTTTGCACAATGATTTTAAAACATTTTTTTTTTTACAGCTATGATGGGTATGCAGACCCAGAGAGATGCTGTATTGCTTTGACCCAGAGAGATCCATTCAGGGCTTTGACATGCTGTATTGCTGTTCATTTTACAGCTATGATGGGTATGCAGACCCAGAGAGATGCTTTCATTGCGCTGCGGCCTCCAGTCCTCGCATATTAGCATGAACACCTCCATCGTGATTTTACTTTTGGCCGACTTTCTTAAATGTAATTACTTTCATGTGACTTGCTCATTTGTTCTAAACAAACAGATATCGGTTCGTTCTCCCCTTTTCCATTGTTTTATTCCATTTCTCTTTTTGAAGGGAATTTGTTAATACCATCTGCATGCTTTCCTGACAGATACGTCTCCAGAAATTCTATTTTGGAGTGGTCCATACTACTCATTGATAACTCAAACCGCAGGTTAGCATACGCTGAACTTTGTTTTAATATTTGGAACTCAAGTTTTTTCATCTATTTTTCTAAGTTTGTATTGGCAAGCTTTGCAGTGGATATATGGAATTTGTTGTTCCTCCATCAGATTCATTAGTCTTTTTCCCTATATCAGTGTGTTTTACTGCTGTAAGTACGTTTAGCGACCTAAAGGTTTGCCTCTCTTTTCCCCATTTCAGTGCGTCTTAAGGCTCTTACGTCCCCCTCACATACGTACCTCATTCTTTTCTTGATTTGGGAAAAAAAATGTTATGAAAGTAGAGATCGTGACATGGAGTATTTGATTTAACATTTAGTGATACAACAGATCCATGGCATGCATAAAGATGGCGATATTTAGCCCTACTTTTTGTATGTTATCTACTGGCGATGCCATTCTGTTTTGAGTTTGAGGAACATTGTGCGATTTTGCATGATTGATCGCAAATCTTTTGCATGTCTTGGCCCTTGAAGGTGGAGCATCTCCCAAGTTTGCACAGAGGACGATCCTATCCACGGAGAACTACCAAGTGGCGTGACTTATGCAATTTTCAATTGTTACCTCTCATTGAATCGAGAGGTTACACCGGGCTTTTACATTACTAGTGTGTTGAAGATTCATAGTTCCCAAACGTCTTTTGTTCTTGCGTTTTCACTATCTTTTCTGCTGTACAAATAACTCATAAAACGGATGGTTAGTCATTTTCTTGTATCACCCGTGCCCAAAACAACACACATAAATTATGATCTAGCTAATATTCTGAAACTTCAATGATGTATAAATGGATGTTTTTCGTAAGTTCAGTAATGTTCAAATTAAAGTTATGTTTTCCCGAAGATTTTAAAGCTTTAAGTTCAGTGATGTTTAAATTTATGTTTCTCAAAGGTAGAAAATTTGTTAAATGGGGGTTCAAAAGAAACAGAACAAAAACCTCAGTAAATTCCGTCTCCGACATCACGCAGGGAACAAACCCATTCCTGGTAGGAATAGGATGCCAGCATTCTCCTCTTCATGGTAGGAATGGGATCTCACCTTATATATTATGCAATGCCTATATAAACAAACACCCACATGAGGCCAGATGAGAGAGAGAGAGAGAGAGAGAGAGAGAGAGAGAGAGAGAGAGAAGGCGACGATCAGATCAGATAGATCTGATGGTGAAGGAGAGAATTAGAACTTGCGGATGTGGCCGAGGACGAGTTGTTCCAAGGGAGCTTCCCCATGACTTAGTGGCTGCTGAAGTGTTCACAAGGCTTCCAGCCAAGTCCCTGATGCGATTCAAGGGTGTTTCGAAGCTCTGGCGCTCGACCATCAGCCACCCTTGATTTTGCAAGGCCCACCGTGCTCGTTCCCGCCTGTCTCGCCGCGCTGGTGGTGGTGGTTTAATAATGGCATTTCCCGAAACTATTATTGATGACGACGATAATGATTTACTAGTAGGCGTAAGCTTCTTTTATGCAACCTTCCCCGGCACCGGGGATCCTCCTGTAATTGATTTGCTTTACCAATTTCGTATTGGGTCCCCACGCACGGAGGAGGAGGAAGAACTCAGAAGAAGGCGTTAGCTATATGAAGGATAACCAAGGTTATACCCATTTCATTAACGGCCTCTTTTGCCTGTACACTGTGGATCGCGTGTCGATTTGCAACTTCTCCACTCGTGAAATTATCGATCTTCCGGCCCCTCCAATGCGTCCTTTCCAAGAGTGTTTTCATTACCTCGGGTTCGATTCTACTACCAACAAATACAAGGTTCTCAAAGTATGCTCGGTGAAGTGCTGCAAGGATGAGGATAATGAGGAGGAGGGGGAAAATCTGTACTTCGAATCCAAGTTCGACGTTCTTACTCGGGGCAGGGACATGTCTTGGAGAAGCATCCACGATGCTCCGGCAATTGACGCGAGGAAGCGGAGCGCTTGCATCGATGGACGACTCTATTGGTGGGATCCTGCCGGACGTGAACTCGTTCATTTCAGCTTCAACAACGAGCTCTTTGGATTTACTTCCCGGCCACCAAGGACTCGAAGACATGTGGGTGAAATACATCAGTTTAGAGGCGATCTGGCTCTTGTTGTTGGGTTCGACGTCGTCAATCAGGCAATGGCGCTCCGGCTCTGGGTATTCGAGTCGGGCCTCGTTCAAACAATTGAAGACCACGGGGAAACACGAGACGTGAAAGCATATTCATGGTGTCTTCGCCACATCCAAGTTCCATATGCTATTGCTAACCGCGACCTCAAATTCCATGCGAACCTCCCCACAGGGGAGGTGTTAATGACTGGCATAGAAGAAGAAGAAGCAGCAGCAGCTGCCAATAGTAATAGCAACTCACCTTTCCCAATGCCTATTTATTCATACGATCACACTAGTCGAAAGTCTGAAAAATTTATAACCGGCAAGAATTACCCGTCTTCAAGACGAAATAAGCACGCCAGGAAGTTGGAAGTATTCTACTATGAGGAAGATATTACGCCGTTGGACCATTTGATCACCAATAAGTAACCTTTTATTTCGAGAACCGCCAAGTGTACTAGTAGTATTAATTCTGCTTCGTTTTTATCCTGTTGCTGAGAATGCAGTCTTCGACTCGATGTTCAAATCTTACGGTTGGCTTGCGTTGCATTGTGCTTATCAAAGGAAGAGTACAACGCAAAGGTTACGCCCCAAAAAGCAAACGAAACACATCACACCCATCAAAAAGAATTTCAAAACGGGCGACAAATTTTTCCAGTGCCATCAAATGCATAGTTGTCTTCAATACTAGTACTGTTTTTTTTTTTTTTTTCCCCTTTCTTCCTTCCTGTTCGACATTGAAATTTTTGAAGTACTACTAGCAGTAATAGTATCTGTCAATTGTCATCCGTGTCATCAAATGCAAGAGCATAATCAATTATTCCAATAATAAAATTCGATAATACTACGCGCGTGAATGCTCAAAATCTTGAAATTGTAGTAAGTCGATAGGAGATCACAAGATTGGCAATAAATGAGTTTCTCAAACACCTAAGTCACAAGAATGGCTTGCTCACTCTTTTCACATGCTTTTTCTTTTTTCTGCAAACATGGTAACTTGTTCAATTCTAATAACCCCTTTAATTTGGAGATAAAGATTCCAAGACTGGAATCGTCGGTTTTCCTCACAAGTTTTTTTATGTTTTCAATTAGAGAAAAGAGAATTCAAGATGTATGAAATCTAATGCTATTAATTAAGTTTCCCAGATATATTGAAATCTTCCCAAAAACACAAATATGAACATATATATTATGCCATCAGATTTCAGTACAGAACCACTCTCTCTCCTCTCTTTCTTCCTAGATTGAGGAAAAATGGAAGGACGTCAAAATGCTGCTAACGATGCCAATGTGCATGCTTGTGCTGCATGCAAGCACCAGCGAAAGAGATGTGATTCTGACGTTTGCCCCTTAGCCCCGTATTTTCCGGCTGGCAAAAGCAAAGAATTTCAAAATGTTCACCGGATTTACGGCGTAAGCAATCTGATAAGAATCTTGCACTCTGTTCCCGAGCATCTTAGACATAAGACTGTGGAGACCATAATCTTGGAGGCGACAATGAGGAAGGAGTTCCCAGTGAGTGGCAGTCTGGCGGTCCAAGCGCAGACCCGGGCACTAATACGCGAGTACGAGAAAGAGCTCGAGTTTGTCAAGAAACAAATAGCCTTTTTCAGGGAGATGAAAAGAGTGATCCCGCATACGTATAACTATATTTATGGGTCTTGCCTGCAGCCACCACCACCAACAGTCGAATCATCAGTACGTCTTTCTTTATTCGCGATATCCCGCCAATTTTAAATTTGTTAATTTTTTTTGGGAGTTAAATACATCCCACGTAATTTTAATTCGTCCCGATCGACGAATTAAGATTTTTCTTCTTTTGTTACAGACAAGAGATGCAAATTTGGTGGGTGATGCAATCACCGGAGAGAACAATCACGAGTCAAGTGGGGAAGGCAGTGGAGAATTCGAAAGTTTGGATATGCAGCGTTTGGATGAACTGATTGACTCTTATCACGCCTTTACCAACTTTGGGGTATTGGCGGAACCCATGTTTGAACATCATAGTATTTCTTTTCGAGATCGGATGTCAGGGTAAGGTTGCGCGCACCTTGACTAATACTGAGACACTCAAGTTAACGTGATTTAAAGAGATACTTATTTTAAATGTTTGAATAAGTAAACTTCTTTTCCCGCGCCCGCGCTTTTTTTAGGCTACATTAATCGAATTTTATCAGATGACTGCAAAATCTGCGCACTAGCGGATAAAATGCACACAATACCCACGCTGGTGCGGGTCCCGCCCTAGTATTCACGCACAATATTTTTCGTCGACCAATCTAATGTACGTAAAAGTTGGGATTTTATTTATTCTCAAGTGTCCGGACCAATTTACGATAACTCAATCACTGGGGATTTCGTTTATTTGATTTCAATATTAATTGCGGCCATCATAATGTATGCTCATGTATATATTTCCCGGCTACTTTGTTTTAAAAATATAGTGTCTTGGTTATTAATTGTGTATTAATGGTAAAAATCTCTGGAATGTATCTCTAGATCAGAGGCTCGTGGGAAGGAGCCTACTAAAGAATTGAAGGAGGGAATTAAAGCATGGGCATGAGGAGGATTAGAGACGATACATCAATGGAATTAAGGTTTGCAAAGCCTTTTTAAACAAGTTCGATAGTTGGGTTCGACACACATTAATAACACAGAGGCAACTGAGTGACGACAGACTGGCTAATAGAAAGAGTGATCAAGATTCAAGAAACGACAACAGTGTTACTGGTCGTTCGATCAGTTCAATCGATCGATGGCCTTCTAGCTAGCAGCAAGCGGACATCGCGCCTATATATGTACACATCGTTTGAGATGATGTATTTCTCATGTTGTTTGTTGTTTTTTTCCTTCCTTTGAAACTTATTAGTATAATTATTATTATTTTTGCCTGATTCTCCTATGTCATGTATGTGAAAGGATTAATTACTAGTAGTAGCTAATATGAGGCGCTGTCTGCATTAATGGATTTGCGTTAGAATATCTTTGGTCCACTAATAATTAATATTAGACAAATTAATGGCCAGATTCTCCAAAACTCCCCTTAAATTGATTTTAATTTGCTTTTCTTTTTTGTTGGTAATTTAGGGTGCATGTCCCGGGCCAGCTTGCGCACAACCCGGACTAATCCCTATAGCCCCGGCCCCTCCCACAGTTGGCTCGTATGCTTACGCATGAGGTGAGATGGCCTCAAGAGTTGTTGGTAAGAAGAATCGAACCTAATATATAGACGGAATGGATCCCCAATAGTAAAGGCAGCATGAGTAGTTTCAGAGAATCAGAATCGACAGTAATCGATCATCAATTTCTCGAAAAAGTATAGTATAAATTAAAAAGATAGAATTCAAACACTTATTATTGTTATTTCCCAAAACAAACACTTTTTGTTATTTCCCAAAACGAACACTTATTATTTCCCAATTGCTTAAAAGTGGTTATTTCTAAAAATATTTGGGTAAAAGTAAAAAAAAAAATTTGTTTTCCTATTCGTTTCGTCAAGACGAATTAATAACCCGCAAAAATTTGGCGCAAAACTAACAAACGCGAAAAAAATTGAATAAAGAGAAAATGTGCATTTTTTCTAAAATTGCAAAAAGTGTTAATGAAACGGGGTCTAAAGAGAGGATTGTTTTCATGCTCTGAGAGAGAAGTCTCTAAAACATTGTAGGATACATGCCCTTTTCTTCTTTTTTTGAACGCACCACGAGTAATTCTGAGGTCTCGAAGCCAAATGCCTTGGCAAATCTTTAAGTGGTCCCAAAATTTGGATTAATATTTGGCAACCATAGTATTCAAACATGCAACATCGTAAAAAACACACGCCTATTATTTTCTTATTTTCACTTGACCAAACCCTTTGAGTGATGTGAAAAGTTCAAATAATGATGATGAGTAAAATTTGTACTTGCTTTTTATGCTCTCTTTTTGTTAATGACACCCTCTTTTTTCCTATGTCGTTTTTTATGTTTGGTAGTTTTAGATTTTGTGGTGATGGTGGTTGGGATGATTAACCTAGATGGTTTGTGGACCTTGTGCTTCTTCGGCTTCCTTCTGTTTACCAGGGCATTGTCCTGGGTTTATTCTGTTTGAGGATATCGACACAGATCTGGATGTGGAGTCCATTTTAGGGTTTCATACAAATGATCCAAGCCTTTTATTAATTTCAAAATAAATTTTCAAGTGGCTTGGTAAAAATTGAACTCAATCGAATAATTGTAAATGCTTCATATCCAACATTTGAATTTTCTATTTATAATCCTAAATTCTAAATTTTGAAGAAAATTTGACAATTGGATCAACTACCTACACTCGATTAAGCAGAATTTTTTTGAAATGTTTTGTTTTGAATTTATTGACTGACTCAGATCATTTATCTGAGACCCCGAAGTGGGCCCACATGTTGATTTATGCACCATAGGAGCACTCCCCAATGATCAATCGTTCCTGTAGTGCCCCCTGTAGGGTACAATCACAACCGTCCAAGAGAGTTTTCACAAAAAAAGAATTCATTTTTAAACCTTGATGGCTTGTATGTGCCTTGCAAGGTGCACTACAAGAAGTGTCATGCAGGATTTCCGATTCCCCCCAATGATACCCATAGAATTATGATTTTTTGTTGTCCTTTTTTTTTTTTTATTGAACGGGGATTTTTTTGTTTTCATAGGTTAAAAGAATTTAGACTTCGTCAAATCCCTCCACAACTCATGGTAACATTATATTTTTTTTGTCTATGGTAAATAAATTCGTATCCCCATTGCACGTAAGTACAGCTACATAACCATTGGTGCCAAGTGTCTTGGTTTTGTTTGACGATTCTCCAAGTTAAACCTTTGGTTCTTCTTCGGTTTTTTTTTTAAATGTTTTTGGTTCGCTCTCTTGAAGGAATTAATTAACTTACTCATAAAAAGAGCATTGTAGTACTAATAGCGTAACGTAGGCCCAAACCTGAATTGATAGATCCTTACAGTTTTCAAATCGAAACTGTTATTCTGATAAAACAAAATCACTACGATTCCATGGGATGTAAAAACAATTTACCCAAGTGGTTTGCCCAAGTGGGAATTGAAAAAGAAAATGAAAGGGCTTGCCCATTTAGGAAGACATAGCTACAAATTTTATGAAGGCCAAATATTCTAAGTCTCAGGGTCACTGGAGGTTTGTCTTGCTGTTAATTTCAAGGTCCCGAAATTAGTTAATGTGCACACAAGATGACCCGTACACACTGACGACTTCAGGATTTTGGAAACGCGGGGTCATTCATAAGCATAAATTCTCCTACTAATTATAAATAGAAAAATCAATAGTAATGACAGTTAATAATTGCATCCGATAGGGTTTCGTCAAGTGGTGCCCTAACACCTTTCAACACCACATAGTTTTATAGTGTCCATACACGTAGGGTGAACTTGACAAAAATGTTTAGTGTTTAGGAATATTAGGGTACTTCATAGCAGTGCCGCGAGACCATTCAATAGTAATTTTTTACAAAGGTGAGGTGTGTTTCAATTGTGGAAATAATCTAATTGGGCGTGGTCATCAAATTGTGATGGGGTGACAAAACTTTTAACCGAAGAGGTTGGATTTTAAGTGAAGAAATAATTAAGTGTGGTGTCATCATTAAATTATAATGGTGTTAATTATTAATTTGGAATAAAAAATGCACCGTAGCCCTTCACTTCGTAGTGCATTGGCGCTCTAATGAAACCTTGGTCCGACTTTTTGTGGTTACACCAATGAGAGGAGGATGGATAGGTACGGAGAAATTTTTGCTACATGGGTGTGCTACCCGGGCACAATGTCAGTTGTATTCTATTTGCACCAAAAAATTTCTCTGGTATGGCCTCTGGTATGGCTGACGTGGTACTCGTGTAACACATCCAAGCCATCCAAAAATGCAATCGACTTCTTGGATTAAAAGGTACCGAACAGATTTTTAAAAAAAAAAAAAAAAAGAGAGAGAGAGAAAAGAAAAGAAAAGGAAAAGAGTGTTACAATCTGAGATGTCAGTTGCATTGTTTGGACAACTTAGATGTGTTGCACGGATACCACGTGATACCCGATTTGCTACAAAAAAAATTCTCCTATTTTCACCCAAAAAAATTTCGTACGTGTTTGCTCCAGCGCGATGGGCGGTAGAAGGAAGCAGAAGCACCACTAATTAACCAAGCGGAAAGTCTACCGGTACAGATTTCAAAAGACAACAGCGTGCACAGATAGGAATTGCACCCGTCTCGGATCCAACAAAGATGATCGGAGCCGCTTATTTTGTTCAAAACGTGTCGATTAAGGTCGTTGAAAAAAATCAGTTCAATAGGATATCGTTAAGACGGTTTACAAAACAGCCAAACTTTGCATCAAAAAAGGCCTATTTTCTAAAGCAAAAGTTTGGGTGGTTTGCAAACCCCCTTAACGATATCCAAATGAACTGACTTTTTACAAAGACCTTAAACGATATGTTTTGAACAAAATGAGCAACTCCGATCATCTTTGTGGAACCGAGACGGATCCAAATCCCATCTGTGCACGCTGTATGTTTCTAGAAATCTGTACGTATAGCAGCACTATTAACCAAGTAAATGGAGACCGGATCAGGTCAGCGAATGAGGTGGATGTGGAATAGTCACCTAAAATTATGGCTCGCCACAGATAATCGAATAGAGAAGTATATATATAGTTGGGGAAAGCTCATAAAAATTAATGTAGAAAGCAACTCGAGACGTCTTTCGGACGATGGGCCTCTCGAGAATGGAGGGCGATGGACCTCTGGAGAATGCTCAAACCTCTGGGCGAGCAGTAAAGTTTTTGTGGACGGACGATGGACCTATATGGAGAATGGAGGGCGATGGACCTCTGGAGAATACTCAAAGCTCTGTGGCGAGTGGTAAAATTTTTGTGGATACAGCTTTCCGGATTTTTATTCAAATTCTTTTGGACATAGAATTTGAATTCAATTTGGTGACTCTTGGTCTCCTTGCGTGTTATTTATATATTAGATTATAGGGCGCATAAACTAAACTTTGTACTTGCAAGTCCTAACCGGGGTTTGCATAGTTTTGGCAATCATAGGGAGGAGGGTCGGTCGCGTAAATGCCGCACCATACGCTAGACATGGACCTCCAGCAACAAACAAGGGGAATGGGTGCGATAAACAAAGGAAGTGGGTCTCCGGCGACACAAAGAGAGCCGCCAGCTGATGACATTAGGGATGTAAATTTTGAGGCTACAACTACTAAAGGCCAACGAAGACCGCAAATACTAGAGAGACACATCCCAAAAAATCTTGAATCCACACCTCCTGTTATAGAAGTGTTGAAAAACTAGGGCTGTTTGGGAGCCTCGATTTTTGGCCTTTTGCATTTTGCTTGTGGAATTTTTGATTTTTTTTTATTATAATTAGAATGTATTTTGAAAATCTAGTAAAGTGTTTGAGAGATTTGTGCAGAAAGTATTTTGCAGTAGGAATAATGTTTGGAAGATAAATGATGAAAATGAATTATGGGTTGATTTTTTACCATGTTAATTGGTTCTTATTATGGTATCATAACATGTATAAATAATGTTTTTAGCCAATTCTTTATATTCATATTGCGAGATATGTTTATTTTTTCTTAACAAATATTTGTACATATCCCTTAATTGAAAGTCTACAAATTTTTTTATTTTGTCATTTAGAATTAAGAATCAAATATTTCTAGCCAAGTAATGGCAAAAAAGAAAACGATTAATTCGTTAGAATAAGATTAAACTCAAATCCAACTAAATGCAAAAAAAAAAAAAAACTATGAATTATCAGTAATGCAAACATATTCAGTTATTTTGGTTATTACCCAACTAAAGATGAAAATATCTTTTATGTGTGCGTATTTTCACGATTTGATTGAACTATATATATAAAAAGTAGTAATAACTTATTCGATTCAAGTAAAAAAAAAATGGAACACAATTTTTTTGTTGTTCAAGTGGACGTGACCTTTGAACAGCTGGTTGTTCTATATCAACCTGTGAGGTTTTGATTGGATATTCTTGCACTGTTTCAGATACCCAAACAAATAGAAAAAGACAAAAACAAAAACGAAAACAAAAAACAGAAGGAAAATGAAACAATAACCCTCCTCAAGACACCTCCGTATATGTCTATATCGGACTTCGAGTTGGAGCTGTGTAGTGGTGTACTGCACATTATTGTACTGTGCATTTTCGAGCTGTCAGATTGTATATCCGATGGCTCGGATCTCATCTCGCCAACCAACGATCGAGAGCCGTTTATTGCCGAGATGAGATTTGAGCTGTCGGATACACGATCCGACGGTTCAGAGGTGCGCAGCACGGTGTTGCGCACACCACTGCACGACACCATCCCCGAATGAATCTATATCACATCATGGAGGTCCCTCCGTAGTGCAAACTAGCTAGAGGCTTCGATCGGCAGCATCCAACATGAGTTTTTTCTGCCGATACACTAATATTTTCTAAGAAATTCACCGCAAAACGCACTTCATGTATGCATTACCCTAATCGCGCATACAGAGATTGCATGGTATCTAAATTTATGCAAGCAAATAACGCATTCGCCAAATGTGTTTTTTCAACCGGCTGACGCATTCTCCAAGTGCTTTTCTATGGTAGGTGTGGAGAAGATTCTGGGGTGGGGTGGGCCCATGGTGGTGGCCCAACAAACACTTATTGTTTTTCTCACTTTCACATGGCCAACCTTCTTTGGTGATATGAAAAGCTCAAATCATGGCGATGAGTAAATTTTGTACTTGTCTATGGATGAAGGTGAAATTGTCATCAAGGTGCACGAGAGCTGTAAATTTAAGGTTTCATATTTGCACAAAAATAGTGAATTGCTCAAAAGAAATTGCACAATTCACTCTCAGAATCCCTACCTAACACTTGCATATAATCTAGAAACTGTAGGAAAATAGTGCGGAAAAAACAGTAAACGATTTTACTAATTTCTGGAAATTACAACATGAACACGAATCACAAAATTACAGAATATGAAATGTACACATAAACTGTAAAAGAGAATAGCAATTCCAAACCGAGACCCGTTTTGATCAACGGTGCCCTTAAGACAAATTCACCGCCTCACCGGTGCTGGAGGTTGTGTCGGTGTTTGTCTCCCAGGGTTGACTCGGTTACCACTCAGCCGCCGGAGCACCGCCGTAGACTGCCCATCGAACGAACTTGTGTCTGTACTCTCTCTCTCGAAGGAAGAACGATATTGTATTGCAGAGATGCTTTGGATTGTTTTCGGTGTGTTGAAACCAAAGGCAGAGGTCCCCTTTTATAGTTCAAGGAGGAGCCTCTGCCATCAATACGACAATGAATACGATATTCATGGAGGAGCCTATACAATCAATAGGGGAATTGATTCCGCTATTCAATTCGGAAATAAAACTGATACAGTTATTATTCCTGAAATTGAATACGCAATCATGGGTAATAACTCTGGGTAATCAACCCAGCTTTGACCATCCAACCGTGCACTGTTGTTGGTCCGAAACCCACTTTGAGAGACAATTTCTCATTCATCTCTCAATGGAATTTGTTCATTCTTTCACCGGTTTAAACTCCTTAGCAAGGAATATTTAAAACCTACTTGGGCCCACCTCGCGCGGTGTGGGTCCCACCAAATTCTCTTTGGTTAAAATTCCATTTTTTCCAACAATCCCCCACATGAATGAAATTGGCTGAATCCGACTCGGGAGACAAAGCTGACATGAGAGAGAGTACAATGGAAAATTCCGCATAGGATAGGTAGCTTTTGGCCTTGAACCTTCCCTTGTAAATACCTATCGGATTTACTGGCTGACCAGTGAACATGTTGTCTTGAACTGTTCTGCCGTTTGTGTAAACCGAGACAACAGGCATCACACGGAACTTCTCCCAACACAGTTCAGTTCTCACTGTTGGGTTCGTTTTGGCCATGACACCCCTTCCTGGTTCTGCAAGTATTTTCTCGAGAATTTCGCCTTCCTAAATTCTCAAAGAAGCGGCCCCACTTCATACTCACATAGGTGACCTTCTTATAAAGGGTATCCTGCTATACCCCGCCTGGCATTCCAGCGCATAAGAGTCATTAAAAGCCAACGCTTAACCTGTTTCCATCTGCAGGCAACACTGTTTCGCACCATAGGAATGAGCAAGAGAGCATGTCTCCACAGTGATCGTTCTCCGTTACTCGCAAGTAGGTTGTCCCATTGAACCTAGATCTTGGGATCTCCAGTCAGCTAGGTTGGGTTTCCTTCACGGTAACACGAGCGTAGTAGGCTTTAGCCCCATTCCCTTCGATGCTTTCTCAACTAGCACTTTGTTTAACCTTTTGGTTGGCGGATCCGCAGTGTTGTCCTTTGACTTCACATAGTCAATAGTAACAACCCCAGTTGAGAGCAGTTGTCTAATGGTCTTGTGTCTACGATGACTTGCCATTAAACGTGTTACACTATGCCTTTCCGATTTCTAATTTACTATCGCAATTGATGCAAATTACTGGCACAGGTTTCGACCATCTCGGAATATCTTCTAAAACCTGGCATAGTCATTCTACCTCTTCAGTTGCCTTATCTAAAGCAATGAATTCAGATTCCATCGTAGACCGTGCAATGCACATCTATTTTGAAGATTTCCAAGAAATAGTTGCACCACCAAATATAAAGACTTATCCATCAGTGGATTTAAAGTCTTTCATATCAGATTCCAATTCTCATCACAATACCCTTCTAGTATTGTTGGATATCTAGCGTAGTGCAGTCCCAAATCACGAGTATACCTTAAGTAGCGTAGTACTCTGACTATCGCCTTCCAGTGGTCATCCCCCGGATTACTCGTGTATCTGCTCAGTCTGCTGACTGAATAGGCTATGTCGGGCCTTGTACAACTAATCGAGTACATCAGACTCTTAATTATCCGAGAACACTCCAATTGGGATTCTCTTTCCCCCACATTCTTGGATAAGTGGAGATTTACATCCACAAGAGTACTCCTTGCTATCAGACTTGCTGAACTTCTCAAGAATCTTATCAACATAATGAGACTGAGACAGTGCAAGTCTGTCAGATGCTCTAGTGATTTTAGCACCTAGTATTACATCTGCAAGGCTCATATTTTCCATTTTAGGTGGAGGTACAACTACCTTTGTGAGACACCCCCCACATTCGAAGGTAACTGTATATCACACTTCTCAGTGTGGATTAAATCCAATGCTCAGTACTTTTTTCCACTCTTTGATAAAAAGTCTTTGTCACTTGGACTCTTACAAGGCAATCACTTGCCTATCTTGCTCATTTCCTAAATGAGAAGAACTTGTTCCCGCAGGAATCACTGCTGGCGCACCAAACAGTTATGGTCAAACCACTTAGAAAAATACCAACACAGGTATTCCCTAATTTAGACATCTTTTCGAAAACACTTGGCTCTACAGAGCTGAGTACAGAAAATGTCTACACCGAGCAGATGAAACACAAGACCAAGGCCGAGCAATGTCAGAGCTGAAGCCAAGTAGACTACTTTAGAGGCCGAACAATCCAATGATCTGAAGCTAAGTCGCGCACGACTGCCCATGGTGGTAACCGACTAGTTTACCAACTATTCATGATCGAGTCATTAAGGCCGAAGCCAAACAGTTTGACCACAAAGTCAATCAGAGGTCGAGTCACGCATGACTAACCGAGGTCATAGCCCAACAGTTTATCACAAAACCGATTCGAGGCCCAGTCGCGCACGACTGACCATAACCAAAGCCAACCACCTTCTCCTTTCGCTCCGAGCAAACGCCGAGCATGACCACCCATGGCCCATCATTTCACATAACCAATCTAGACACCATCCTGTGAAAACAATAACTTGTTTGTTTCCCGAACTCGGTCAACATTACGGAGTTCAAGATAAAACACAAGTTAGAATCTCTTTAAATAAATATTAGAGATCAACTGGTGTGTAAACCGATTTCTAAATTCTAAATTCTGTTAGAATACCCTGCACCCAACAGATTAGAATAAATAGCAATCTGTTTCTAAAAACAAATAAGCTATTTCCACTACGGAAATGAACTTCTCTTGAAAACAGAAACAACCAATACTGTTTTTCATTTCCTTCCTTTTCGACGACTCAAAAAAGTAGTGCTATTACTCAAACTGTAACCAATAGCCAAAAGTATTCCCAGCACCGGTGAGGCGGCGAATTTGTCTTAAGATTGTAGGAAAATAGTGCGGAAAAAACAGTAAACGATTTTACTAATTTCTGGAAATTACAACATGAACACGAATCACAAAATTACAGAATATGAAATGTACACATAAACTGTAAAAGAGAATAGCAATTCCAAACCGAGACCCGTTTTGATCAACGGTGCCCTTAAGACAAATTCGCCGCCTCACCGGTGCTGGAGGTTGTGTCGGTGTTTGTCTCCCAGGGTTGACTCGGTTACCACTCAGCCGCCGGAGCACCGCCGTAGACTGCCCGTCGAACGAACTTGTGTCTGTACTCTCTCTCTCGAAGGAAGAACGATATTGTATTGCAGAGATGCTTTGGATTGTTTTCGGTGTGTTGAAACCAAAGGCAGAGGTCCCCTTTTATAGTTGAAGGAGGAGCCTCTGCCATCAATACGACAATGAATACGATATTCATGGAGGAGCCTATACAATCAATAGGGGAATTGATTCCGCTATTCAATTCGGAAATAAAACTGATACAGTTATTATTCCTGAAATTGAATACGCAATCATGGGTAATAACTCTGGGTAATCAACCCAGCTTTGACCATCCAACCGTGCACTGTTGTTGGTCCGAAACCCACTTTGAGAGACAATTTCTCATTCATCTCTCAATGGAATTTGTTCATTCTTTCACCGGTTTAAACTCCTTAGCAAGGAATATTTAAAACCTACTTGGGCCCACCTCGCGCGGTGTGGGTCCCACCAAATTCTCTTTGGTTAAAATTCCATTTTTTCCAACAGAAACAAGTGGTACGGAATCGCTCCCGAACACCCTCTTAAAAACAGGAATGGAGGATGCTGCCAAGCCCAAGCGGGTGTCAGGCGTCCAATCCAACCGTTCATCTCGACAATCGACGGCTCAAATCTTGACTGAGCAATGAACGATTCAAATCTGTATGCATTCAGATCCAATCCAAACCATCCATGTCAAAAGAACGGCAGGATGCCGCTCGACACCCGCTTGGCAGCATTACCGGATTCCTTGAAACAGGAGGCTTGAATCTTCAGCTTAGAAAAGGAGTCCATGCCTCACAAGCATGGGGTGACGATATTTTGCGCGGTGGGTGTGACGACCGATCTAGAGATTAGAAAATGACTCTCTCTCTCTCTCTCTCTCTCTCTCTCTCTCTCTCTCTCTCTCTCTCTCTCTCTCTCTCTCTCTCTCTCTCTTGTTTGGTTTGTATGGGGATAGGTTTAGATTTTGTGGTGATTGTGGTTGGGATAATTAACCTAAAGATGGTCTCGTGGACCTCGTGGCCTTTGGCGTCTTTCTGTTTACGGCCAGGACATTGTCCTGGGCTGATTTTGTTTGAGGGTACCGAGACAAATCGAAATGTGGAGCCTACTTTAAGATTTTTCATGCAAACGATTCGATCGAACCCTTCATTAATTGCAAAATAATTTTTCAAGTGGCTTGGTAAAAATTGAGCTCAAAAGAATAATTGTGAGTGCTTCATCCAATGTTCGAATTTTTCATTTGTGATTCTAATTCCTAAATTTTTAAGAAAATTTGACAATTGGATCAACAACTTACACTTGATTAAGCAGAATTTTTCCGATTTTTTTTTAATTTATTGACCTGCTTGGAAAATTTGTGTGAGACTCCGAAGTGGACCCACATGTCAATTTATGCACCATCGGTGCACTCCCCAATGATACCAATTATGATTTTTTGTTGTAATTTTTTTTTGAACGGGGATTTATTTTCATTGGTTAAAAGAATTTATGCTACCTCAAAATCCCTCCACAACCCATCGTATTAATTTTCTTGTCTACGGTAAATAAATTTGTATCCTCATTGCACGTAAGTATAGCTACATAACCGTTGGTGCCAAGTGTCCTTGTTTTGTTTGACGATTCTCCAAGTTAAACCTTTGGTTCAATTTTTTGTTTTCTAATATTTTTTGTTCACTCTTTTAAAGGGTAATCATAAAAAGAGCATTGCATTACTAATAGCGTGACGTACTATACAACACTAATCAATCCGTGCGACAAATTTTAAACACAGGCCGAAACCTGAAATATTGATAGAACCTTACAGTTTCAAATCGAAATTGTTATTCTCATACTGTATAATACAACAAAATCACTACTATTCCATGGGATGTGAAAACAGTTAACCCAAGTGGGCATTGAAAAAGAAAATTAAAGGGCATGCCCATCCGAGAAGACGCAAGAATGAATTTCACGAAAGCAAAATATTTCAAGTCTTGGGGTCATCGGAGGTTCGTCATGCTGTTAATTTCGAGGTCCTAAAATTAGTCAATGTGCACACGAGTTGACTTGTACACTGTAGCGAGACTCCAAGATTTCGGAAACGTGGGGTGATTCATAATTTCATAGGCATAAATTCTTCTACTAATTAACAAATAGAAAAATCAATAGTAATGACAGTTAATAATTGCATTCGATGGAGTTTTGCCAATTGGGTCTATAACGCCTTTCAATGCCACATATTTTTGTGATGTCCATACATTTAGTGGTGGACTTGACGGAAATGTGTAGTATTTAGGAATATTGGGGCACCACGTGACAGTGCCCCAAGACCACTCAATAATTTTTTACAAAGGGTGAGGTGGGTTTTAATTTGGAAAATAATCTAATTGAGTGTGGTCATCAAATTGTGATGGGATGGCAAAACTTTTGCCGAGGAGAGGTTGGATTTTAAGTGAGGAAATAATCTAATATGGTGTCATCATCAAATTATAATGATGTCAATTATTAATTTGGAAAAAAAAAATGCGCCCTGTGAGATAGCCCTTCAATTCGTAGTGCATTGGCGCTCTCATACATGAAACCTTGGTCCGACTTTTTGTGGTTACGCCAATGAGAGGAGGACGGGTACGTACGGAGAAATTTTTGCTACAAGGGTGTGCTATCTGGGTACCACGTCAGCCGTACTCTATTTGCATGTAAACTTTACAAACGGCTCGGATTGAAAGGTACCGAACGGATTAAAAAAAGAAAAAGAAAAGGAAAAGAGTGTTACAATTTGAGCCGTCAGTTCCATTGTTTGGACGACTCGGATATGTTGCACGAATACCATGTGGTACCCGATTTGCAACAAAAAAATTCTCCTATTTTCACCCAAAAATTTCTCGTACGTGTGTGCTCCAGCGCTGTGGGCGGTAGAAGAAAGCAGAATCACTACATACCGAGTAAATGGAGACCGGAACAAGTCAGCGAAAGAGGTGGATGTGTGATAGTCCCCCAAAAATTATGGATCGCCACAGATAATCTAATAGAGAAGACTATATATAGTTGGGGAAAGCTCATAAAAATTAACGTAAAAAGCAATTCGAGACCCCTTTCGGAAGGTGGAGCGATAGACCTCTGAAGAATTAGTGCTCAAAGTTCTGTCGCGAGTAGTAAAGTTTTTGTGGACGCCTTTCGGACGATCGACCTCTAGAGAATGGAGGGCGATGGACCTCTTGAGGATGCTCAAAGCTTTATGGCGAGTGGTAAAGTTTTTGTGGATATGCCTTCCAGATTTTTATTCAAATGCATATGTTTTCTTTTGGATATTGAATGCTAATTTAATCCGGTGAGTCTTGGTCTCGTTGCATATTATTTATATATGGATTATAGGACGTGTAAGCTAAACTTTGCACTTGAAAGCCTTAATATATTAGTATTAGATGATAAAAGGCGGTAAAATGCTAAACGTGACAAATTATGGTTGCAGATGATTGGGTTTTGCATAGTTTTGACAATCATAAGGAGGAAGGTCGATCGTGCAAGCGCCGCACCAAACGCCGAACGTGGACCTCCAGCAACAAAGGAGCGGAATGAGCATAAGTGTAACCCCCTCCGATTGTCGAGTAGCGTTCGTTCATATATGCACAAGAAAGGCAAACAATGAAAAAAAGGTTCATGGTGTAACTGATGCACTAGGACCCCAAGTACCCCTTGGTCGATTTTGACCCTTGTGGCTTGTTTATATTTTTTCCATATAAAGTGGGTTTCAATAAAGAAAAACTTTGCTGTCTAATTTTTTCAAAAAAGGTGATCCATGATAAATGCCTGACGATAAACGAAGGAAGTTGGTCTTTGGCGACACAAAGTGAGTGCGTCGGCTAATGACATTAGAGATGTTAGTTTCGAGGCTACAACTACTGAAGGCCAACGAAGACTGCAAATGATAGAGAAGCACATCCCAAAAAACGTTGGATCCATACCTCCTGCTACAGAAGTGTTGGAGAACTAGGGACTGTTTGGGAGCCTCAATTTTTGGTTTTTTACATTTTGCTTTGGACTTTTTGGTTTTTTTATTTATGATCAAAATGTGTTTTGAATCTAGTAAAATGTTTGGGAGATGTGTGTAGAATATATTTAGCAATAGGAATAATTTTTGGGAGATAAATGATGAAAATGAATTATGGCTTGATTTTTTTTACCATGTTACCCTTGGTTAAAATATGGTATTGTAACATGTATGAGTAATGTTTTTACCCAATTTTTTAAAGTCATATTGTGAGATATGTTTATTTGTTCTTAACAAATATTTGTATGCCTTAATTGAAAGTCTCCAATTTTTTTTTTATTTTTTGTCATTTAGGAATTAAGAATCAAATATTTCCAACCAAGTAAAGGCAAAAAAGAAAACAATGAATTTGTTAAAATAAGATTAAACTCAAATCCAGCTAAATGCAAAAAAAAAAAAAGATGAATTATCGCAAACGGATTCAGGTATTTTGGTTAGTACGCAATTAAAGAGAGAATATCTTTTATGTTTCCGTATTTGGACGAGTTGATTAAAAACTTATTTGAGTCAAAAAAAACAAAAAAAATACAGCGGGAGCCCGTGCCCCTGGTTGACCTACATTGACTCCACTGGATCCCCTGTGCTGCAAGAAAATTTGGCGACGGGAAGAGAGCCAAACAGATAAGAACAATAAGCTAGTTTTGAGGATAACACTCAATATGCATTGAATTTTCCTTAAGTTAGGAATATGGCCATATTGGGTTTCTGCAGTGAAAAAGTTGATTACCAAAAGTATATTGGACAGCTTAGATTGAAACCCTCTCTCACCTCTCACCCCACTACTGTTTCTCTCTCCAAATTCGAGCCATTCAAAACCGAATAGGACGGTCAGGATGCGCCGAGCGGGCACCACATGGTACCCACCCAACATCCAAAAATTTCTCCTGCCTGCTGTTTTCATCTATTGGCGATTATCCCCTACGGATCGAAGTCAAGATGGCCGAGTTGGTCTAAGGCGCCAGTTTCAGGTACCGGTCCGAACAGGAGGCTTGAATCTTGAGCTTGGAAAAGGACTCTATGCCACGCATGGGGGGACGATTTTTGTGCGGTGGGTGTGACAATTGATCTAGAGATTAGAAAAGGACTCTCTCTCTCTCTCTCTCTCTCTCTCTCTCTCTCTCTCTCTCTCTCTCTCTCTCTATATATATATATATATATATATATATATGTCTTTTTGTTTGGTTTGTATGGGGATAGTTTTAGATTTTGTGGTGATTGTGGTTGGGATGATTAACCTAAAGATGGTTTGTGGACCTTGTGCTTCTTTGGCTTCTTTCTCTTTACCAGGGCATTGTCCTGGGTCTATTCTGTTTGAGGATACCCGCTTGGATCGGAACGTGGAGCCCACTTTAGGATTTAGTACAAACGATCCAATCGAGCCCTTCATTATTGCATAATAAATTTTCAAGTGGCTTGGTAAAAATTGAGCTTGAACGAATAATTGTAAATGCTTCATTCAATGTGCGAATTTAATTTAGAAGAGAATTTGACAATTGGATCAACAACTTACACTTGATTAAGCAGAATTTTTTTCGAATGTTTTTTGAATTTATTGATTGGCTCGGATCATTTGTGTAAGACCCCGTAGTGGGCCCACATGTTGATTTATGCACCATCGGTACACTCCCCGATGATACCCATAGCATTATGAATTTTTTTTTTTGAACGGGGATATTTTTTGTTTTCATAGGTTAAAAGAATTTATACTACCTCAAATCCCTCCACAACCCATGGTTTTAAATTTTTTTCTATGAGAAATAAATTCATATCCTCATTGCACGTAAATACAGCTACATAACCGTTGGTTTCAAATGTCCTGATTTTGTTTGATGATTCTCCAAAGTAAACCTTTGGTTTTTATTTTTATTTTTTCTAACTTACTCATAAAAAGAGCATTGTAGTAATAACGGCCCTTTTGGATGGAGGGGTAAGAAAAAAAAAAAAAAGAAAAAAGAAAGTAGTGTATTCTCTCTTATTAGTAAGAAAATAAAATAAAATAAAATAAAAGAAAGGGGTATGATCTCTCTCTCTTCTCGGTGACGCACAACCACTCGTCCAACGACGATTTGACGAGGGGGTGAACCACACGCTCCCCTTTCTCATGAAATTTCGCCACTTTTGGCAAGAAATGAAACTGGGCTTGGGAGGGGTTTTGGTCTACCTCCGTTTCTCACCCTCAGTCGCCTTGTTTCCCTTCCAAACGAGGGAGAGATTGAGCTCTCTCCCCATCTCTTTTCTTCTCGAGCAAACTCTTGGCTGTAAAAGCGTAATGTACTGTACAACACTAATCAACCCGTGCCACCAATTTCCTACACAGGCCCAAACCTGAATTGACAGATCCGTACAGGTTCAAATCGAAATTGTTATTCTGATAAAACAAATTACTAAATCACTACTATACCATGGGATGTGAAAACAATTAACCCAACTGGTTTGCCCGAGTGGGAACTGGGAATTGAAAAAGCAAATTGAAGGGCTTGCCCATCTAACAAAACGCAAGTACGATTTTTAATTGATGTGTGCATAAATTGACTCATATACAATGGTGACTTCAAGATTTTGGAAACGTGGGATCATTCATAAGCATAAACTCTCCTACTAATTATAAATAGAAAAATCAATAGTAATGACAGATAATAATTGCATTCGACGGGATTTCGCCAAGTGGTGCCCTAACAACTTTCAGAGCCACATAGTTTTGTGGTGTCCATAGACTTAGACTTAGCAATAGATTTGACGGAAATGTGTAGTGTTTAGAAATATTGGAGTACCACGTGGCAGTGCTCCAATACCATTCAATAATTTTTTTAACAAAGAGTGAGGTGGGTTTTGAGAGGGGAAATAATTTACCGAGGAGAGGTTGGATTTTAAGAGAGGAAATAATAGTGTGGTGTGTCATCGTCAAATTATAATGGTGCCAATTATTAATTTGAAAAAAAAAATATTACGAGTAATAGTAGTTTTTTTTTCGACCCCACACGACTAACACTGTGATGTCCCCACTGCATCAAGGCGCCCTATGGGACAGCCCTTCAATCCGTAGACTAGTTTTGGATGAGTAAGTCAAGTGACTTTTTTTTGTTTTTATTCAAAAAAAATTTTGCATTTATTTGTTTTGCATTAAATTTTTATGATTTATTGATTTCTCGTTCATGAGTGGATTTAGAAAAGTAAAAAAATATGATCAAAATTATAATTTTTTGAATAAAGATAAAAATAAGTCAATAAAACAACTCTTTTTTTACTTATTTTTATCTTTGTTGAAAAAAATTATAAGTTTCGATAAAAAAATTTTACTTTTCCTATTACTCTTGTTGAGAAGAATCAATAAATTAAAAAAATTTGATGGAAAAATAACAAATGCAATAAAAATTTGAATAAAAACAAAAAATAAATTACTATTCTACTTTTTAAGCCAAATCAGCCCGTCGTTTTTTGGTGCTTTAATGGAACCTTGGCCACTTTTTGTGGTTACACCAGTGAGAGGAGTATGGGTATGTACGGAGAATTTTTTCTATATGGATGTGCTATCCGGTTGCTACGTCAGTCATATCCTATTTGCACCCAAAAATTTATCCGCAAATAGGGTATGGCTTACTTGGTATCCGTGTAAAGCATCCGAATCATCCAAAAATACAACCGATGGCTCGGATTGAAAGGTATCGAACGGATTTTTTTAAAAAAAGAAAAAGGAAAAAAATGTTTCAATCCGAGCCGTCGATTGCATTGTTTTGATGGCTCGAATGTGCTGCACGGGTATCGATTTGCAACAAAAAATTTCTCCTATTTGCAACCAAAAATTTCTCGTACGTGTGTGCTCCAGCGCTATGGGCGGTAGAAGGAAGCAGAATCAGCACTAACCAAGTAAATGGAGACTGGATCAAATCAGCGAAAGAGGTGGATGTGGGATAGTCACCCAAAATTATGGATCGCCACAGATAATCTAATACAGAAATCTATATATAATTGGGGAAAGCTCATAGAATTATTAGCGTACAAAGCAACTCGAGACGCCTTTCTGACGATGGAGCGATGGACCTCTCAAGAATGCTAAAAGCTCTGTGACGAGTAGTAAAGTTTTTGTGGACGCCTTTCAGACGATGGACCTCTGGAGAATGGAGGGCAATGGACCTCTTGAGGATGCTCAAAGCTTTGTGGCGAGTGGTAAAGTTTTTGTGGATGCGCCTTTCGGATTTTTATTCAAATGCTTATGTGTTCTTTTGGATATTGACTTCGAATTTAATCCGGTGAGTCTTAGTCTCATTGCATATTTTTTATATATGGATTATAGGGCGTGTAAACTAAACTTCGCACTTGAAAGCTCTAATATGTTAGTATTATTAGATGATAAAAAGCGCTACAATATATAATGAACGTGATAAATTATGATTGCAGATGATTGGAGTTTGCATAGTTTTGGCAATCTTAAGGAGGAGGGCTGATCATGCAAACGCCGCACCAGATGCCGAGCATTAACCTCCCCCACGACTGTCGAGTTGCTTTCCTTAATAATTAAGGCATACATATACAAAAAGAATGAAAAAACGTATCATATTGCAACTGATGCACTAGAACCCCAACCCCTTGGTCGATTTTGACTCTTGTGACTTGTTTATGTTTTTTTCATATAAAGTGTGTTTCAATAAAGAAAAAATCTTGTTGTATTATTTTGTTCGAAAAAGGTGATCGATCCATGATATATGACTGACGATAAATGAAGGAAGCGGGTCTTCGGTGACACAAAAAGAGCACGCCCGCTGATGACATTAGGGATGTTAGTTCAAGGCTACAACTATTGAAGGCCAACAAAGACCACAAATGATAGAGACGTGCATCCCAAAAAACGTTGGATCCACACCTCTGCTACAGAAGTGTGTTGGAGGACTAGGGAGTGTTCGGAAGCCTCAATTTTTGGTTTTTTACATTTTGCTTTGAACTTTTTGGTTTTTTGAATTATGCTAAGAATGTGTTTTGAATCTGGTAAAGTGTTTGAGAGATATATGTAGACTATATTTAGCAATAAGAATAATGTTTGGGAGATAAATGATGAAAATGAATTATGGGTTGATTTTTACCATGTCACCCTTGGTTCTTATTATGGTATTATAACATGTATGAATAATGTTTTTAGCCAATTTTTTGAAGTTAGATTGCGAGATCTGTTTGTTGTTTCTTAACAAATATTTTTATCCCTTAATGAAAGTCTCCAATTTTTATTTTTGTCATTTAGGAATTAAGAATCAAATATTTCCAACCAAGTAAAGGCAAAAAAAAAAAAAAAACTGTTAATTTGTTAGAATAAGATTAAACTCAAATCAAACTATAAAAATAAAAAAAACGCTATGAATTATCAATAACGCAAACGTATTCAGGTATTTTGGTTATTACCCAACTAAAGAGGAGAATATCTTTTATGTGTGCATATTTTGACGATTTGATTGAACTATATAAAAAATAATAACTTATTCGATTCTAAGTAACAAAAGAAATGGAACACAAAATTTTTTTTTTTGGTTCAAGTGGGCGTGACCTTTGAACAGCCGGTTGTTCAATACTACACATGCAAGGTGCAGGATTTATATCAACATGTGAGCAAGGACGGAACCAGGATTTTACTCTAACAGTGGCGAAATGTATACTAAAAAAATTTAGTGGTAACGAGACTATATAAGTTGGGCATAATTCTTTTTTTTGCATATAATAATTGTATTTTTTAAAATTCTTCCCGTAGCGGTTGCCGTCACTAGACCCCCCTGATCCCATCCTTGGCTGTGAGGTTTTAAATGGACATTCTTGCACTGTTTTCAGATGCCCAAACAAATGGATCGAACAAGACAAAAACATAAACAAAAAGCAGAAAGCAGAAAGAAAATGAAACAATATTAGCGTCCCACAAGGCACCTCCTGTCCTGTATATGTCTATCAACATCATGGAGGTCCCTCCATAGTACTGCAAACTAGCTAGAGGCTTCGGCAGCATCCAACGTGAGTTTTTTTGGCATATACTTCTAGTTTTTAAAGAAATTAATTCACCAACATATATATCATTTTCTTAACAATTTGTAAGAGAAGTGCAAAGCACGCTTCATGGATGCGTTACCCTAATCGCGCATACAGAGAATTGTGTGGCATCTAAATCCACGCATGCAAATAACGCATTCTCCAAATGCGATTTTCAACCGGCTATCGCATTTTCCAATTGCGTTTTTTACGGCAGGTGTAGAGAAGACTCCGGGGTGGCCGTGGGGTGGGCCCACTTGGTGGTGGTTTGCGATGGTGG
The DNA here is from genome assembly GCA_014282245.1 of Rhododendron simsii. NCBI lineage: Eukaryota > Viridiplantae > Streptophyta > Magnoliopsida > Ericales > Ericaceae > Rhododendron > Rhododendron simsii. The sequence goes on from CM024957.1 coordinate 2,497,464, forward strand.
TGTGAATGAGGTGGGAGGGTTGTGTCGGTGGTATGGGTTTGCACGAGAGGAATAGACGAGAAAGACGGTACAGGGAGCTGAAACAGCAGCTCAATCTAAATAACAATAATTTTTTTTTTGGTAAAAGACGATTCATTAAAACAAATAATTGCTACTTAGAAGTTTGCTCCTCCTTCCTACGTACGTCTCATATTCAAAACTTCTTTTGAACAGTTGATATGCCAAATCTTTGTGGAACTAGTTTATTGTAGATTTTGTCCGACATTAATCGACTCCTTTGCTAATTAATAAATGGTGAAATTAATCTCTTAAAAAATAGCCGACTTGTATGTAAATATGTCGAGACACTTTAAGATACTACAATAAACAATTCCTCAAGTTTTGTTTTGAAAGGGTGATGGGACAAAAGTGACTCTTGATGATACCTATTTATGTTGAATTCCGATGGCAAGAGGCCTTTTCTTAGTTTCTACAGGTGTTTGGAACTCGGATCGAAGGAAGAAAATTGATCAGTTCTAATTTAGCAGCTTCTTGATTTACAAAAGAAATAACCTCTGAGCTCATGTCCTGATATGAGACTTACAACTTATTAATTGTGTCAGTTTATTCTAATTTTGATAACTCGGATGTCTGGACTAACTTATGTATGTCTCGATTAATTGTGGGGCTCAATCCCGCCGCCCAAATATATGATCTCTTTACTCATGTAAAGGACCTTGATTCAATCAAAGAAATGAGGAAATTAATCAATAAACAAACAAACTTGATTACTCTCTCCGTCCGGATTTAATTGTCCCTAGTTCTATTCTAACCGGCTAAAAAACGGGTTATATCTTAGAATCCGTAATGAATTTCATATCGAATATTGATCTTATTTGATAGATATCGGTTAGTTCTATAATACAATATATTCGAAATCACGTAAAACATTATAAATTAAAAAATATAATTGATTGAAAAATGACACAAACTTCCAAAAAGACTATTAAATCCGGATGGAGGGAGTATAAGTTATCCTCCCTCCGTTCCAATTTGTGAGTCCCGCTCCGAGATTCCAACTTTTTAAGAGAGCATAATTATTACAAGCACAAATTTTTAACTTTCCAATTTTGACCCTCAATTTTGAAATTGGTTTTTACACTTCAATTGGAAACCAGTTGTTTCCCTTGCTCAAATACTCCCGAGATGTACTTTTGTAAGCTTTAAGGGCCCGATTGGATGCGGTATTAGTTTTGGGTGTATTATTTATGAAGGGGTGATAAGATAATAGGGGGTATTAGTTAAGAAGGGAGGACCCACATTGATATGACATTTATAGAGGGTGTATTAAAAAGTAGATGGTTTGGATGATGTATTAGAGAGTGAGGATAAAATAATACTTGGTTTGGGATAAAGGATAAAATGGGTGTATAAGGGAGGGTGTATGATTTAAAAGCTGTCAAATGACTCTTTTGTCCTTGTGCATTGTTAAATTAGATTATTGATTAGATTAAATATTTAATTACGAAATCGAACTTTTAATAATTTTTTTCACAAAGGATCAAAAGTAAATTAGTTAACTAATATAATAATTAATTACTTAATTTAAAATATTAAAAAACGTTAGACATTTCTGTTTTTTTATCCATTTCTGTTTTTTATATATAAAAATATTAAGTTTGATTTTTTTTTTTTATAGCTTTTTTGTTTGTTTATACCACCGAACACCCACCATTTACGTTCTCCAAAAAAAAAAAAACAAGGAACACCCACCATTTACTGCACCCCACCGGCCCACCCACCTTCTGACCTTCTTGCCTTCTCCCATGGACGACGGCGGCGGCGTTCAATTATTCACACGACCACGATCTTCCCTCTCTCTCTCTCTCTCTCCCACAAATCCGATTGTGGCTCCCTCTCTCCTACAAAATTCCTCCCAAAAATTCCGATAAAAACAGGTATGTCTCTCTCTCTCTCTCTCTCTCTCTCTCTCTCTCTAAATATACATACATATTTCGTGTGTTTTGTGGTGGTGGTGGTGATCTGTTGTTCTTCTTCTTCTTGATTCGCTGTGTGTTGTTGTTGTTCTTCTTCTTCTTGATTCACTGTCGCTGGGAGAGAAAGCCGTTAGGGAAGGGGGATAATGAGGGGTAAAATGGTCAAGATTTGGGTGTATCAGGCCGGAGAAGCTATTGCAGGGCTCAGGGGTAGCAATAATTTAGTACCTCTCCCACCGGATTGGGGTGTATACGCGAAGAAGGGGGAGTGTTGAATACAGGTGAAAAAATGGTTGCCAAAGCCAGCTAAACAAGTCCCATCACTCTTAAACCGGGTGTATTGTGGAATACACCCATCCAAGACAGCATCCAATCGGGTCCTAAATGGGGTAACAAATCCCGAGATGTTTTGGGCGGCAAAGATGACTGACATTTCTAGAGTTACAGTAGTTCAAGAATTCAAAATTGACAACTCTCTTTCACACACGCATTTTTGTTCTCTTTGAAGAAGGGTAAAAGGGGAAAGTTGAACTCTTTTTTGTGTTGATTTGCCAAATGGGACTTTCATTTTGGAACACCCAAAAAAGGAAAAATGGACTATCAAATTGGAACGGAGGGAGTAACATGCAAAAAAAAAAAAAAAAAAGGGTACAATCTGACGGCCCTAAAGGATAGGAGTATTTTCTTTTTTCTAAACTTGTTAATGATTTGAATGCTGACCCACATGCACCCTATCCTTCTTTTCCTCAAAATGTACAAACACTTTTTGGTTTGTGAATTTGGAAAGTGCATCAACATGAGGTAGTAAATTGGTTGTTGAAACTTTGGAATATTTACCAATAAAACCATGCACAGAGAGCAATTTCAACTTTTATGCTGCCTTGCTTTTTAACTTTGTAGCTAAGCTAGAGCAGTTGATCTTTTATGAGGTTGATGGGCATGTGAGGTTGTGAACCTCTGTGCTCTCCCTTTCAAGAGCTAGGAGTAGGGGTGATACCGGTCCGGTTTCGACCGGTTTGGGTGTATTTTTCGGTCGAAACCGGTTATCCGGTTTGAGATTTTTAGAATCGGAAACCGGTTGAGATAAACTGGTTCCGGTTTCGATCGGCTCAACCGGTTCCGGTCTGGTTTATCGGGTTTATCCGGTTTTCATTCATGAGCCATATTTTGGGTCCAACACATCAAAAAATTCATAATTCAACCTATAAAATATCAACCAAAAATCTATAATTCAACCATTTTTTTTGGCCCAACAAAAAGGATCAATTTTGAGCCCAATACATAAAAAAAAAAAATCATAAAAACATAATTAAGCCCATAAAAACAGTTTTTATATAATAAATATATTTATTAGACCAATATATACTACAAAATATCAACCAAAAACCCATAATTCAACCGCTCCCCTATGTTTTTATATATATATGTATATATTATACATATATATAACCGGTCCGGTTTCAACCGGTTTTTAAAACACATAAACCGGATCGAAATTATTTTTCCTGTTTATAAAATTTTATAAACCGGAATCGAATCGAAATTATTCAACCGGTTTAAAAAATTCGATCCGGTCCGGTTTTTCCGGTTTCGATCGATTTTTCGGTTTGGAGTAACACCCCTAGCTAGGAGTGTCCAATTCTCTAGGGTAAGAAGTTTGTGTGCACTCTTGGTCCGACATGGTCATTGTCAATTCAAAATAGTAACATGCGACTCCACATGCGATATTACGGCATGTTTGTTTTCACCGTCTTGTATATCATAGTACAGCAATATGGCAAGATATATCTAAAGTGCGTGCAAATTGGTTCGGGACACTCCTGCATTATCAAAAAATTAAAAGAAAAAAAAAGATATATGTACCCATTTTCCATTATTTTCTTGTTATTTTTAGATGAAAAAACAAATTATAAGTTGTCAAGTCACAAGTATCACAACAAAAATTCATAATATTTCCATTTTCAAATATTGCCCGCCTTCTAATCTATATCTCCTTCCCACTACAATTCAAGTTAAGCTTACTTTTAGAGCATTTGATATAATCAACACGGAAAGACTACATAAATCGGAGAAACTAGTCGGCATGAAGCTCTGAATAGCTTGTCAACAATAATGAAAATTTTAGAACTCTAAAACATTTTTGCTCAAAAAATTAGAACTCTACCTTAGGTCTCTCTGTCAATTTGAATTATAGAGTACCAGTGAGATGAAGAAGTTTGATAAACTCTGCTTATCAACTTGATCAAGTTACCTTGTCAAACTCCAATTCAGCCAAGGAGTCACAATCACCAAAATAAGAATTTCAATACGTTATCATTGGAAACGACAGAATCAACCACCTATGCCATCAAACAAGCGATAAGTTTTACTAGTAATTTCCAGTGCCATCAATAGTACTGTTCCCCTATCTTCCAGTCGACATTGAAAATTTTGAAGTACCGGTTCCCTATAGTATCTGTCAGTTGTCATCCCTCTGTCATCAAATGCATGAGCACAATTAATTAATTATTGCAATCTTTGAAATTTGATAGATACTATGCGCGGTAGGAGATGCGGCCTCGTTCATTTTGGGGTTTCAAAATTTCTGGGCACAGTTTTCAATAAATTTTCTCGATTTAATTATTTCTCTCTATTCATTACTCTAAAAAACCCTTCCTCAAAACCCAAACGGAATAGGGGATTGGCAATAAATGGTTTCAAATTTAACCATTTGACGCCTATCAAAAATAAATCTAACCATTTGACTCTCAACTATGCTGGGGATGTTTCAAAAAATGACCACGTAAGATTGAGTAATATATAAATAAATAATAATCCACTTTGAACAACAAAGCTATTTATGTATAAGTCGAACATTTCATCCCGCAAATGAGCGGTGAGATTGAGCCAAAAGATTTATTAATTAGGTAGGTGCGCATAAATAAGCCCGAAGTGCAACTCAAGTTGTACATTAAAAAAAAGGTTGAACATGTCTTTCCTTGGTGAGAAATCATGAACATGTCCTCCTTTGTGAGAAATCATTTCGTCTTTCCTTTATAATATTACGGCTCCGTTTGTTAAACTTTACTGTACTAATTACATAGTACTTATTTGTAGTATTTTTTTTAATTTTTATTTACTTCTCAATATAAAATAGGGCAAATTACATTAGACCTCCTCCAACTATATCTCGGTAACAAGTTGCCATCTTCATCGTTTAACTCGGTCACTTAACCCCCTTCATTTGTTATCGCGTGACACTTAACCACCTTCCGTTAGTGAGCCGTTATGAGTTCAAATGAAAGAAGGTCATGTGAGCAGCACAGGACCTTTTTAATGACTGGTGTTGCCCTTATAAGTACGTATCATCTTTTACAACAGTACTCACTCCCTCTCTTCCAATCTATATCTCCCAATGACCCTTCCCCCCCGGCCTCTCTCTCTCTCTCTCTCTCTCTCCTGGTAATGGAAGATTAGCACTGGATCTTGCGATGAGGACTCAAATGTGTTATGCAATTATGGCATAAGAGCACCATTTAGTGCAAAGGGGTACTTATACAGGGTACAATACGTGGGAAAGGGTGCCAATTTGAAGGTCAAATTGGAGGGAAATGGAGTAGAATTGGAGGGAAGTGGATTTGGTCTCCCGCTAAACTCCAGTCGTGATCTTAGGGTATGTTCTTACCCCTTCTCTTCATAAATTCAGATGGGCAAATTGGTAATTGCACACATTTCGTTAACATCATCTTCACTTTCGCGTGATATAATAGATGAAGGGGGTTAAGTGTCCAAATCAAACAATGAGGGGGGCAACTCGTTACTGACGTATAGTTGAAGGGGGTTTAATGTAATTTTCCCTTTAAAATTGGAACGTAAAATAATCCATCTTAATTAAATTGTCTCTATCCTACTTTAAGTTATTAGTATTATTTCAGTTCCAAGCGCCATAAATCATTAATGTATTACAAGTTACAACTATCACACTTTTACTTCTTGATTGATGTTTTATATCCTTCGTTACTTCCGTGTACGTACCTTCAACTCAAATAAATCTTTACGAAAAAAATTGCAACATGAGCCATTAGTGATGGAGCCAAGATTCAAATTCGAGGGGAGCCCCATGAAGAGATCAATTTTTCTTAGAATTAAATGATACATATGCTCTTTATATTAATATAAATTTTTGTTGTTCTAGCGTTATATAAAATATATTTCGTTAGTTTTGGCCTAATGCATCGATAATTACTACGTAAATATGCTATACTCTTTCTTCAGTTACTAAAAAAACAGATATGTATACCACTTCTTGTCTATTATAGTAATACATAAAAAATCAGTAAGGTGATTTAGGGGGTGTTCCAAATGAATAGTAAAAAGTACTTTTAGAAAAAGAAGGTTTTTCAAGCTCAAAAATCATGTATTTACGCAAATAATTTTCCTACCAATATGGATCTTGTTTGATAGATCTCATTAAGATCTTTTAAACGGTGCAAAAAAAATTGAAAAAATCTTTTTCATTTTCATTATATTTGAGTTTGAAATTTCCTTCGTTTGAAAAAAAAGAACTTTTTACAAAAGCGGAACACCACCTTAAAGGATCCGAGAATCCTATAGGGTGGGTTACGGCTCATATTTGATTCAAACAATGAAGTTGTAATTGTAGTTTTTATATTTCTTTTATCAAGACAAAGATTAACTAAAAAAATTGATACGGACCAAGAACAACTTCCAAAAATAAATAATAATCAAATTCATTTAAGCCTAACTCGCCCTCAGTTCATTGGCAAGATCTTTAATTAACCAAATAAAAAAAACAAAATAGGTATCGTTTTGATGCTCACTTTATTGGCTGGGCCCGTTGGACTCACTTCCATTAAGCTTGAATTAATAGGAGCTGGGATGAAATCAGAGTCATCGGCGGAGTGCAATACATGATTTTCAAATTCAATTTTAAATTATGTAAAATTAACATAGCTTAAACCATAGACTAAAAGATACTGTACTACTAATAGTACAAACTTATAATAAAAATAAAAAATTAGACTTGTATGGGTGACAGCCGGGACCCCTCCGACCCCACTAGAGCTCCGCCGTATTGTGAGCCGTTGGAAAGCATTCGAGATTCCTTCCTTTCTTGGTGGCTGTCGCTGCTCTCACCTTCTTCGAAAACCCCTCTTTTGGCTTAATCGATCACCTTCAATTCACTTTCTCATCAATTGACAACAGTACTTTTTGACTCATTTCTGACAAAAATCTAAGAAGGAGAAACAGTTTTGGATATTCAAACAACAGGTCCTTGAGATACAGTGTCGTTTTTACTAGTAGATAGATAGATCAAAAGGTTCTTGGTTTTTTTATTTTCTTCTTAAGATGTGCACGGAGTATTTTTCTTAGCATCGCGTACTTATCTGACATAGCCATTTGTAAGAAATTCGACATACTGAACCTATGTGGACGGATAAAAAAAAAAAAACATATGTGGGAGCCGAAACTAAAGTCTCACGGCGTACGACAGACTCAAAATATGGTTAGTCCTACCAAGCAATTGTGGAGACGAGACTTAAAAAACTCGATAATTAAACTAGAAATTCAAATACTTACCATTAATCTAAGGAAAATGATTTTGCCACTCTTTTTTTGTTAACGTCATTTCCCTGTAAATGTATTTTTGATGCAGCAAGTATATTTTTGCACTAAAAATACACTTGTCGAGAAGTGACGTTGACAAAAAAAAAAGTGGCATAATCAGCGGCCTAAACCAACCAGTGTGATGTACTGTATATGTTACTGTGATAGTAGCTAGCTCTTAGAAACCAGTTCAACTAGAGAAATGGTATGTATGGGAAAATACAGAAATACCCATAAAGCCATTAGAAAATTCAAGCAAAACGAGAGGACAGTTTTGGTATATTCAATATTCTCTCGCTCATCCTCTTCAGCATCACCATTCCCTGCAACTTCTACATGGAGTACATCCTGCCCACTCCACCATGTGACCGTGACGCTGTTACCGACATCACCATAAAAACACCCTCAGAAACTCAGATTACGTAAATACCCTAAGGCCGTGTTTGGAATGTCCAAAGAATCTTTCTTCTTTAAGGGCTTTTCGTTTTCTATTGTTTTTTTTTTCCCCAGTTTTTTTGCAACAGATATAATTATTCTTTCAATTTGCCTCGAGAGCAGCCGAAATCTAAGTCCATAAAAAAATAGTAACAAAAAACAAGAAAGCACATAACTGGTTTTTTATACATTCCCTCGAATCTTAATTTCCCAAATTCTTACACACCCAGTCACCCAAATATATCAAATCAAATTTAAGAAATAAAAAAGAAAAAGTTTTCACCAACGGCCGGAAATGCACCAGTACACGTTACATGAGAACTCCGGGGGGAGAAAATTAAAACTCCCCAAACATAGCCTAAGCACCTTCAACGGAAAAGAAGGTAACACATAACTACATGAGGGCATAATTGTCAACGTGCAAGACATCATCATCTCCCGTTCAAAAAACCTCGCTCCTCGCAAAGCTATACGTAGGTAATTTTAAAACACAATCCCGAACAAAATCATATTCCGAAGCCATTCGATACATAACCATCGAACCGTTCAGACACAAGTATGTTCGGAATATAATTCCGAACATATTGTGTCTGTCCAGAGCCGATCGATGCGTGAGGGTACACCCACATCAAATGACTTCAAACACAAGTATATTCGGAATTGTGTTTTAAAATTGTGTTCGCCGTGGAAATCACCTCGAAGACCCTCTGGTCAGCATCTCCCTGTACCTCAACAGGGAGTCCAGCCTCTGCAACTTCAACTGCTGCTTGAACCTGTTGATGAAATCATCCGCCTTGGCATCCACCTCTTCCTCCTCCTCCCCGAAGAACCCCGCCGCCGTCGTCCCCTTCCCCTCCCTCACCGTCGCCGGCCGCCGCAGCTCCTCCTCCTCCGCCGCCGCCTCCTCCTCCTCCCTCCACTTCTCGCTCGCCGACTTCCTCATCCTCGCCGCCGCCGCAGCCGCGTGTCCCTGGCCGTCACCGGTTGTATCAGACTTGCTCCTCGTCACGTGATCCAGTTTGGAATGGTGTTTCGGGTCAGGATGGTCGTACCCATAGAGAGAGAAATTGAACGACTTGACTCGCTCTAGAATAGACGGGGCTCGGGTGAGTTGGGGTTGTACCGGGTCGGGTTGTTGGGGTTCAGGCTGTTGGGGTTCGGGTTGTGATGGGTCGACTGAGTCGGATCGGTCGGGGGAAGAGTAATTGATGGACCTGACTTGGTCCGGGATGGATGGGGCTCGGGCGAGCTGGGTTTGTAATGGGTCGGGCTGTAATGCGTCGAGCGAGTCGGATCGGTAGAGGGAGAAATTGATGGACCTGACTCGGTCCAGGATGGAGGGGGCTCGGGCGAGTTGGGTCGGGTTGTGGTCGGAGTGGTTTTGGTTTTGGTATGGTGGGTTTTTGTGGTGGGATTTGAAGTTGGAGGAGAGGTAGATGGTGCCGATTGTGAGGTTAAGGAGGCAGAAGAGAACTGTGGGGGTGAACCAGCTCGAAATTGAGGCCCATGTGGTGAAGATTGCAGCACTCATGGCTGAAGCCTGAAGGGAGGGAGGGAGGAGGGAGAGGGAGAGGGAGAGGGAGAGAGAGAGGAGCTTTGGAGAGAGGGGGAGGGGAGATGTGGGTGAAGAGATATTTATGGCCTGAGAAAATAAAGCTAGGAGCAGTCATACTATAAATATAAAACGACTGTACGCGGAGCCCACTTTGATCATGCACGGGGTTGCATTCCGTCTAATCTGCCCAAGCCACTTCGGTTTAGTATTTTGCATTCAAGTCGTCTTTTAGACGGTCTAAATTTTTTTGGAAGTGTTTTGGATATTTTCTAATATAAATGTACCCGAACAAATCTGGACCGTCCAAAACACTTTTGGACTGCCCGGATGCAAAAATTGGACCAAACTAGTCCGGATGGACTAGACGTAGTCCTTCCCATGCTCGAATGGTTCGAGCCGTTCAACAAATTAAAAAAAAAAAAAAGAGTGGTTTGAAAAAAATCAGTTCAATTCAATATGTGCAAATGCTCGATCCAATCTTTTATTTTTTTTTTCCCTTGCTAATCATCTGACTTGAGTTTGGAATGTTGAGAAAAAATAAAATGTGACTTGAGTTTAGAGGACCTTAGGGGTGACACAAAAGCAGGAGAGGAACATGTGGAGAAATGGGGAACTAATTTTTAATAATCGTAAGTCTACGTCAATATGATAAAAGTTTAGGATTTGTTGGTTAATTTAAAATACAAAGGCATCATTTAAAGTAGTGGTCGCGAAGTTCAATGACATAATGATGGGATAAAATACATGTGCTTTGGGTTCAAGCGACGCAGCGCAAAAGTTTAGTCATATTCATTCGTTTAAGGAATATTGTGGTACCACAAAAGAGACTTATCCGAAACGTTTAGTTAAATGGACACGAGAAAGTAAATTTTGAAATCGCATCTTCAAATCTCATAAAGGCTAAAGTATTTCAAATTTTGGAATCACTGAAGGGTTTGTCGGATTATTAATGCTCCAAAATTAGTCAAGGCCTGAACATTCGTCTATCCAAATAAGTAAAAGACACATATCTCAGTTATCTGTGTGTTTGGTCCTTCCGGTAATTACATAATATCTTCAGTTGTTTGGAGTCAACAGTACTGTTACAATCACAAAATCAAGCATGCAAGAGAGTTTCTCTTTAATAACAACGGCGAGTTGTGATTTATAAATATTACCCATTAAAACAATTATTAATGAGACGTTTCCTCGTAAATGAAACAGTAATGATACGCCCACCGCCACTCATCCATTGCACGCTCGTTGGGACCACTCCGGCCACCGGACGGCCGATCCGAACCGTCCAAAAATTCTATAAAAAAAATCGAGTGGGCCGTTGCAAGAATCAACGGCATCCGACGTGTGTAAGTGCTCAATCCAAACTTTCAAAAATCAGATGACCCGAGCAATTAAAAAATGGAAGATTGGTTCGAGCACTTACACACATCAAATGCCATTAATTCTCGCGCGGGACCACTTGATTTATTTTTTTTTAAAGAATTTTTGGACCGTTCCGATCGACCGTCCGATGGCTAGAGTGGTCCGGGCGAGCGTGCGATGGGCGGTGTAGTGGGTGAGTCGCGGTGGGTGTATCATTACCCTAAATCATGAAACTTGTTCAAAGAAAGAAATTGAGGCTCATATGTGAAAAGATTGCTCCACTCATGGCTGGAGAGAGAAAGTGTGTGTGTTTTTTGAGATGGGGTGGAGCGATATTTGTGGACATTTGTGATCTCAGAAAATAAAGCAAGGAGCATATAGTCTTATAAACACGACTATGGAGACTATACCATTGTGTTTAGAGTTGTCCGATACGTGGGTGCACATATTTATGGCCTGAGAAAATAAAGCTGGGAGTAGAGTTATAAAAACGTACGACTCTAGACACGATTGATACAATTGCGTTTAAAGTTGATCGATACATGGGTGCACTTTTGTGCGGCCTAATTAAGAAAATAAAGCTAGGAAAAGAGTCTTATAAATATAACTCTGGACGCAATCGACACAATTGTGTTCAAAGTTGTTCGATACGTAGGTGCACATAGATTAAGGTCCTATTCCACTAAAGAATTATTTTTTGAATTAAAGGTGATGTTTTGTAAAAAAATGACCTGTCTCGTAAAATAGAAAATAAGTACTTCAAAAAATAAGAACCTTAGCGAAACGGGACCTAAATGGCCCCGCCACAACTGTGACAAGAGTTGTTTGATACACGGGTGCACCTGTATTAATAAAATGGCTCCTGATATAATTGTGGCAAGAGTTCGATACGAGGGTGCACATGTATTAGTTGGCTCTTGATACAATTGTGGCAAGAGCTGCTTGATACTTTGTGCACGTCTATTTCATGGCTCTAGATAAAATTAATTATATTCGGAGAAATGTTTAAAGTCGTATTATTAGACTTTTTTTTATTGTTGTTAAGGTTATGGTTTGGAGCTAGGTGATGTAATCTTTATGTATAATCATTTGCTATCGGTGGGAGATTTACATATCTACAATTATTCTCCTAGTTGTATTGTTACTTTATTGTATGTGGATTTGATTGGAGTTGCATACCCTAGAATTGTAAACGCTTAATTTTAATTAATGAATCGTCTTTTACCAAAAAAAAAAAAAATACTCTCTCCGTCCCAAATTGCTTGTTCCTTTTGGGAAATCCAACTTATTAAGTGCAGTACAACAGTATAATTGCTTTATACTTGACTTTTCTATATTGTCCGTACTTAACAGTATAACAGTACAATTGGTTTTAACAAATGGTTGAGAAAGAAAGGGCAAAACAAAAATCTTTTTAAAATCTATTGGTCATTTGTGGAAAGTGGACATTTATTTTGGAACATTTCAAAATAGAAGGAGGGACCAGCAATTTGAGACGGAACGAGCAATCATTTGCTATCGGTCTCAAATTTTGTTTCACGTACTCGCTTTCAATTCTCGCATAATCGTAATGTGAAAACATTATGGAGTACTTTCTTTAAACACGCTTTTAGGCATGTGCTGGGTACTCATTTACGCTAATCATGTGACTTTGGGTTAGGAGGTTAATTAGTGGGTGACACAAAAGTAGGCGAGGAACGTGTGGAGAAATGGGAAAATAAATTTTTAGCAATCAAGAAGTCTACGTCGGTATGATAAAGTTTAGCGTTTGTTGGTTTAATTAAATAAAAAGGCATAATCTAATTTGAACAGTAGTGCTCATGAAGTTCAATGGCATAATGATGGGATAAAATACAGGTGGTTTGGGTTTAAGCGACGCAAAGCAAAAGCTAGTCCATAATAGTAATCATTTTGTTTTAGGAAAATTGTGGTACAAAACAAAAACTCATCTGGATGCTTTAAATTTGATCATTTTGGCAATTGCATATATCTGTAGTTGAATGTTCACCCTCGTTAAGGCGGTCCGAAAAGTTTTTATATTCGTATTTTTACTAAATGAGATACCTTATAGATTTAACGTAACTGTAGGCCGACTACCGGTTATTTATGTAGTTTGAACTGAACGCGATTGGAATCAAACTTATGGTGGTACCGCCCTCGAAAGTGAACAGTGTTGTCGCAACTTTACAAGCACAAAATCAAGTACTAGGATGTACTAGTATTAGGATTGCATTAAATGGGACGTTCCTAGTAAATGAAAACTTGTTCAACAACAAGAATAAGCCCAACTTACTCACATTTCAAATAATTTCGAGGTCTTGAAGTTAATGGCCCGAAGGTATGGAGTGTTCGGCCTTCCTTTGTGGAATTCGAACTTGCAACCTCATGGGAGGTAAACCCTTTAGTTGGTCTTTCATATCCACTTGACTATATAAACCTCTTTTGATATATAATTACCAAAGAATTTTAGTTGTTTATTAGTTCATGCTCATTGTTTGGTTTTTTTTTTTCACCTCGACTAATCATGGAACATCAATCCCACCGTTCACTAATAGGAGGCCACATTTAAAGCCAGAGCTAATTAAGCTCAGTATGAACTATCTCCAAGAAAGTTGATAGCACCTAGTAGATTTTGAATTTAAAACTTTAAGAGAGAGCAAACTCCTAATTAATCAAGTTCTAGGCCTTGAACACCCAGGCCAACTCCTTAAGTTAGGTTTAATGGTTGTGAAATCAGGTTTTATAATTCTTATGATGACGAATACAAAAAATATAAAAAGTTTGTCACCATTTGAAAAACAAGAATAATAAAAAGCTAAGTTTACTACCCCCTCCGTTCCGATTTGTTTGTCCTCCTTTTGATTTTTTGAGAACGTTTAATCTCTAAAAAAATTGTCTATAATTTTCAATTGGTAATGTTTTTAATATGCAATATGGATCTTATTTAGTAGATCTTAATTAGTTTTATTATACAAAATCATAAAAAAATATTATAAAATGTAAGATATAAATATATTTTTGAAAGACACAAATTTCGACAATTAGACAAACAAATTGGGACGGAGGGAGTAGTATACAAATACGCTTGTTGAGCTTGGTTTCAAGGAAACAAAAAAATCCATCTCAAGCTCACTAGCATACAAAACAACATAATAGCATTGCTCATGGGAAATTGATATTTGCGCTCCCTTTTTTGATGCAGGCGCTTCATTTTGTTCATGAAATTATTAATAACTTTACGTTGAAAATGGAGCACCTGCATCAAAAAATGAAGCGTAAATATCAATTCCCTTGCTCGTGGCTTCATTTCTTTGCTGTGGAAGTCTTCCCAGTCTCCTCAATCGTACATGGCCCTCTAGGCCACACATTTTTGTTAATGAAAGCTAGGCCACATAAATATTATTGCTGAGGTGAAGTTTGGTCTTGGTCTTGGACTCTTGGAGGAAATTGGGACACGCAGGGGACAGGTCACATGATGCTATTGGTTAAAACGAATAAAGATTTTTCCATGACCGAATTGTCAAATGTTTTGTGTGAACGGTTACCTACTTGCTGAAAACCTTGATTTTATCTCCAACTCATTTATTTTTGGAAGCGTTCAAAAAGAAAAGTATAATTGTGCTATCGCGATGAGATAGAGAGCGCCAGCGACGAGGATAACCAACAAAGGCCTAAGAAACAGTATTTCCAACTCATCATTTTCGTAAAGTAATGGACTGTTTGGGAGCTGGATTCTGCATTATGATTATCTATTTTTCAAGTTTTTTTTCGTTTGGGAGCTCAATTGTGAGAATGTTTCTCTCACAATATATTTTGAAAATTACACTTTAGAGACACAATTTGAAAATCAGCCCTAGAAGAGCTTTTTCATTCTCTTTTTGGATTATCTTTTCAAATTCATAATTTATTTAGAGTATTATCCTGAAAATACTTGTTCATAATCCATTTTTGAGCATTATCCTCTCAAACACTACACTAAGCAAAATATATTCTACATATATCTCCCAAATACTCCACCAGATTCATAATCTATACTAGCCACAACCCAAAATGATCAAATTAGTCACAATTCAAATTGCAAAATGCAAAAATAATTAGGCTCCCAGACAAATCCCTAAATAAGAGCACAGAATGCGGTGATAGCCACGTATACTCTCTAGCTGTATATGTTGACCTATCAAAAATCAACGCATTCAGAGCAACAAAACACCTTTAATAAATTGTTAAACACATAAATAAAAAGAAAATGATCGTGGACTGTTGTTGCTATATATATATATGTATATATATTTTAACAAAAGTGAGAGGTACTGCACTGATAAAACCCAACGGCACTTACACAATGAAATTCATTACAGATAACTTGGACAAAACTAAACTAATCATCTAATTGATACATAATGAGAAAGAGCGAAGCGATTGATGTTTTTCATCCCCAGCTCAGGCATCACCTGACGCACCTTCTATTGAGCGAAAAATTCATATATCCTATAGCAATCTCAGAAAGAGATACGGATCGGAGTACATTGCTAGCCATGAAAAAGAAAGATAATAAGAACCTACACGATCAAATAAACTTTGACCAGAAATGAACACACTATTGAATTTCTAGCAAACCACCAATAAATGCATACTAATCTTCTTGAGCCCGAACGATAAATAAATCGTCCAAACACGAACTTTATTACCCTTACAAGGGGAGACAACTCCCACAATTAGGACGGTTGTTGCTGTGAAATAGATGAACATTGGTACTTGGACAAAGGATCCTGTGAATTTTACTTATGCCATTTGCTACCTACTCCGTCCCGTAATTTTAATCCGAAATTATGGAACTTTTTTTGTATATCTTTGCGGAGGGTTCACGTATATGTGAGAGAAATGTAGATAGATCTGAGTACTAGCTTTACTTTTTTAAATCATTTTGGGAGTTTCAATATTTTAAGCCAACACACATTTAATGCACCCGATCAAGTCAGATCAAAAGGTTTCTTTTTTTTTTTTTTTGCCATATTTGTCTCTTTATTTCTAATTTTCAAAGTATTGATACGCTTCCGTGAAAGATATTTTGAAAAACTATAAAGTTTTGTTTATGAAATTTCTAAAGTGGACGTGTATTTTTGATCATCCCAAAATGAAAAGGTGGACCAAGAAACGGGACGGGGGAATACATATCATATTGTATAATTAACATCAACTCGAGTGATTAATAATGTAACACATCGTGTGAACTCTAGGATCATAGTATATAATATAATAATTAACATTAACTCGTGTGGTTAGTAATTTAGTACTGTTAACACTTCGTATTCCAGCTATTTCCCAAGGCTCCATAAATGAAAGTCAACCTTTGACAAATGAATTTTTAAGCCACGGTTTCCTGTCCTCGAAAGCTAACCGAACTGTACGAGTGTTTTGAAAAGTAGGGCATCCTGAAATGAAGGTCGATTAAGGGGTGGTTGGGCATTTTAATTAAGTCAGAAATAAGTTAACTAGTCAATTTTTTTATTTTTATTTAAAAAAATGGATTTTAATCTTAATTTTTTACTTTTTAAATTTCTCTCGTCATAAAAAAACAATAATCGTCAAAAAACCGGCGAAAAACTAACAAATGCGATTTTTTAATAAGGACAAAAAAGCTTTTTGGCTTAATTAAAATGCCAAACGACTCCTAAATTCATTTTTTCTTGTTCAAGGAATTTTATAGAACAAGTTAAGGCGTCTCGCTCTTCGAGTTGTTGCATTGATATTACATAAGCGTAATTTTTGGATATCTTATGATGTCTGGATCAGCATACTCTGCATTGATCACTTTATTAACCATTACTGACAATTTGGAAACAAAATTACTTGCTGATAGCTTATGATTTCGAACGGAACGAGCCCTAGCTTACCATATATACGAGTGGAGTTTCTCTCATTAATTCAACTGATCAAAAAGCTCATAACCACAAAAGAATTATAATCAGTAGATAGCTATTGCTTTAGAAGATTTTGCAATAACGTTGCTCCTAAACTTAAGGTGCCGCTAGAAGCTTGTCTGGTCGTTAGTTTCAAGACGACAGAACTAGCTGAGGTGATCCGCACATCCGGTTTAAAAAAAAAAAAAAAAGAGGTTGCTCCTAGTAACCGAAAAAGACAGAGCTGTTTGGTGAACTTGAGGGTCTGCTTCACTCGCGAAGTGATTCTTCAACTAATAAGAAAGTGATCGATTTCTGAATGTAAGAGTATGTACACTAGATTAGGTAAAATAGCATCTTAGGTATTTTACCTAAGCAAAAACCCAAAATGAGCTTTGTACCAGGTTAGCAATAGCCCCTTTTGAGGTGAGGTAAAATAAATTTTGCAACAGTGTTTAAGTAAATTTACCTAAGAATTATTCACAATTTATACATCCAATATTATTTTCTCTCTCTTCTAGCTAGCCTCTATTTCTCTCCTGCATCAAGAAGAAGAATAGTGAAAAGAAAAGAAGAAAAAGAAAAAGAAAAAGAAAGTATTATTTTAATAGAGAATAGGTAAAATAAATAGTATTGGTATAGTATTGAAAGAGATATGAGTAGTTAAAAGGAAAAATATGCACTATTCACCGGCAATTTTGGCTCAATTTTTACCTAATCTGATGTACTTGTTCTAAAGTAATTGTTCGTTATCTACTTATCCTCAGGACTATAGAATCGCGGACAACCAGACCCACACATCCGGTTTTAAAAAAAAAAAATTGCTCCAGGTAGCAGAAAAAGACAAAGAGCTGTTTGGTGAACTTGAGGGTCGACTTCTTCACACGTGAAGCAATTCTTCAACTAATAAGAAAGCAATTGACTTACACAGTCCGGATCCAAGAAGAGATTCTTTACGGCCTTTTGGTGCGAGACTTCCCTTTTCCGATTGAATTACAACGATTCGAGCCGCTCAAAGTGTGCAGAACGTAATTTTAAAGGTACCCACGAGAAATCAGAAAAAAATGATCGGGAAAGGCTTGATCCGAGCAGTTTTTTTACTGAACTGTTCAATAAAAAATAGTTCAAATCAAGCCCTTTCCGATAATTTTTTTTCTGATTTCTCGTGGATACCCTTAAAATCACTTTCTGATCACTTTGACCAGCTTAAATCGTCGAAATTCAATTAGGAAAGGAGAGTCCCGCAGGATAACACCGTGCGGAATTCCTCATTGGATCTGGATTGTTAACTTACATATTGTAAGACAGTAGCGTGAAACAATTACTCTTCAACTGATAAGAAAGCAATTTATAGTGGGAGCCAAACAAGTCAGCATGTTCGTACTTGAGGATCTTTTAATCAACATGTGCTAATCAGAGTCACATGGGATTACATTTATGCTGAGAAAGGAGACATTTACCGAAGAGCCTTAAATGTACTGTATGTACCAGGAAGTGGGGACCCATAAAGTGGTGCACCGCCAGAACTGCTTAAAAGTGTTTTTAATTAACGGTTCATATTTGTTAAAAGCATATTCTTGTTTTACATGTCGGATACTTTTTGAATTATAGAACATTGATTAATGGAGCTGGACGGCTCGTTGGATTGTGCACTGTACACTCTTATAGTGTATTCACTATAGGATCCCTGTTTCCGTATGTAGTTATGTACCATGTTTTTTTTTTCTTGATGGGAACAGAGGTGGATGTAAGGTCAACGCTGTTAAGTAGTGTTAAAGTCTACATCGATTTTTGATGCCGGTCAAAGTCTGTATACATGGCCTTTGGCTTGTGAGAAGATTTATCTTCTTGTTTATCGTTTCTGTATCTCTTAGGTGGATTCCTTAGAGTGGTGAGTGATTCCTACGCCCTGTATTCCTAGTTAAATCCTCGGGTGGTGATATCTGTATCCCGTTGGCTTTCTAACTTGGGTGGTGAGCGTTTATCTCCGTTATCCTTTTATCCCTTTTTACGTTTTCTTCCTTCCCGTTTGCACAATCCGGCATCAATTTTACATAGTCGAGGAAATACAAGAAGAAGAGAAAGATTGCTCTCAAGAAGGAAGAAAAATGAAAAATTACTTTAGTGATTGTATGACCATTTGGAACTTCACAAATCATCATTAAGTCTCCTATGCCATGTCAATGTGGATGGGAGAGACGGTTCCTGATATACATTCATTCTTATCGTTTAGAAATGTCTTCTTTTCCTCCTCTAGTTCACTGTAAACGTAAAGTCCTATAACTGGGACCCAATAGCGTACAGGTGCATTACATGAATATAATGCACAATCCAAATTATCAAAAAGTGTTAAATGATCCGAAGTTCAAAAAGTATCTGACATAGTAAAAGATTTATGATACTTTTAGCATATCTGAACCGTCAATTGTAGTTATTGACGACTCGAATTGCGCATAGATTCCTGTAGTGCAGTTGTGCACTATAGGCTCCCTGGTTCCCAAATACAAAGAGTGGCCAAAATTTTTAAAAGTTTCTCGTTAGCTTCGCATAGATTTTGGTACTCATGAAATTAATTAGTAATTCGACTCCTCCAACATCAAGTCAATTTTGCTTCAGTCTTTTTCAATATCTAAATAATTACTACTAGTAATTTTTGAGTCACCCAAAATCCCTTAGCCCTTGCAGTTTGTTTGAAAGTTGGACAATGGAAGAATTTGGGATCTATGTAATGACAGCGTCTGGTCCAAGCACGAATAGTTATGCCACTTGGTAAAATGACAGAACTTATTAACTTTTATGAATGATATGGTAAAAATGCCTACGTTTTTTTTTTGCCTTTTTGTTTCCGAAAACATGAATAGATAGAAGTATAGAAGAAGCACCTCACACAAAAACGGTTACAATTGAAAGGCGGAAAATCCATTTTGGCACAACTTTTCCGACGAAACGATGTCGTTTTGTTTTTTAAAAAATGCTACGTACACAACCACGACGTTGTTCACAACGTGCTGACGTCATATCGGAACGTTGTTTTGCTTACTTAAAGAAAAACCCTAGGCACGAGTTTCCCTTTCCTCTTCCCCTACCATCCACATTTCATGATCAAAATCAAACGACGTTGTTTTGGTTAAAAAAGGAAATCGATTCTCCAATTGGGCTGCGATTGTGTGCTTCTCTCTGCTCTCGATCGACTTTCTGCTTTTCAATCCAACGGCCGGAATAACTAAAAGGATGATAATATTACTCTTGTGATTTAAGTGAAAAAAACTAACAGATGATATAGGGCTCCATCCAAAATTATACGCTTATCAAGCTCCAAAATTATACGCTTATCAAACTTCACATAATTACATTATATGGCATAAATACTCACATTTATGTGCCTATCACTCATCTTATCCTTTCTTGCAATAATAGTTTGTTCTTCACCATCTACCTGGTTCCCACCATGGGTTACAAATGGGAATATTTCATATCATAGAAAAAAAAAAAAAACTATTCACTTTTCTTTCTTATTCCTTTTTCTCCTCCCTATTTTTCTTAATTGGTTTGAGTTCTTACTAAGTCACATAATGCGTGTGCAAGAGCGTAAAAGCATGATACCGAATTATGAGAGCAAGAATAAAGAGCACGAGCACAGAGAGCGAGGATTGAGAGGGCCAAAGATTCCTACACTATTTTCTTGCCCCTCTCTCTCTCTCTCTCTCTCTCTCTCTCTCTCTCTCTCACTCAATAAAATCCATCAAAGAAAAGCTTCATTTTCCTTAGTTTTGTATGTTCACTTTCTTTCAAAACCAAGCAGAAGAGTAGATTACTAGTTTCCTCGTCTCAGAATATTGACTCTTCCCTTCACAAGCAGCAAACATGATCCCCAATCCCATGTTTAAAAAGACCTTAAAGGTCGGGTATTCTTGTCGGCCCAAAGGCTGGAAAAGAAAAAAAGTTACAATCCAAAGGATCATCTAACAAAAGAGAAATAAAAAGCAAAAAATCTTTTGTCGAAGGGGTATATATGGGCAGTGGGTACCCCATTGGGCCAAAACTTGTCATCTACCCCTAGGATCTAAGTTAGACGAATCAAAGAAAAAAATAAAGGAAAAGTCCCCATACCACCGGACGTGGTTGCCTGAGGGTGAAACTCCCCGGCCTCCAAGCACACAGTTGCGAGTTCGAATCCCGTTCTGCGGGTAGTAATTCTCATGAATCAGATGCTGTGCATTGAGCACCATCAGCCCAGTTTGCATATTGGTGGGGTTATAGTAACGGACTACCGTCCCATGAATAGGAATTATAATGAAAGGACGCTCATGACTCATTGACTGAACATGCTATGGTGGGTGGGAGTCCCTTTTTCTTGAGGTGGGTTGCAACTCTGATCTCCGCCTTCCATCCTTTGACTTAGCCACAAAAAAAAAAATTTACCAAAAACCAACTCACAGTGAATTAATACAAATTGTTTACTCTAACTCAGAAAATAAAAAGGCTCTAGTTCAACCCTTCATACTTTATATTGTAGGCAATGGGGATAACACATCCCTGTGGCATGATCATTGGCATCTTTTAGGCCCTTTGTTAAATAAGTTTGGTTCTAGAATTGTTTATGATTCTAGTCTTCCCTTGAATGTCAAAATGTCCCAAATAATTCTTAGTTTTGTATGGGCATTCCCAATCACACAAACATGAGAGTTGAATGAAATCAAACAACAGCTTCCCCCGTTGAGAGGTTCAAGGGATCAAATTACATAGGCTCTTAACTCAAATGGACAATTTAGCATTACTCTCTATGGGAGGAATTGAGAGATTCATTTCCCAAAGTAACTTGGCATAAAACTGTTTGGTTTTCTAGCCATATCTCAAAAAGTAGCTTCATTACCTGGCTTGCCATTCAGGATAGGCTTTTAACTGAGGATAGACTAGTCCTTTTTGGGATTAAACCTAGTTCTCAATGCAGCTTCTGCCATGGTAGTGAAAGCCATGACCATTTGTTTTTTAATTGTATATTTTCCTCACAAGTTTAGAATGCTATGTTAGCAAAAATTGATGAGAGGTGGCCCCCCAGTCTTGGGCAGCCTAGATAACACACTTCTCCACGATTAGGGGGAAATCCCTTAAGAATGTTGTTACTAGATTGATATTTACTGTTACAGTATATCACATTTGGTTTGAGAGAAGATTGAGGTACAGCAGTGCCTGTACAGCAGCCCCCGTACAGACGGGGTTTGCGTCCGTCTCGGGTCCCGCAAAGATGATCGGAGCCGCTCATTTTGTTCAAAACATATTGTTTACGGTTCCTGTAAAAAATTATCTCAATCCGATTCGTAAACGTCTTTTCCGATATCGGATTGAGATAATTTTTTACAGGGACCGTAAACAATATGTTTTGAACAAAATGAGCGACTCCGATCATCTTTGCGGGACCCGAGACGGACGCAAACCCCGTCTGTACGGGGCTGCTGTACAGCCGCTGCTGTACCATTAGCAGCACTCTTGTAAAATAGTAGTGTGAACGTACAATTACTCTTCAACTGATAAGAAAGCAATTTATAGTGGGAGCCAAACAAGTCAGCATGTTCGTACTTGATGGGATCTTTTAATCAAAATGTGCTAATCAGAGTCACATGGGATTCCATTTATGCTGAGAAAGGAGACATTTACCGAAGAGCCTTAAATGAGTCCTGCTATCAGCAGGGACACTCCGCAGGGACAATCCGCAGGGACAACGCGTTTGACCTCATTTTGGATCCCGAAAAAATCTAGAAAAATATCCATAAATTTTTGAATATTATTTTATGGGGCCCTGTGAAAAATCAGCTCCAGCGGATATCGGTAAGTATCACTTTTGGATAAGTATGGGCGAAACTGTCATTTCGCCCCTACTTATCCAAAAGTACTACTTACCGATATCCGCTGGAGCTGATTTTTTACAGGGCCCCATAAAATAATATTCAAAAATTTATGGATATTTTTCTAGATTTTTTCGGGATCCAAAATGGGGCCAAACACGCTGTCCCTGCGGATTGTCCCTGCTCTTAGAATTTTTGTAAATGTACTGTATGTAACATGAATAGGGTATCCGTAATGTAGTGCACAGTTCGAACTGTCTAAAAATGGTTTTAATTAATGGTTCATATTTGCTGAAAGCATACTCTTGTTTTATATGTCGGATACTTTTTGAAATATAGAACATTGATTAACAGAGCTGGATGGCTTGTCAGATCGTGCATTGTACACCCTTATATATACAGAATTCCCGTTTCCGTATGTACCATGCTTTTTTTTTTTCTTGATGGGAACAGAGGTGGATGTAAGGTCAACACTGTTAAGTAGTGTTAAGTCTACATCGATTTTTACATAGTGGAGGATATACAAGAAGAAGAGAAAGATTGCTCTCAAGAAGAAAAAAAATGAAAAATTACTTTAGTGATTGTATGACCATTTGGAACTTCACAAATCATCATTAAAGTCTCCTATGCGTAGCTTGGATCATGTGGATGGGAGAGACGCTTCCTGATATACACCAATCCTTATCGTTCAGAAACGTCTTCTCTTCCTCCTCTAGTTCACACGTGAAGCAATTCTTCAACCAATTAATACGAAAGCAATTGACTTACCGATTGTAAAATAGTAATTACTCTTCAACTAATAAGAAAGCAATTTATACTTGGAGCCAAACAAGTCAACATGTTCATACTTCAGGATCTCCTAAAATAGTAGTGTGAACAATACTTACTCTATTCGTACCTTGTTCAGCTAAAAAAGTCACTGTGGATTATTTTTTGTCTTTATTTGAATTTTTTTTTTTTGCATTTGGTAATTTTTCGTCAATTTTTTAAATAAAGACAAAAATAAGTCAATAAACCAATTTTTTTTGTCTTTATTCAAAAAATAGTGGATTTTGATCGCAATTTTTTACTTTTTAGATTCCTTTCATCATGACGAAATAATAATCCTCAAAAAATTAACGAAAAATTAATAAATGCGAAAAAAATTCAAATAAGAATAAAAAATAATCCACAATGACTTTTTTAGCCGAACGATATACTTCCAACTAAGACGAAAGCAGTTTATACTGGGAGCCAAACAAGTCAGCATGTTCATACTTGAGGATCTCTTAATCAACATGTGCTAATCAGAGTCACATGGGATTCCATTTATGCTGAGAAAGGACTACAAAAACATTTACCGAAGAGCCTTAAATGTACTGTATGTACCAGGAATCGGGGACCCGTAATGTAGTGCATAGTCCGAACTGTCCAAAAGTGTTTTTAATTAATGGTTCATATTTGCTAAAAGCATACTCTTGTTTTACAAGTCGGATACTTTTCGAAATATAGAACATTGATTATAGAGATGGACAGCTCATCGGATCGTGCACTGTACACCCTTATAGTGTATGGACTACAGGATCCCCGTTTCCATATGTACCATGCTTTTTTTTTTTTTTTTTCTTGATGGGAACAGAGGTGGATGCAAGGTCAACACTGTTAAGTAGTGTTAAGTCTACATCGATTTTACATAGTGGATGATATACAAGAAGAAGAGAAAGATTGCTCTCAAGAAGGAAAAAAATGAAAAATTACTTTAGTTATTGTATGACCATTTGGAACTTCACAAATCATCATTCTCCTATGCCTTGGATCATGTGGATGGGAGAGACGCTTCATGATATACACAATTCTTATCGTTCAGAAACGTTTTCTCTTCCTCCTCTAGTTCACTGTAAATGTAAAGTCCTATAACCGGGAGCCAATAGCGCACAGGTGCACTACAGGAATATAATGCACAATCCAAACCATCAAAAAGTGTTACATGGCCCGAAGTTCAAAAAGTATCTGACATAAAAGATTTATGATACTTTTAGCAAATCTGAATCGTAAACTGTAGACATGGATAGCTTGAATTGTGCATACACTCCTGTAGTGCAGTGGTGTACTACAGGCTCCTCAGCTCCCAAATACAAAGAGTGGCGATGGGTCACTGCCCCAAAATTTTTAAAAGTTTCACGTTAGCTTCGCATAGATTTTGGTACTTATGAAATTAACTAGTAATTCGACTCCTCCAACATCAAGTCAATTTTGCTTCAGTCTTTTCAATATCTAAATAATTACTACCAGTAGCTTTTGAGTCACCCAAAATCTAATTTAATTCTACCTCTTGTTGGGGATGCAGACAACTTTCAGCAACAGAGTTCAGCAACAAAGGTCCATGACTAGCGCGGAGAGTTCCGCGACAAGTAGGCACGCGGTCAAGCTCGCGCGTGACAGACAAATCGCGGCCGAGATGGGCCGTGGGCCGCGGCCCAAGTTGGTTGGACCGGTCCAGCTATCAATTAGGGTTTGCCTATAAATATTAGTTGCTGTATTCATTATTTCCTGAGCGAGGTTGCACAAAGAGAGAGAAAATTTCTAGAGAGGGTTTCTAGTAAGAGAGAGAGTGCAAGAGAAAACTTTTCTCAGAGAGGAAGGAGAAGACTTGTAATCTTTCGTTTTCTTTCATTCATAGTGGATTGGTGTGGCTCCCGGGGACGTAGGCAAGTTGCCGAACCTCGTATATCTATGTGTTCTGTTTTTCTATTCCTCTTTCTCTTCCTTTTCTCTGTTTTGTTTTTCTGTGACGATAGTATCCCAAGATCTTGTGTGTGTTTTGTTCGTTGTGAGTCTGAGCGCGAGGCTCCCATTTCCCAACACCTCTTTCCCTTAGCCCTTGCAAAATTTATTAGGTGCTGCCATTTTCATCATTATCTATTAACCTTGAATGAGTATCATTTTTTACTTGAGTACATTAGGTGATTGTAATTTTGCGTTCGGAGTTGTGAACATTTTTTGAAATAAAAAAGGTAAAAAGCATGGACACAGTGGTCAGGCAATCGCTGTATAAATCCAATTGCATTGTAGGCTTGGCACCACGTACAGATGCACTGCTGTATGGTTTTGTCTGCGTCTATGAACCGAAAGAATCGATTTCAATGAGAGGAGTCCATAGAGGTTGATAATCCTGGCCTTTTACTTGCCGAAGTTATCCAGGTTCCAAATGTATGCTACCCAGTATGTAATATGTAATCAAAGAGAATGCATTAAAAGAGGTGGCAAGTGGGAAAGGTGGAAAAATAAAAACTAAAAGGACGAGAGAAAGAACAACTAAGAGCATCTCGAGTCTTGATTCAATTTGGGTCAAAATTTGGATGAAAACTCATTTTGGGTCGGCTCCACTCCAATAGCAAAATGATTTTGTACCAAAATATATTATTTTTAAGTATTAAATAGCAATAATGTAAATAAGACAGGTGAGCAAATTTGATTTGGGGTGAAGAATGACTGCTGTAAAGAAAAAGAAAA
Organism: Rhododendron simsii; assembly: GCA_014282245.1. Taxonomy (NCBI): domain Eukaryota; kingdom Viridiplantae; phylum Streptophyta; class Magnoliopsida; order Ericales; family Ericaceae; genus Rhododendron; species Rhododendron simsii. The sequence goes on from CM024957.1 coordinate 2,523,631, forward strand.
ACTCAGTCCACCTCCATAACCACTGCCAACCTCTGCGGTTTTTCTCCCCCAAGTTACAATCCAAAGGATCATCTAACAAAAGAGAAATAAAAAGCAAAAAATCTTTAGTCGAAGGGGTAGTGGGTACCCCATTGGGCCAAAACTTGTCATCTACCCCTAGGATCTAAGTTAGACGAATCAAAGAAAAAACAAGAAAAGTCCCCATACCACCGGACGTGGTTGCCTGAGGGTGAAACTCCCCTCCAAGCGCACAGTTGCGTGTTCGAATATCGTTTTGCGTGTAGTAATTCTCATGAACTAGATGCTGTGCATTGAGCACCATCAGCCCAGTTCGCACATTGGTGGAGTTGTAGTAACGGATTACCGTCCCATGAATAGGGATTATAATGAAAGGACGCTCATAGTTCACTGACTGAACATGCTATGGCGGTTGGGAGCCCCTTTTCCCCGAGGTGGATTGCAACTTTGATCTCCGCCTCCCAACCTTTGACTTAGCCAAAAAAAAAAATAAAGTTTACCAAAAACCAACTCACAGTGAAATAATACAAATTGTTTACTCTAACTCGGAAAATAAAAAGCCTCTAATTTAAAGTTCCAACATTGACTGGCATTAAAGAACATAAGCCCTCTGAAAAGCCCAACCAAAATCCAGCCCAAGCCCAACCTATATTCACACATCACTTCCCCTTACGGGCCTTACTTGAACCCGGCCCGCGTAAAAGCTGGGCTCAAATCTCACTGCCCCCCACGTTGTGCATTTGCCTTCTTCACTTTGTTCGATTCTCAGTCACAGTTCACAGTTCACAGTTCTCTCTCTCTCTATCTCTCTCTCTATCTCTCTCTCTTACGCAGATGGCTCCTCCCAGAATTCTTCTCTGCGGCGACGTTCTCGGCCGCCTCAATCAGCTCTTCAAACGAGTCTCATCGGTATCTCTCTCTCTCCCTCTCTTTCTCTCTCTCTCAATTCGTATACGTGTGTATAGATATTGCTTTTGCGCATGCATGTATGTATCAACGCACTCTCTTAACCTTTCCCATCGCGAATTGTTAGTAGTTTGAGATTTCGTGAAATTGCGCTCACGCACGTGCATTATGTGACCTAAGTCAACTAGGGCTTTTCTACACTTGAGTATCTTCATTTCCTTCGTTTTGCAGGTCAATAAATCAGCTGGTCCATTCGACGCGCTTCTCTGCGTGGGCCAGTTCTTCCCGGACTCGTCGGACCTGCTGGAAGAGTTCACGGACTACATCGAAGGACGGTCCGACATCCCTCTCCCGACTTACTTCACTGGCGACTACGGCGCCGGTGCTCTGAAGGTTCTGTCGGCGGCCACAAGGGATCCGGTGAACCTAGGTTTTAAAATGGAGGGTTTGAGAATTCGTGAGAATTTGTATTGGTTGAAAGGCGGTGGCAAGTTCACCCTCCATGGTACGAGGAAAAACCTTGAATTTAGGGCTCCAAACGAACCTAGGTGTTTGCAAGCAGTTCAAGGCTCGGCCTGGCTTGTTAGTAAATGAGTCGAGCTCGAGTTTTAAGCTCATTTAGTAAATGAGCCGAGCATGAGTTAGTCATAACTCAACAACTCGGCTCATTCGTAAAAACACGGCTCATTTGCAGTGACTCAGCCTGTTTAGTAAATAAAGCGAGCTTGAACACCTCAAAACTAAACGAGCCGAGCTTGAGGTAGACTAGTTTTGAACAAGCAGAGCTCGAACACTTCAAAGCTCGGCTCGGGTCATTCGCTGTCCTAATTGAATTATGGTATAGTTGAATTGAATTATAAGTATGTCAGTATGGTTCAATTATATCATATTACAATTGAACATTGTAATCGGGTGGCATTCTCTAAATGCCTAATATATTTATTTACTTATCAAAAAAATTTATATCATATTATATTATGGTTCAAGATTGGGTAGTGTTTTTATTGAATAAAATGCTGTCAATTCTAAATCAACAATCTATTTTTAATGTTGTATTGTAGTTTGGACATCATTTTGATTCGCACCACAGAGTGGCGTGAGGTTATGTCTTATCTATAAACCTTGAACTATATCATTTTTTAATTTTTACTTGATTACATTTGGTGAATGTAATTTTGCGTTCAAAGTTGGCGAACATTTTCGAAATAAATTGGTAAAAGGTATCGATACAGCCAGGCAATCGCTGTATCCAAATTGCACTGTAGGTTAAAAAACAGGGTTGATTGGCACCACCGATGGCAGTATGGTTTATCGATTCCAATGAGAGGAGTCTATTGAGGTTGATAATCCTGGCCTTTTACTTGCCCAAGTTATCCAAGTTCCAAATGTATGTTAACCAGTTGGTCCCTAAACTTGTTATTAAGTTGGTAATTAAGGATAATGCATTAAAAATTAGAAGAGATGGCAAGAGGGGCAGCATGCAAGTGGGAAAGGGGGAAAAATAAAAACTGAAAGGATGGGAGGAGTAGAAAAAACAACTAAAGGCCTAATTCTGGGCCGGGTATTCCATTGGGATTTAGTGGTAAGATGTTGCCTTCCAGAAGCTTTTGGTGAGTAGGATGGGCCAATAATCTGAATTCACTGCTAGTCCTACTGATTCCGGGGTCTGCTGACTGATACTTTCCTTCCTAAATCTCAAATTCAGATATTTCCTTAAAAGTTTTTTTGAAATGAAAATTGTGAGGCCTCAATTAGTTTGAATATATTTTTCTTTCGAAGGAATATCGAAATTTCCCAAAAAGTAAAAAGGCTAGCAGGAAATCGGTTTTGGACCAGAATTTATACTTCAACTCTTGTCTCCATGGAATCATGTCTTTCTTTGGTAATGCTTTGTTAGATATAGTTTATATGAATTTCGTAGTCAGTTCTCTGCGCACCGTTGTTTTCACCAAATTTGGAATGAAGTATTGTACCTAAGATGAAGTTAGGCAAGTATTCTCTATTGTCTCCCATCATACAGGTCTCTTTAAACTTGGGGGGCTGATTTACTGCACTCGTGTACAGGGTTGTCTGTGGTATACTTATCTGGCAGGCATTCTACAAGTAGCCAACAATTTGGAACATACAGCCAAGATGATGTTGATGCACTGCGAGCATTAGCTGAGGAACCTGGCATAGTGGACTTGTTCCTTACATATCCTTGCTGTTTGAGAAACAATCTTTGTCTAGAGTGATTCATTGTTCTTTTGTTCATACCTTTTAGTAGCTAGTAGTTGTCCTATTTCTTTTTATGCTCTCTGCTTTCTTCAGTTCCTTAACTGGACATACTAATGAATGGCCAAGCGGGGTCACAAATGGTGCTGTTACTTCTGATCTTCCTCTTGGAGTCTTTGATTCATATGGTAGCAGTTCCACTGTATCAGAATTAGTAGCGGAGATCAAGCCTCGGTAAGTAGTGATCCTCTACTTTTCTATGAGAGTAACTGTATTTGCTTTTTTAATGATTGAACCAGGTTTGATATTAAAAAAAAACCCAGGTTTTGAAGTCCTAGTTAGAATCTCATCCTCAAAAGAAAGTATGAGTAATAAAAGTACCTTTTGAACATTACTGTATGTTTCTTTTCAGAAAAAAATGAAAAACATTTTAGTATGTTTCTGTTATCTATAACTGCATATAAAGAGTGCAGATTGTTTTTGTTTTAGTTCTACCTTGATTGGACAACCCTGTCTTATTTAGTGCCTTCTGTATCTGTGGCTTCAAGTATCTCTTCCTTTAGCCTAGTCTTTGGAAGCTTGTGCTTGGCCTTCATGAAATTTGTCTTCCAAGTAAAGCTACTCCAAAGTTTTGGTTTTCCCATTATTTGTTGGAATTAGTTGATAAGCTTTGTTTACCTTCCTGTTGGTTAAGCTTCTATTCAATAGTAGAACAAGAAAGGATGGTAATAATTCTGAAGGTTGGCAGGCCCAGCACAATCTCGGCACAAACTGGATAGTTAGATATTGTGAGACAGCATCTCATTGCCATTCTTCGTAATTTTTGTGAAACTTACCGAATTCACTACTCTGTCCAGCAGAAGATTGTGTGCTTTTTGGTCTGCTTTATGGCCTAAATTCAAGTTCTAATATAACTTGTTATCTTGAACAAATCTTGCACTGTATTGCAGCTACCATGTTGCAGCTACTAAGGGTATATTTTATGCTCGAGAACCCTATACCAATGTTGAAGCTGTACATATAACACGTTTCTTAGGTCTTGCTCCTGTTGGAAACAAAGATAAACAGGTCTGGCTTTTTTTTTTTTGCCCGTTAGTACGATTTTCTGTTGTTTCTCCATCTTTTCTTTTCCAGTGGATTTCTACATTGGGAAATTTCTCCAGAATTTGTGTCAAAGTGACAGATTTGTTTCCGTTTTGCTTTGTTCTAAAACCTTAGCTTTTGAAGTATATGCTCACATTTGTCAGTTTGTGTACGTTAAGTCTCTGCAAGTTTGACAGTTAGGAACCGGATGGCAAAGTGTAGTGTATTGGTCATAGTTGAAGTTTTAACCTATCAGGGACATTAGCCTTCTTAATTTTTATCTTGTACTGGAAAATTCAATGAGATGCTTTTGGTACAGATTTGACCTGATGCATCTGCTGTTTGCTAGCAGCATTTGTGTGTTTCTGTGTTTTAGGGTACAATTTATGCGTTCTGGATATTATACAAGCTGTGAATACTACTACTTTCAATTTTCTTGCTTCTAATTGAACTCATTGTTATAAACTGGGGAGAACTAAATCAAATATATTTTCTTCTTGTGTACAAATATTTGAAAGTTTCTTTATTATTTCTACATTGACCGAATTGGGCTTCTAGTTGTTTTATAACATTTGGTTCTGGCTCCTGCTCAGAAATTCTTACATGCAATATCTCCTACTCCAGCATCTATCATGGCTGCTTCTGAGATTGGCATGAAGACAACAAATACAACCTTATTTCCATTTTCATCCGTTGAGAAAGCTACCCATACTACTGATGGAGCACCAAAGAGATCTAGTGATACTGCCTCTGACTCACAATATTGGCGGTATGATACCTCCCAGAAACGGCAGAAACATGGCGATAGTGATGGCAATAAGCTGTGCTTTAAATATCTGTCTTCGGGTTCTTGTGATCGAGGAGAGAAATGCCACTTTCAGCACAATGAAGGCGCAAGAGACCAATATTTAAGTGGTGTGTGCTTTGATTTTCTCATCAAAGGCAAGTGCGAAAGGGGTCCAGATTGCGCCTTTAAGCACGGTGCAGAGGAAGAAGGTAACAGCTTTCCTAGCAGGAGACCTAGGTCGGGAAATGCAAACTCTGAAAGGTTTGTTCAGTGAGAAATCGCTCCTATTTTACTGTGACTAGTCATACCAATGGGGTTTGTTTTAGTTCAAGATGTGTCAGTTATTTTACCGTGTCAATGACACATTTTAATGTCTGACTTTAACTTAATGTTTTCTTAACCAGTTAATCCAGTTTGTGTTGGAATGACCACTTAACTTGTGCTTTTCAGGTCAAGAGATTGCTGGTTTTGTTTATCAAGTCCCAGTTTGGAGTCGCATCTAATCACAAGTATAGGGGAACACTACTACTGTGCACTTGCTAAAGGACCCCTAGTTGAAGATCATGTGCTGGTTATACCCATTGAACACATACCTACTACCCTTTTATCTTCCCCTGAATGTGAAACGGAGTTAATTAGATTCCAGAACAGCCTGAAAATGTATTTCAAGAACCAAGGGAAGGAAGCTGTATTTTTTGAGTGGGTTTTCAAGCGAGGCAGTCATGCTAATCTTCAGGTTAAAAAGTCATCTCCCTTGCATCTCCTTCGTGCTCTCTCTCTTCTCTGTGCTTTGTCTGTTGGGTGTGTGCACATGCGTTTGTTTGTTTTTAGTTCTGATGAACCCCTTAAAAGATAATCAAATGTCCCTACATGTCCATATCATTGCATGTTATACCCTCTCAATATTAGCATTGGATTGCAGAACGATGCCACTACTCATAATTCCATTGTCTATGTCCACATGTGTATTCAAGATGGAGGATATAAACTTACTTTTTGTACCACTGTTAAGACATTTGTTTATTTCTTCAGGCGTTTATTTCTTATGTTATTTTGTCTTCTGCTTTTATTCTTATAAGAACTATCTCCATTTTGTGGTAGGCTATTCCTATTCTGCCATCCAGAGTATCTGCTATTCAAGATATCTTTAATTTAGCTGCTCAAAAGTTGGGGTTCAAGTTCATGGTTATTAAAAGTAAGTTAGCTCTTCTGGTAGCTACATTTTTATGACGTGTCTAGTGTCTTTTGGCATCTTGTCACTCTTTCAAATGTTCTCAAGCTACCTGTGTTGGCTTGATTGTGCAGGATTGTCACACACACTCTCTCTGTCTCTCTCTCACACACACACACACACGCCACGTGCGTGCGCACGTACGGACATTAGAGCTTGTCCCATATCAAGAAAAGCACCTTTCAAACTAGTAAATAAACCTTGTGGGCTCCCGTTTATCTGTAGTCAAGTTCCCTTTGTTCTATTGTGTTATTCTCATGTTTTGGATTCTCTCTTGACCTCTCCAGTGCAAGCAGGGTTTGCTCGCAGGGGTTCCAAATTACATAGAAAACACCTCCCATATTGGTAGTGTTCGGTTCCTATTTTACTTTAGTTTTAGTTTAGTTTTCCAATCATTACCCTATTTCTTTCTCCAATCATTACTCTATTTATCCAATTACTACTTTCTCATTTCTCTATCTCTCTCCAATCATTACCCTATTTGAATCTTGTTGCTTTTCCACTCATTGTCTGTAGGTCCATGGATTTTGAGTTTGATTCTTTTTATTTTTTTTTCCACATGTGAATTTGCCGCTTTTTTTTTTGTTGATCTCATTTTGTGATATGACATTGTGCTTTACCCCTTGTTTTTTTTTTTTCCCCCTTGGTTGACTCACTGTGCATAGGAATAGCTGAATTAATTTGCTCGTAACAATTTATCTTGTGGATTCAGCTCTTACGTCTTTTTACTTGCAGATGATGATAGTTCTGAAGGGAGAAAAATGCTGCAAATGAAGTTTGATAGAAAATGCAGTTTATTCTATGTGGAACTACCTGGAGGAACAATACTGTATCATTTAGTTGATGAAAATGAGAAATTCCCCACCCAATTTGGTCGCGAGGTAGATTTTCATGCTCGTATAAGAACTTCTGCATCTCGGCTAATTATTTTCATGTTTTGCTGAGTGAGACTTGGATTATTAGATTCACAATGACTTATCTTTATATGCATTGTTTGGATGTTATGTTTGGTTTGTACTATTCAAATTTGAGTTCATTGTGGTAGTCATAATTCAACTTTCACCTTAAGTTCAAATGTTGCTTTTTCCTAGGAAGTTATCTCCACTGTTGTTGCTTCATTGTCATTTGCGATAACCTGTTTGCAAGTATTTTATGATTTTGCTATCGGCTGAAAACTTGGTTTGTATCTGTGTGTTTTTGTACTACATATAGGCAAAATGTGTGTGAGATGTCAACATTTTCCTTAAATGTTATGGTTGGATCAACATTATAATTTTGGTCAAGGAAGAGGACTGAAGTGCTTGTATTGGATGTAAACACATATGCATTCTTAGTGCCCAGCCAAATCTACAAAATCACAAGCAGAGAGTTTTTGAAATTTTGCTAAATCGTCAGCCCAATAAATTGAATTTGGTTTTACCACTAACCATAGTTGTCAAATTGAGAATCGAAATGGTCATTTTTCGAATCGTGAATCGAATCGAATCGTGAATCGCTCTGATTCAGTCATGACCTCTATAATGCCTAGAAACCTATGCTTATTGATTAGGGTAACAACAATATATACTACAAATGAAAGATTTAGGCCTAAATCAATAAATACTTTCTTCTAAATGATAATATGATAATAACATGGAATATTAGGTAAGTTACTTCTATTGCAGCTTCCAAGAGATGATGATTCGTAAAGCCTACTTATGGTTCTTTTTGTACGAAAGAGTTATAAGTACAAAACAAACCCGTAGAAGGTCTATAGGGTTGTTGTATTTCATTTATCTTCCTCATTTTCGATTCACTCTCGTGATAAATTTCTTTTTCTTATTATCTATCCATATAACATAGACAAAAGATAACATATAACAATACTAGACCTTAAAAAAATATTTGAACCCTTTTGAAACAACAAAAGAAGCAAAACAAGAGTAAAAAATGAATTTCGGAAATTTTAAGTGAATCGAACGATTCACTTATTCACTTACGATTCTCAGCTATTTCCGATTCGGCAGCCTATTCGTATCGATTACCCACCGAATCGTACGACACGAATTGTAAATCACCGATTCACTTACGATTCTCAGCTATTTCCGATTCGGTAGCCTATTCGTATCGATTACCCACCAAATCGTATGATTCTGACAACTATGCCACTAACCAAAATGCTGTTAAGCCATACTGCCACTATTGTGGTAGCAGACTAGCACCACCCTATACATGGGCATCTATGGCCGCAATACATTTGTATATTGTCTTGGAATGATTTGAGAATTTTGAGTACTTTTGGTTTCTTTGTCTGGCGTGCTTCCTTATGAAGAAGAACTAGGAGGAAGAGGTATGGAGATTTTACTTTTTTGGTCACTTAATTGGTTGGTTAGGATCTTGGTTTTTTGATCTAGTCATCTTACTAAGAGGGTATTTAATTGGTTGGTTAGGTTTAGGTGTGCTTACATCCAACTATCTATTGGATGTTTGCTTTATTTTCTTTTTCATTTGCTCCCTCGATGTATCCTTTCGAGTTTATAAAAGTTTCGTTTGCCGAGGGAAAAAAGAGAGAGTATTTATTCTGTGATTTTTAACTAAGCAAGTTGATTCTGTGTGCAACACAGGTTTTGGCAGGCTTACTGAACAAAGCCGACAAGGCTGATTGGAGGAATTGTAAGCTCAGCAAAGAAGAAGAAGAAAAGACGGTTGGGAATTTCAAGAATCGTTTTAAAGAGTATAACCCAAACCCATGACTTTGCACGTGAGGTACGGAAGCTGAAATATAAATGCTTCTGCTATTGGTTTCTAGAAATGCCACTCAAGTGCCTAACACTAGGAAGCGTAGGCATGTTGGATGGTTCAACACGTGCCCAAAAAACTCAAACTCAAGTATGTGTCTGTTGTCTTCTTTTCATCAGACACGCTAGACAAATATGAAGGGCATTTTCCATCAGACATGCTAGACGAATATGAAGGGCACTTTCCGGAATTGGAATGCATTTTTAAAGAGTTTGGGGTAGGGTTAAAATTTCCATTGATAGTCTTGGACACCTATGTGGTGATTAATCATTTCTCCTTGATAAGCCACTCTCTAATTTATATCTTGGATATGATAATATTATTTGGTTTACATCTCAGTAATTTGATAGAAGTATGTTTTCACTGTCTCTGTATACGTAGACTATACACCTATAATATACAACCCTCTGTATCCAAAATGTCCCCTCAGTTTATTGTCCTAATTCTTGGGAACATAACAAACATGTCCATGCGTCTGTGTTATGTCTGTTTCTGTGTCCCTATCCGTACTTCTTTGGACTAAGAAGCTGGCGATTCCAGGCATTCTCTTACTTTTCCATTTGCTGATCATTGAATGCGTCTTAGCTCAATTGGTTTGTTTGATTTTATTCCTACTGTTTCTAGGATTAGATCATCATCTTGCAAGTGGAATGGCGCCAACTTGGATGTCATCTGTATACAGTCCCACTTGTCTTGCCACAAATTGCCATTGGTTATCTCGTCTTTCGGAATCAGATATCATGAAGAGGTGGCTGGCCTTATGTTTTTGGGCCTTGGGTCCTCTTTCTCAACATCCTATATTCGAAGGAGGAAATTTATTGATGTCAGGAGGAGCTGCATTCCCGGTTCACATATTTCCGTCTTCACTTGTTAACGTTCGCTGTTGCGTAACTTTAAGAAGTGACATCTTTCTTCCACCAGGGTCGTACTCGTTCGGAGTTTAACATGCAGGTGATGTTTCAGTTTTGGCGTTCCTCGAGGCAGTTATGATGTCATTTTCGGTTTTAGATTGTTCTGCTGATCATTTAGGCTATGTTATGCACTCTTTCGTATGTTGCTTTTGTTTGTTGGCTTATATCATGAGCAACTTTTTGGATTCCTTTGTTAGTTATGAAATGGAGTTCTCATTATGGCCTAAAGAAAGAAGTATTTTCGTGATCTAACTAGGTTTTCTTTACCTCTGAGGATGCACACTCAAAGGTGTTGCATTTCTGGTCAATCTAGTCGCGTTCCATGCGAACGGAATCATCTAATGATATATTTGCCAATATAATGAGTTTTCAAGGTTCCTAAATCTTATTTGCCAAATTAGAATCATGGTCAAGCAGTCTCCTAGTAGAATGTAGATGCTTTTGTATCCTCTTGTTACTGACTTACTGATGTTGAATCATTTGTGCAGGGTTTTGGATCCTTGTTTTCACTCCTTGATTGTGAATATGTTCACGTTTGATTTTTGGTCATGGGTTTAATTTTAAAGCGTCTTGAGGAATCAATCGGGATCCAAAAAAATAAAATAAAATAATTAGAATTGAGGATTACCTCCCTTATTGCATTAAAATTTCCCTTTGCTTTCGAGGGCCTGTCTGCTGGAGAATCCTAACTTCTGTAACCTGTTCTCTGATATTTTTAAGCAGCTCATATCTTCTATGAGAAAATCTTCTTTACGGAGGTGCTGTACTTGTTTACATCACTTGACCTTCCAAAAGTGTTTTGAACGGTCAAGATGTTAATAAAACTTTTCTGGAGAAGAGTTAATTGTGATCGGTCATAATTGAAAACGAATCTCAGTCATTGATTGCGTGAATAGATGGTTGAGATTGGTTGGTGCTATTAGCACCTTCGTAAATAAGACCGTCTCATCTTCTATACGTAGTTTTTTTTGATAAAAACTTCGTATCTGTTTAAGTTTCAACATTAGGGGATTGTTTCATGGGGCAAAGGTCACGGAACAAGTGTTTCGATAACTCTACCACAGATGCAAGATTTTTTATGTTAAGAATTCTTGTGCCTCTATGACGAGATTTTCCGGCAATAGGATTTAAAATATATAATAAAAAAAATCACTCGATTCGACAGTTGAAAAATCTCTCAGTACAAAGACATGGGTTTGCAAGACGGGAGATTGCACGTCTTTACCGCGTAAAATATCTCAAGATATACCTATAAGCAAGGAACGGAAAATGTAAAAGAGGAAATACTGAAAAATGGAATTAGTGGAGAGTTTTTTTATTTTACTTCTCACCGTCCTCTTATGTTCTTACGTTTTCCCTTTCTCTTTCTCGTTATTTCAAATTCCAAATGCATCCCAAACTTTTGACCCTCCGTTTCGAACTTGTGCAAAGTAGAAAGAGAAAATATAAGGCGGCGTTTGGTAAAATTTTTTTTTTTCAATTTTTGGTTTTTATTTTTTACTTTTCTGAAAACTAATGAAGAAAATTTGTTTGGTAACAAGTTTTTACTTTTTTTTTTTAAATTTTTTTTAGAGTTTTTGTAAATTATGGATACTACAAAAAGGTATTTTTTTTCCATTTTTTTTAAGAAACACAAATATTATCAAACATGTTTCTTGTTTTTGTTTTTATGAAAATATAAACTTATTTCTATTTTTAGTGTTTTAAAAATAAAAAATTGAAAACTGAAAATGTTACCAAATGCAATGATTAAGAATGAAAAGTCTAAGAAAAATTAAAGGAAAATTTTACTATTCTTTGATCTATATTTTATTATTTTCTCTTCTCCTCCCTCTCAATACTCAAACCGAATAAGAAAAAAAAAAAAAACTCTCAAATTTTCATTTCCTTTCCTTCTTTCTCTTAGGACATGTTTGGAACTTGGAGAAAGAAAAGAAAAAAGGGAAAGAAAAATTTGGGAAAAAAGTATAGGGTAAAATTTGCGATGCTTAATTTTATTATTTATTTATCATCAGGTGCTTAATTTTTTGTTTGTTATTTTCTCTTCCATTTTCTTTAAAACCAAACAAGAAAAAAGTACTACTAGTATTTTTCTTTCCTTTCCTTTTTTTTCCATTGGGTTCCAAACAAACCCTTAGGCCCTGTTTGGAACTCAAGGGAAAAGAAAGAAAAATTAATTTTTTTCTTCTTTTGTTTGGTTGGAAAAGTAAAGTTTCAAGTTTAGTAAATAGTACAGCACGGAGTAAAATTTTTTGTCCCATTTTCCTTCTCTTTTATTTTATTTTTCTTTCCTTAGCTTCCAAACGGACCCTAAAGAAATACGGTATAAAATGCTAGATTCTCTCTCTCGCATTTATCCATACAGGTTGCATCCCGATTTCACCACCTGTAAATTAGTAGGTGGGGTGGTAGGTCCCAAAACCAGTACACCAGTCCCATTCCCCCTAGGGTTTTAACCTCAAGAGAGTGAAAAATGCCTCCCATGGAAGAAGAAGAAGAAGCAGCAACTCCAACGCCGCTGCCGAAGAAGAGAGGCCGACCGAGGAAAGACAAGCCCAAGGAGGAGAGAGAGAGGGAAGAGACTCCGGCCGAGAAGATGAGGGAGAAGAAGCAGCCCCACCACGCCTCCACCGTCGACGAGAAGTACATGCAGTGGAAGTCTCTCGTGCCTGTGCTCTACGACTGGCTCGCCAATCACAACCTCCTCTGGCCCTCCCTCTCCTGCCGGTAACATTTTCCTCTCTCTCTCTCTCTCTCTTGTTGTATATGTCTGATGGATTTACAGTATGCGAAGCCCTAGGTCTTGTAAATTCATAAACTGATATACATTGTGTGTATCTCTCTGTGTGTGTACGCGTGCGCTGCTTAGTCTGTCGTTTGAATCTGTTTGTTAGCTTGAAATGTGCGCCACTAGGGTTTATTTTCTTTCTTTCTTTTTTTGTGAGAATTAGTAGGGTTTCTTTTCATGTTGATAGTTTGATGGATTTACAGGCTGTAAAACCCTAGGATCTCGGTCAGATTCTAGTTTGTAGCTCCATTCTCTCTTCTTTTGTCTTTTTTGTTTTGTTCGACATTTCTGAGTTTTTGTTAGATTATCGTCCTGTTTTTGGATTAATTATCCGTCTCGATGATGAGAAGAGTCTACAAAATAAAAATTATTGCAAAAAAAAAAAGTTCACTAAAGACGGAAAAATACCTAACAACACTCTTTTTTGCCTACATTGATGTCCTATATGATTTTTTTAAACATTGGTCTACATTTTTGTACTTTTCTGATTCCTAACATCGAGATGAAAGATTTTCCAAAAATTATGATGAAAAGCTAAACAAAAAGTTGTGAAAAGAAAAAAAATACTGAAGAAGTACGGTATAAAAAAGTCAGGAATGACTAGGGCCCGTTTAATCTTTGTAACCCGACATTTAAAAATAATTAAGTTCCGTTCTTTTGCGGATGAGTAAAAAAAGTACACATTGAATATGTGTGCTCGTTTGCGGCCAATGTTCTAAAGGGCGCTTGGCGGTAGTAGGGCGGAGATCCACCCCCAAGCGCCAAGCTGCCCAAGCAATTCAGCGGATTTTTTTTTTTTTAACAAACCATTATCCAATCAAACTACATTCCATGTATCCATAATGCAAGTTCAAACTTCAAAGTACAAACCCAAATGAAATTAAGTAGTAGCAACTAGCAAATAAGTTAAATAACACAATAAGTAGTAGGGTTTCGCTCATCTCCCTTGTATTATTTTTTATATATATACTCCCTCCGTTCCAAAATGAAAGTCCATCTTTCCTTTTTGAGTTTTTCCAAAATGATGGTCCTTTTCCAAAAATGGAAGGAAAAATTTGGTGATTTTCCAAAAATGTCCCTCATAGGTGCATATAAGTGTTGTAATATAGGTAGAATATAGGGGTAATGGTGGAAATGATAGGTATTGTAGGTGTAATAATTGCATGTCCCTTTAAATAGTTGGAATCCCCGAAAGGGACTCTCAATTTGGAACGGAGGGAGTATAATTTTAGGCTGCCAAGACCTCCAAGCCCGCCAAGGCGATTGCCAAACACTGCCAAACCTCCTTGGGCGCCAAATCAAACGCCAAGGGCTTTGGCGTGGCCGCAGGGCACCTCCAAGCGCCTAGGCGGCGCCTAAGCGGCTTGGGCGGCCGCCATTTAGAACAGAGTTTGCGGCTTGATCTAGGACTTTGAATCTGTTTGTTAGCATGAAATGTGCGAGTAGGGTTTGCTTTCATGTCAGGAGTTTGGTTGATTTAGAGGCTGTAAAATCCTACATCAGCTTTCAGCTTGTGAATTCCGAGGGAAGATTGTGCGAAGGTGCTGCCCAGTCTGGGCTTCTTAATCTGCTTGTTAGATTGAAATGTTCACTAGTGGGGTCCGTTTTTAAGCTAGTAATTTCACGGATTTACAGTCTGTAAGACCCTAGGTCAGCTTGCAGCTTGCAGCTTGTTGGTTCTTGCAGAATGTGAATTCATGATGACTGTACATCTCTATATGTTTGGTGTTCTTTGTGGTATATGTGAATGTGCTGCTTAGTCTATGATTTTGAATTTGTTTGTTAGATTCTGCTACTAAGGTTTCTTTTGATGCTAGTAGTTTGATGGATTTCCTGACTGTAAAACTCTAGGTCATCTTTTCAGCTTGTGATTCTCAAAGAATGTCAGTTTATACACATTGTATAGTGGGAGGTATGTATGCACCTGCTGCAGAGTCCAATGTATCTACTTGTTAGCATGAAATTTGCGAAAGTAGGTTTTTTATTTTATTTTGATAATAGGAGTTTGGATTGATTTCGAGTCTGTAAGGAGTTGTGAATGTGATACTTATTCTATGGTCTTAATCTGTTTGTTAGCTCGAAATGTTCACTAGTAGTGTTCGTTTTCAAGCTAGAAATTCCATGGATTTACAGTGTGTAAGACCCAAGGTCATCTTGCTGTTCGTAGGTTCTTGCAGAATGTGAATTTATGCTAATTATACATCTAGATATATTTGGTGTTCTGCTCAGTCTAGGTTTCTGTGTCTGATTGCTACCTTGAACTGTGCTTTCATGGGGCTTCTTTTCATGATAGGAGTTTGATGGATTACATTGTAAAACCGGAGTCAGCCTTTGGCTAGTTGATTGTCACAAAAGTGAATACACGTTACGCATATTTGTATGTTTGGAAGTTTATGTGGATTTACTGATCAGTCGAGGGTTTTGATTCTCTTTTTAAGCTCGAAATGAGTGCTAGTTTGTTTTCTTTTCAAGCTAGAGATTTCATCGATTTACGGTCTGTAAAAGTAAAACCTTAGATTCTCGCAGAATTGAGTTTGTACAAATAGATTATGTGTATATGTATATCCCCTGATATAAGCTCAGGTAAGAAGTTTTGTGTAGATGTATCGCTATGATTGGTATTATGTTACTAGTATTTTTTAGGGTTGAATTGTATGATTTGCGTGTGTAGGTGGGGTCCACAACTTGAACAAGGGAAATTTAAGAATAGGCAACGTCTCTACCTTTCGGAGCAGGTACTTGTCGATAATTTCATTTTCGAAAACTACTTGTATTAATTTTTATTATCTGTTCAATATGACTTTGTTTCCACAGTGTTGGTCTATCTGGTTCAGCTCACCTCCATACGTTATCCACCAAACCCTGCCAAACTTCAATTTTTTGAGCCTTGATGGGTCCAAAAATTGTAATCCAAACCATTCATCTTGTACTTCTTGCTAAAAACAACGTATGTGGAAAAGATTAGCTTGATTGGTCATCGATTGATACATTAACAATTTGTATAAACTGGGCAGTTCACATGATTTTGAACATGAACTGTTGATCTTATACAATGTGGTTGTGTATATATTGATGACCAATCAAGTTGAATTTTTTTTTTTCCCGATTGTTGTTCTCAGCTAGAAGTACATGATGCACGGTCCGGATCACCGATGTGGACTCACAATGGGGCCTAGAAAAATAAAGTTTGGAGCAGTTCGGTTGGATAGTAGTACGGAGGTGAGCTGACCCCTGATGTATCTTTCTACCAGTGTAATGATGTATTCATCATCTCATATGCTCAACAGCTCATGTAGCAATTATTCTGAGTTGGCAGTACAACTAATAGATCTTTGGCCTGCGGAAATGTGGATGGAGTTGGTTTTCATTTTTTGAAAGAGTGCTTGTAAAATTAATTTTTTTAATAAAATAATAGTTTCTTACATTTTCCACTAACTATTGCTTAATTAGGTTTAAAAGATTTTCCATGATTTTGAATATCTTCCATAACTGTTTCTTTCTTTTGACGAATCCTTTTTCTCATTACTTGTATTTGAGCAAATGTAGTCATCTCTAATGTCATTGTCCTTTTCTCCCTCAACTCCCCCCTCTTCTTGCTTGACAGACTGATGGCAGTGTTCCAAATACACTTGTTATAGCAAATTGTGAAGTTGTCAAATCTAGAGTTGCAGCTGCGGAGCATGTAGCTGAGGTCATCCCATTTTGACATGATATTTTGAAGTTTTCATGATCATGAACTGTTCCTACTGGTGCTGTTTTGCTTACTGTTGGACCTCTTAATTTTTCAGTTCAATGAAGAAGCACGCTCGCCATTCGTGAAGAAGTACAAAACTATCATACATCCTGGAGAGGTATGAGTTATGAACTATGCAGATAAACTTGAAATGCCCAACATAACTTCAACTTTCTCTGTATACATGTTTTCGTTGTGTTTTGCATGGTCCATTACTCCATTATGAGGTTTTTATGCCGTTTCAGTAGGGGAATTATTTCGTGTTACACAGCTCCATTTCCCACCTTACCACCCTTGGGCCTTGACGATGCCATGGAATGCTGCCTTCATAATGGATGCAACCTGCCAAACTGTTGGATATGCCTTTTCATCACTGTTATGTCTATGCTTGCAAATCATCCATTTTGGAACTTGAGGCTCTTCATTTTCTATCATCTAAATGATCTGGTTGGTTGTATTGTGCTTCAAAATGAGGTGTAGCATCTATTTTTCCTTCAGTGTATGAGGAAAGTGTATAAATATTCGACATGGCAGTTTGTTGTCCATATGGGCTCGTTTAATGTGCCTTGCCATATTCTATATGCTCCAATAACCTGTGAGATTGGATATTTGCCCCATTATCAAAGTGATTAATATTGTTTGCCATGAACATGAATACTTGCAGGTTAATAGAATCAGGGAACTTCCGCAAAACAATAGCATAGTCGCAACCCATACTGACTGTCCTGAAGTAAGTGTTTGAGTTTTTATGCATTCTGTGCACAATTTCTTAGAAAGTTTCACTTTCTAGTGGTCTCCCTTGGTTGATTGGAAGAGGTTAAAGTTCACTTTTTTTGTAATATCCATCAGGTTTTCATTTGGGATGTTGAAGCCCAACCTAACCGTCATGCTGTCCTTGGAGCAGCTGATTCTCGTCCAGATTTGGTGCGTCACTTTTGCCAATGTATATATTCCCGTATGGTCTTGCATTCATTGGGTATTGTGTGTTTTCACGATTCATCCAATGAATATTCTTTTGTTATTTTTTTGATTGGTTATATTTGTTTTTACATCTTTCAGTGATTGGGTAAGCATCAAATTTCTTTCTCTATTGGCTTGCAGTGATTATATCTGTGATTATTAATGTTCTGTTGCATTTCCACTTTATTATTACCAGAGAAGTGGTCTTTTGCATTTTTAAGACTTCAGTTTTTTTTTTTTTTGTTTTGTTTGGTACATAGGAAAAATGATACTGTTCTGTATGGCTGCAAAAGAATTACATAAAGTCAACTTAGAAGTTTTCTCTTTGTAGGTATTGACTGGACATCAAGAGAATGCCGAATTTGCACTGGCCATGTGTCCTACTGAGCCTTTGGTGCTCTCTGGAGGTTTGCAACTGCTTGTGATGGGTTTCTATTCTTAATTTTTTGATCAACTTTCTATTCTTATTTCAATCCTCTTAAGTTCTAACTTGTTTGGAAGGTGGTTTAGTTGCATATGGGTTTTGCCATCATAGATACTGAGCCTTTGGTGCTCTCTGGAGGTTTGCAACTGCTTGTGATGGGTTTCTATTCTTAATTTTTTTGATCAACTTTCTATTCTTATTTCAATCCTCTAAGTTCTAACTTGTTTGGAAGGTGGTTTAGTTGCATATGGGTTTTGCCATCATAGATTTTGAAATTTCAAAGTTAGTTTGTTTTCCAAGTTTTAGTCTTGCATTAGGTATTCGTTTGTTTGTATTCAGTGGGAACACCCTTCTTTCCCCCCTTTTTCTGTAGGTTATTGTTCTTGGCTGATGCTGTTTTTCTTCTTATTTTGAATGGGATTTTAAATTCACTTCTAACAGAGGAAACTTTTTGTTTTAGGGAGAGACAAGTCTGTTGTTTTGTGGAGTATTCAAGATCATGTATCGACATTGACAACCGATGCAGCCACCAAACCTGCAGGATCAGTCATTAAATCTACTGATAACTCTTCAATTGGGCCACGCGGGGTCTTCCAGGGCCATGAGGACACAGTTGAAGATGTGCAGTTCTGTCCATCCAGGTAACTTCATGAATTTGCTCAGATTGTCCCAGTCATCAAATCTCTCTCTCTCTCTCTCTCTCTCTCTCTCTCTCGCTCTCTCTGTGGCTTGGGCGGTACGCCTTATTAAGAGATGGAGTTCATTATTTTAACCCTACTTTCTATCTCTAAGATTCTAATTGAAATATTACATTTTGATTTCACATCTGCAACTATTGCAAAGTATCAGACCAAAAAGAGAGAAGTTAATGTCAATCCACTTAAATTCCCCTTCTGCAATCATTTTAGCTTTTTGGCTTGCTTGTTAGATTTATTGTGGGCCCTTTTGTCCTGACGCTTTTCTAAATTTTATGAAGTGCACAGGAGTTCTGCAGCGTAGGTGATGATTCCTGCCTAATATTATGGGATGCACGAGTCGGCTTGAACCCAACTGTCAAGGTCAGTTGCCTCTCACTCTTAATTGGTTCGTATCTCACTTTTTTTTTGTTTTTGTGTGGGATAAATCGCTGGATTTATGAAAATGCATAGTTGATATGTACTGATGTTCTGCCAGCTATGGCTGCAGAGATGGGCTGATTCATGATTGTGTCCTCAGCACAACATGCACAGAAAATATGCTATCCTTGTTCAATAAGGGATGTTAGATGTGTACCCAATACCGGATACCGCAATAGAAATAACTAAATTGGAAGTACCGGGTATTTTGGTTATTATGCTGTGGGCTCATTTTTACGAGTAAGCGTTATGGTTTGTGTTTTTCTGGCTGTTAATGCCATTCTCATGTAGGGGTGATATCGTTACTCATTGGGGGCATGGGGTTTATAATCTGCTTGTACTTTAGTTTCATATTTATTTCATTGCAAAATAATTTAGTTTGGAATTTAACTAATTGCTCTCAGTATTGATGTCCTTTTGTTCCAAACAAGTTAGGCAACTTCAATGGTTTCATAGTAGAACCATTAATTAAGTGTATTTGTGTCTTTTCTTACTTCGGAATTTTACTATTTGTTTTGCCCTTTGTTTGCCGACAGCATGTTATGATGATTCGTGAATCGCTATTTGTTTGTGAAACAGGTTGAAAAAGCACATAATGCTGATCTTCACTGTGTTGATTGGAATCCTCACGATTCAAACCTTATTCTAACTGGGTATAGTCTTCATCCTCTTATATTTTTATTGTTAACTGAGTTATGGGACATGAAATATTTGGTGTGTGGAATACTTCTTAATGTTGATCAAAATGGACTTTGGTAAGGGTTTTCGGAGATAGAAAAATGGAAGGGGCTGTTAGGGGTGTGGCTGTTGCACTGAATTAGTGCTGTTGGGTGGTTCAGAATAGGTTTACAGCAAAGTAAATAGAAGAAAAAGGTGAGGAACAGAAGTCTGGGCCTCTTAAGTAGATTGGCTTAGGCATCATATCTAGGGCCTCTTTGGGATTACGCCAATGATCAAGGTTGCAGCACAGAAACCTCGAGAATTTAAAAGCTGCTTGCAATTCCGTATTTGCATTGATTCATCATCTTGTATTGGGTTTTGTTGGCTTTCCAGTAGGAACATTACAACTATCAAGCTTCTCCGTAAGTGAAGAGAATTCGTGTTGATTCTCATAGAACATCCCTCTAACGGAAGATATTTGATAGCACATGCTTGTTTCAGGACTTGTTCAAAGAAACTGATGGATCTTTCACTCTGATAGGGATGTGATGTTGAATATTCTGATCCAACCTGTTTACATCCTGAGGATAGAGTAACAATTGGAAGAGTCATGTTAATGTCAGCCCATTGGTTGAGACCTATCTGGCGTTTATGGACCTTTTGATGTCTCTCTTGAGGATCTCATTAGTTTTTGTAGGAATCCATGACCCACCTTAAGCAATATTCTTCTAATGGCTTTTTACTTCACCTAATCAAGTTGACACGCTCTTATCAGTTTGTATTTTGCGTGACGCTGTCCATGTACAGAAATCTCTCTTTGACCGCAGCTTTCCCTTAAATCTAGCTGAGTTAGAGTTGTCCTACGTCCGCTCTAGGTTTCTAGCCTTTGTTCGTTTTCTGCAGATATTTGGATTTGTGAAAATTTTAGGTGCTTTTGGTTTTGAATGATGTCATTTCAGGTCTGCCGATCAATCTGTTCGCATGTTTGATCGTCGAAATCTAATTTCCAATGGAGTGGGATCACCCATTCATAAGTTTGAAGGTCACAAAGCTGCTGTTCTCTGCGTTCAGGTCTTAAACAAGCTTTTCCTCTTCTTTACTCAACTTTTATTGATATATGTAATATATTCATTGCGTGGTAAATCAAGAGCATTCTGTGCTGCTGTATGGTTGGGCAGGTCGTATGTCTTTGTTTCTTTTTCTTTTTTCTTTTTGACTCAAGTTCTTTATGGATTTTACAGTGGTCACCGGACAGGCCATCTGTCTTTGGAAGTTCTGCAGAGGATGGCTTATTAAATATTTGGGACTACGAGAAGGTGGATTAAATACTTATACCCTCAATAGTGCCCTTGTTTTCTCGCTCCGTTTGTGCGACCTCGTTGATGTCTTCATGTTTCTAGATACACACTGCTCACCTCACAGGCTCACAGGCCAAGCCAGTGTGCCTATA
The DNA here is from genome assembly GCA_014282245.1 of Rhododendron simsii. Taxonomy (NCBI): domain Eukaryota; kingdom Viridiplantae; phylum Streptophyta; class Magnoliopsida; order Ericales; family Ericaceae; genus Rhododendron; species Rhododendron simsii. Next base: position 2,544,689 of record CM024957.1, read on the forward strand.
ATTCAGCTCTGAGGAAGTCATGATTTGTTATTTTCTGAATAGAGGTTTTGGAAACCTTTATTGTGCAGATTCCTATTTTTTCTGGAAATGTTACTCCATGTTTTCTGTTTTACACATGTTCAAAGAAAGAGCTACTGAGTGGAAAAGGAAATATTCTGTTATGCTTACGCGTCTAAAGTACCTTTTATTTGCATCAACCATGCACATTTGACGCAAGGAACCTGTTGGTTTTGCTGTCCCCACCAGTTGTTGTCTCTTCCGATGGCTGGATGAGGGTCTGTTTCTGTACTTGTCTTCCTTGCATTTACTTTCTTGTCTTGCTCATAACCAAGAGAAGGATGTATGACGGATATTTCAACAATTAAACGGCTGAATTGTGAGTTGATGGATGCAGTTTTGCAATTAGTAATGTGATATTGTCTATACTGCTCTTCCAGCTTATTATTGCATCTACTCTTTTCTGTGTAGGAATGACTGACGTTTCTTACATCCTCTTGTAGGTTGGTGAAACACGGGAACATGGGGGAAGAACGCCACATTCTCCACCAGGATTGTTTTTCCAACACGCTGGGCACAGGTTTGAATCTGGTTTTCTTAGAACTTCCATTAGGAGAGCCTTGTCTAGATTATTCGGGATTTGGGACTTTCTGAATTGTATTTATTTTAATGATGTAGAGGAGACTTTTTTGACTACGTGTTGCATATGACACTGCCAGCCACTTTTCATTTTTTGTCTTTTAAATTTAGGCATTTGCACATTCTTGCTGTAGTTTTTTTCTTTGGCAGTTAGATATGTCCAGCTGTTTCATCTTTTCTTGCTATCCATCATTGGTTTGATGGGTTCTTTCTATCTTTTTGTCATTATTTTGATGACAAATACTTCGCAAACTGGATGACACTGAGACTTTGGAAGAGAAATTGGGCCTTAATTCCTTTCGTAGTTCTGTTTTTGGGCGTCATACTCGTGCCAATTTGTTTTACCTTGAAGCTTCAATGAGCTGTAAAACTGGGAATGTAACTACAGATTGAAAATTAAGTATTGTCTCTGCTGTGTCAATTAAATCTGAAATACATATATGGCGGAGGGGCAAAAGGTCCACTTTAATGGGATGTGACTTGGGTTAGTGATATTAGTCATTCCCTGAGTCCTCTGGTAAAATTAATTGAAAATTTTGAAGGAAGCTTTCTTGTTAGAGAGTTCGTCGATTGGTAAGCAGAATTGTTTACATGGGACTAAACTCTAAAGCTATGGACTGGCACTATAGAAGATGCTAGGAGTTTTTATGCCATGAATCATGATTGGGATTTTCCAAGGAAGTTAAGAGGTTCTCCGTTATCCTGTGAGATTATTTGATTTTGGTGACTGAAATGCCTTTTCTCCTTTTTCATACTGTAATTGACTCCGTATTTTTTTATCGTTCCTTGTAATGCATCCAGGGACAAGGTTGTAGACTTCCACTGGAATGCAGCTGACCCGTGGACTATTGTTAGTGTGTCTGACGACTGTGATACGTCCGGTGGAGGTGGAACGTTACAGGTGACCGTTTTTCTACTAATTCCTTTTCTTCAACTTTAGGTTTTTAATTAGTAATGGAAATAATGGATTAGAATATGAAAAATAGATGCTCGTAGGGAGTTGAAAAAAAAAAAATGTGGCCTACCTTGATTACTTGTGAGATAATGCTCAGTTTAGTATGTCTCTTCTTATTTTTTCCTTTATGTTGTTCCTGTCGTCTGTAGATCTCTGACATATTTATAAACCAAGAACAGACTTAGTCAGAGTTTGGTTCACTGAAATGAAGGTGGTCAGGGAATAGTCATTCCAGAATCATTGTCAGTTGATGAGGATGGTGATTCCATGGGGAAGCCAAGAATGATCATTCCATTCATTCTCAAAATCCTTCCAATGAACCAAACACTGCCTTAAAGTTCAAATTGTAGCGGTATTAACTGCCTTAAAATTCCAGAATCATTGTCAGTTGACGAGAATGGTGATTCCATGGGGAAGCCAAGAATGATCATTCCTTTCATTCTCAAAATCCTTCCAATGAACCGAACACTGCCTTCAAGTTCAAATTGTAACTGTATTAACTTTATAATCTCCTCCCCAGATATGGCGAATGAGCGATTTGATCTACCGGCCCGAAGAGGAGGTTGTGGCTGAGCTTGAGAAGTTCAAGTCCCACGTGATCGAATGTACTTCAAAGTCTTGAAAGAGGTGCGATGCTGAAGAGGATTGTTGTGGACTCTTATTAATTAGCTGTAGAAGTTTCCATCCCGTTGTTAGGAGAAAATGATTAGAATGAATCAGTGACAGTATAGTTGACTAGTTTAGCTGTTTCAGATGCTGGAAACTGTGAAATCGAGTATGGAGATTGTAGAATGTGGGGCTTTTGCAGTATTTTGGTTTGCTTTCCATTCAACTGTTGTAGTATGTACTAAAGCTTAAGATGCCAAGTTGGATCTTGATACGAAAGCCTTGTTTTGGTAACATGGAAGGGCATCCGATTCAATGGCATCCTATTTCATGGTGTCCTATGTTCAGTGGGGAATAATATTTCCTAATTTGACTGCGCTTCACTCCGAAATTTAGGCCTGTCAATGGACTGGATTGGATCCGAATTCGAAAGGTTGGATGGGAATTGTATTAGCAGGAAACTGAGGAATACGCAGATAATACTGAAATTATGTTGGATAAAGAAACTAGTGGCTTGTTTGCCGGGCAGATAAAATAAAAGTTTTGGGTGGATATGAAAGTAGGGTGGATAAGAGGTGGATGTGTTATAAGATGATTAGTATGGAGGGCTTATAATCTAGTTTCAATTTCCATACGATTTACTACGATTTTTATCTGGGGCTCATCACCAGTACGTTTAAAAAACTTTTTGCATTCAGACAAAAAACTTCTCAAGTGAGATAAAGAAATTTACTGCTTCATCCAACTCTATAAAAATCTTTCATGGAGGGTCATAAGCTTAAATTCAGGCTTGATAGCTTGAAATTACTCGAGCATAAGCCCAGGCTTAAAAGATCGAGATTGACTTGCATAGTTTACGAGTAGACTCAAATTTACTAAGATCACAAAATTTCAAATAGAAAAGTGATTTTAGCACTTTAATTTTTTATGATGACATTCTAAAATTTGTCTTTTAGTGTGTCTTTGCTATGTATAATTTTTATACTAAAATAGTAAGTTTTGGAGTGCCATCATAAAAATTTGGAGTGCCAAAATCATTTTCTTTTCAAATACGAGCTGTGACCTTAAACACAAGGAGTCAAGCCAAGGCTAAGCAAATATTGTGTTTAGCTTGATTAGTACCCCTAGTTTATCAACTGCAAAAAGAAACACGGAATTGAATTGAGACTTCCCTCACATGTATGGGCGCAAAAGAACTGAGTTGTTCGCGAAGCTTGGCTTATTAGTAAGCAAGTTGAGTTTGGGCTCGAATTTTAAGCTTGTTTAGTAAACGAGCCGAGCTTGAGTTAGTTATAGCTCAACTTATTTATAGAGAGTCATTTAGTAACCTAATCGAACTTAGAAAGAATTCGAGAGAGGGGGCGGAATTGTGAGGATTAAGAGAGATCTGAGAGATGGACAATTCAATACTAATCGAGCTTGAACAATTCAATATTAAGCAAGGTGAGCTTCAAGCTCGAGAAAGACTAGTTTGGAACCAACACTTGAAATTTTGCTCTGAGATTCAAAGGCTCAAAGTCTGAAACAGAACTACAATGTTACCCTATAACGAAGAAGAAAACGTGGATTTCCCTCCCAATCCCCTCCGAATCCCATTCACGTTTCTAGTCCAAGTCTTTTCCTTTGAAAATTTCCTCTTCTAAAAACAATGACCACGACCACAACGACGATGAAGCAGAGGCCTCCGCTGTCTCTCTTACTATTAAGTCTTCACTCTTAGTTATCAGGAATGATTCTGAAATTTCTGGTCTTTCAGTACTCGGAACGATAACAATACTAGCATGCACGAATGAGTCGAGGAAAAAAAAAAACTATCTTTTTTATCAACTAGCGTTACGTCCATACGATACACGGGGTCGAAAAAGAACATCAATTTGATTTCTTAAACTTGTGCATCGAACGAACACAACACTAACTAACTAACTAACGCTAGTATAAGTGACAATAGTGGTATATACGCAAGTAAGTAATAACGTTAGAAACATGAGGGAGTGGTTGGTACGTTGATAACCACTTTGACGAAGTCTACTATTTTTTCTCCTAGAAATGAGATCATTACCTTTTTTTGCGTAACGTTACGATTACTGGCTATATATTATTCAGCTGTGCTCTACTCGGAAAATTAAAAGCTTTTATATATTGCTTATTTTACTCCATGCTTAAGGTTTCTTTCCGTTTGATTATTTTGAGTTTAGGAAAACTACAGTTTGATTATTTTGAGTTTAGGAAAACTACAATGGTTCGTGGGTTTAATTCGCGGTACAAAAGAGAGGTTGAAGGTCGTCGATCGTATTTTGGAGAAAGAACACCATTCAATCCCATGCAAAAGGAGGTGTATCCTTTCGAAGGAGAGTGCAATTCGCATGCCTCGACCACTCCACAGGCTATTCTAATCTTTTCGCTACTGATATTTTTGTTTTCTATATTTAATTGATTATTATTCTTGTTAAGGCATTTATTTCCTAGCAGTATAATTTTCCCAACAAGACTTGCAGTGATTGTGAATTTTTTCCAAATTAATATAATTTTGATACTTTTATCTCCTACCGCTTGTAATAAGAAAAAATGACTATCGCGACATGAGGCGGAAGTCTCTCTCGCATCTTAAATGAATCTTACATAAAGCAAAGGACATCTAGATATGTGTTATATATATATATATATATATATATATATATATATACCCACAAAGAACCACCATCTTTCATGTACTCCACAATTACATCTCCCCCGGGTTGGCCCTGAGATTTTTAGGGCCTTAGGCAAATTTGTAACATAGAGTCATAAGATTTTTTTAAAAATACTACTAAATAAACGGGGCCACTAGGTTTGAGTTCTGAACCGGGTAACTTACATTGAAAATATTCACCTTTCACCAACATATCCACCGCCATCAATTAATTACCCGACCCGACCACCATTACCATAGACAACCCGCTTGGAACCACTCACTTCCGGTTGAGGCCGACTACTATTTCTGCCATCGCCACCACCACCTCGACCCGTTACCAAAGAAGAAGATGACTCATGGGTTGTACCTCTGTTGGTTCTCTTTCTTATGGCTGTTCGCATAGTCTTGCAAGGTAGAATTGTAAGCAAAATCATACAAATATAGCAATGGAGCCTGTGGGGTAGCCCAAATTTCGAAGTTGACGCAATTCTTTTTTCTCTCTACAATGTCTCCTCATCTGGAATAACCACAAAAGGAGATATTACTTTCATTGTCCCAAAGCCTCTTGATTGATTTGCTTCATTCTACAACAATAGGCTTTAGTGCCTCGTAAAACGCAACGTACAAAGCAATCAAGAGGCTTCGCGACATTGAAAATAATTCCTTCTTTTTGTGGTTATTCAAGACGTGGTGACATTGTAGAGAAAAAAAAGATGCTGCATGAACTTAGATTTTTGATCTGGCCACGGGCTCCAACAAGAGTGGGCGGGGTTTGTGCATTATCTGTTTGATTGGAGGGATGAAATTCAGACAGGTGAGACTATAGGGTGTACGTAAAGGACCAACTTTAATTATATTTTTCAAACAATCTAATGTCATTGTGATAGCTAATCAACTTTTTGAATGGTAAAATATTGTAAGTAGTGATAGGTGAGGTACTATATTTGTTCATGTTGCTTTTTGGTGTATTACAAAATTTCTCTTTTGTATCATTTTTAATACAAGGCTTTCTCTCTCTAGAAGAAAAAGGAAATCTTAGAAATGAGCACACAAACTTTAAAATATCCTATTAATATATCAGTGTGTAAAATTTTTTCCCAAAAGAAAGTTCAACGTACCTCTGTCCCTGGGTTGAAATATTAGCTAGCAACCCAGGAGAACCAATCTGTGTCACTCGACAGAAAAATAAAACTCAAATGCAGTGAAATTCTAGACTCAAATCAAATGCAGTGGAAATTCTCATAAAAAACCCATCGTGGCAGGATAAACTCGACCAGATATGGGAACTAATTCGTTAAAATTGCCGATTATGGTAGTTTTTGGCAACTTCTGGTAGAACAGAGACGAGAGACAAGGTTGACTCGGGAGTGAAAAAAATTAACAAATTAGACTGACTTGGCAATGAAATATACAGTACTACTCGAAGGTAAAGAAGAGAATATCGCGATTAAAAGCGTTTGAATACACAAAACGGATACGTGCAACATATGTATTACCATGAGGTGTATAAATTACGTTCATGGCTATATATTCTATGGCGGTCTGTCAAGACAATTCCTCAAACAATAGCTCCTATATATAAACGAGGCCTACACAAACACGTAGGTAGACTAAATTCATGGCTGTTTTAGTTGAAGGCAAGTTCTCAAATTTGAAGTAGAATCACGTTCCTCTCGAAAATAACAATCCCAACACCACCACCACCACCACACACCGCCGCCGCCCACCAGCCCCCCCCCCCCCCCCCCCCCCCCAAAAAACCAAATCGCTGTCCCTTTACCCTTTATTTTCACAAAGCCATATCCTTTTTTTTTATCGCTCACCTACGTACGTACGTCTCTCTTTCTCTATTTGCTCTGTTAGAGCACCCGTCCCACCGTTGGCCTAGTGCAACCGAAGCAGATGGTAGGTTTTTCTCTTTGAATCGTCATCTTTTCAAAAAATGCAATGGCTTTTATAACAAACGGGGAAATTTACACAGGAACTCTGTTTTAAAATATTGCAATGTGTTATTTTAAACTTTTATTGATTTTATGCAGCGGGTGTATTTACAATTATTGAAGTTGTAATATTTTGTTCTGAATCATTTTATGCAAAAAAAAAGTTTATTTGGAATACTTAATTGCATAAGGGGATTTTCGATTCAAATAAATCATATAATTTACACGAGTTCCATAGCCATGCAGGTGCCATCTATGTCGGCAAACCATGTCCTTGAAATTAGTCTCCTGAGCCTCATCACAAATCCATAATCAAAGCTCTTTAATCCGCCTAGGATTGATGACACCAAGGACCGAAAAAAGGCAACCATCGAAGCCGAACAATTCCGAGTACCATAGAAGGATCGGTGTCACTGAGGATTGTAGAAAAGAAATCAATTCAAAAATAGTTCTAATTATGCATTAGCCACTCTAATTACGATCTTATATTCTCCGAGATATAGGATAGGAGCTCCATTCTTCCATTTTTATACCGCATGTCCATAGCCGCAATGCAACATTGATAAAAAAAACAGTCCCGTTTTTTATTCATAGTTTATCAGTTTCCTTGTATGGCACATCTATTTCAGTGATTGGAAGTCGACAATGAGGCCCCGATGGATTATCTCTATGTACTTGTGATTATCCTTTTGGAGGGGGGAAAGTTGTGGTTGGGATGGACGACCCTCGGGACAGACAAATAAGATAACGAAGCAAAGTACTTTATGTATCCTCATCGGAGAATTTACATAAAAAAGAAAAGTGGCATACATAAAATACTTTGTTTCGTTATCCTTTTTGTCTGCCCCAAGGGTCGTCCATCCCAACCCCCTTCCAAAAGGATAATCCACAAGTACATAGAGATAATCTATCGGGGCCATCCTGTTCCACCACCTTTGCCGTAGAGGAACGAGCTCATTGTCAACTTCCATTGGCTGAAATCGATGCGCCATACAAGGAAACTGATAAACTATGAACAGAAAACGAGACTGTTTTTATTGATCACTGCTGCAATGCGGCTATGGACATGCAGAACAAAAATGGAAGAATGGAGCTCCTATCCTATCTCAGAGAACATAAGATCGTAATTAGAGTGGCTAACATAATTAGGACTATTTTTGAAATGATTTTTTTTCTACGATCCTCGGTGTCACCGATCCTTCTACGGTACTCGAATTTGTTCAGCTTCGATGTTTGCCTTTTTTCTATCCTCGGTGTCACCGATCCTAGGCGGATTAAAGAGCTTTGATTATGGATTTGTGATGAGGCTCAGGCGACTAATTTCAAGGACATGGTTTGCCGAACTAGATGGCGCTTGCATAGCTAAGGAGCTCATGTAAATTATATGATTTATTTGAATCAAAAATTCCCTTATGCAAATTAACTATTCCAAATAAACCTTTTTTGCATAATGATTTATAACAAAATATTACAACTTCAAAAACTGTAAATACACCTGCTGCATAAAATCAATAAAAGTTAAAAACAGCACATTGCAATATTTTAAAATAGAGTACCTGTGCAAACAATTTTCCCGTTTGTTATAAAAGCCATTGCATTTTGTGAAAAGACGACATGATTCAAAAAGAAGAACAAACCATTTTGCTTCGGGCCAACGGTTGTGACGGGTGGTCTAACCGAGAGAATAGAGATAGTGAGAAATGTAGGTATGCGATTAAAAAAAAAGATATTGGTCTGTGAAAATAGAGCGGAGAGGGACAACGAATTGAGGGAAGTTTGGTGAAATTTGAATGCTGTATAAGAACATGCTTTTACTTACTAAGAAGAAGAAAACATACTTTAACGTAACGTACTTGGCCTCCGAACTTAATTTTTCAAAATTGGTTCAACATGAGCATGTATTTATCAATAATACAGGTCTATCATACTATATATATTGGTTCAACATGAGCATGTCAAATAAGTGTGAATTGATTATACGAGCATAGTAAATACTTTTGGTGCCAAAAATGCGAAAAGAATATTTTCAATCTTTGTAATGATGCACATAATTTCGGAATTTTATCTTGTTGATTATGCAGGTTCGCCCTTACCATGTTGACAACCCATGGGTAATGATGCTTTGGATATCTGTAACTAATGCAAAAATTAGAATTTACACTTTTAGTTATTTGGATAAATTAAATTTATAGAAATGAGTAGAATCTTACTATATTTTTTTTTACATGAATTTTCATTCTGATTTGTATAGGTTACAGCTTGTGAATTGGCTCAACTCAATCGCTTCATTTACTAGTATTAGTGCCCCATCTCCACCAAATTCTTGGCTCCGCCATTGCTTGGAGGCAAACCATGATTTAAGTGAGGGGCCATGACGGTGGGTTGCTGTGCTGTCTCCCCTGAGATTTGGATTGCGCAGTCGAGTCTAATAGTGGCTCAGCTGCAGGGTTGTTCGGTTACAAAAAAAAAGAGAAGAAGATACTATTGCTTTTTTTTTTTTTTAATTGCATTATCATTTTATCATTTTATTTGTAAAATGCATGAAAGGGCCCCATATTTCTTAAATTCGCCTTGGGCCCCCCATGTTTCGTTATTGTATTGTGTCACAGGTACATGAATCTTGTTTTCTCCATACTTCTTGGGGGAATTTCCTTTCGGCGTGGTCTTCATCGAACAATTCTTCATCTTGACCTCAATCTGGCTGAACCAATTCTACGACATCTTCGGTTTCCTCTTCGTTGTCTTCGTGATCCTTCTCGTAAGTCGTGCCCAGTCGGTGATCGTGCCATGCTACTTCCGGTTGTGCAGCGAAGATTCCTATTGGTGGCGGAGAGCTTATTTGACTTGACTGCTGGATCGTCCGCATTGTACCTGTTCTCACCGGAGATTTCAATGGTGGTTTTCGGCATCCTCTATTTTGGCTACATGTTGCTTGGGACGTATTCGTTCTTTGTCCTGGCCGGAACGATTGGGTTCTACGCATGCCTGTGGTTAACAAAGAAATTAACAAGCAATGGCAAGCTTACAACTTACAAGAAATTCAACTACTGTAAAATGGAGAGCTAGCTAGCTTACTATTGAAAAGAAACACACCCTTTCTGGCTCGAACCATAGCACTGCTTAAGGCTATACAGAGCTTATTCCTCCATGTATCTCGTGACATATTTTGTGATATGGCTATTGGCTACTTGTATTTTGCTGTCTTGAGAACTCCCATTTCTTTATCGTACAAAATATTAAAGGGTCGGGACAAAGAAATATCTTGATGCTTTTCTGATGTCACGTAGTAGACCTTGACCACGAATGGAAGATCGTGACTTTGTGGGAGTGTTTGTGCTGTAGTGTTTTTGTTGTGGCCAGTTTGTTTGCCAAAAGAATCTTTGGAATTTCGCAACATGAGTACTTGCTATATATGGTTTTTTTTTTTTTTTGTTGATATGATCAAGAGAGCTTACAAAGAAAACTAAAAGGAACGTACGGCTTAAGAAAGTAATTTCTTACTCAGACAATTAGTAGCAATCCAATGGTGTGGCTCTGTTCTTCTCACGGTTGCACCACGTGAATGACCACTGCCTTGACACTGCCCAACTCTTAATGTCTTCCGCTGCGATGCCCAACTCTTAATGTCTTCCACCAGTGGAAGACATTAAGAGTTGAACAGACATTAAGAGTGGTGGCAACTAACTCTTCAAACGCCTGCCTTCACAGAAGGGTGGCACTATAATGTGTGCGCGCCCCCGCAGAGTATAAGAATATGCGGAGTGAGTTGGAAAGTATGAGTACCAAGATGCAGAATTGGGCGACGATCGATAAAAAAAAGAAGCAGCAGAATTGGGCTGGTACATGAAGACACTTTCCCAGGATAGGTGAATGGACACAAAATGGCAACGGTCATCCCCGAACACCAAGCAAGGGTGAGCATGGACCGGATTGGTCTAGTTTTTTTTTTTTTATAATAAACCAAGAACCAAACCATTATATACGGATTATAAATTTGGAGAACCAAATCAACTCACAAAATTCATATAACCAAACCAATCCAATCCAATTTATTAAAAGGCGGTTCAGTTGCTTGAATTGAGATACCAATTGAACCATCGATTGGATTCAGATGGATAGGCACGCACCGGTTCAATTGGCAAGCTTCTAGAAAGGTAAATAATTTTCTGGAAAAACAAAACAAGAATATCGTAGTCGGGTTGCACAAAATTTGGGTACTACTTGGGGCTTGAAACGTAAATCCAAACTTGAGTTCAATAAACCGAAAGAACTTTTCCTACGTAACAAATTTCATTAGGGAATCTAAGCAAAATTCCAAGTTTTTTTTTAATAACAACATAGGAGGTATCTCCAAACCAAAATGGGATGAGATTAATCCACATAGGGTCGGCCGACGGCCATGGAGTAGTTAGAAGCAGCTAGAGCCTAGAGGGGGACTACTGGACACACCCAATCCCAAGATGCTACTTACGCAGACTATCGCCTCTCAACTGATTGGCCTATCCTGAGAATCAAACTCACATCTCTCGGGCGGGAGCAAACCCCCGTCCAGTAGAGACAACCCTAGTTGGGTGCAAAGTTTCCAAGTTCAGGTAGTGACCTTTTAAGTTAAAGTTTCATTCACCCGTAAACAGTTTTGAGTAAGTGAATACACAAATTAAATTACTCTCCTTTTGGAGGTGAACGCCTTCTAATAACTAGAACCTAGCCTCCTCAAAAGAAATGTGGGTTCTACTTTGATTTTGACCCAAAGTAATTTAGTTTTAACTCAGGTTAATCGATCGCATATCGTTTCATATGATTTCAAAACACGTGTCTTAGAACGTAACAATATTACTACACTGAATCAGAATCTATTTAATCATTTTATCTAAAAATAAAACACATTACGAAACTATATCAATCATTAACCTAAGTTTTTAACATTGTTATGCACGTTATCGATGACCTCTAAAATGTGAACGATTTGAATCACCAAAGTGGGCTTGAAAAAGACCAAAAATGGACAAACTGGACAATCCAATATATTTTCCTGGACGGGAAGAGGATCTCTTGCTATAAAAACACCTTTAACAGATAAAAATAACTAATCAATTTCGGATGCTCTTAATAGTTGGGTTATTGTTGTCTTAGTTTAATATTCTACATATAGTTTAATATTCTACATATATGGAGTACATTTTAATTTGATATTGTTGTTTGTAATATTTTAAATTTTTGATGTTTTTATAAAAACTAACGAGAGAGAGAGAGAGAAACATGGGGAGGAGAGAGTAATTTGAGAGAGACGTGGGAGGGGTATGAATATGGAGTGAAAAAATCAATGCTTTCGGAGCATCGTCACATGATGTTCAAATTAAACTCATTCTTCACCTAAATTTCAGTACATCAGGGAGTGGTTGTTGATAACCACTTTGACGAAATCTTACTATTTTTTCTCCTAGAAATGAGATCACTACCTTTTTTTGCGTAACAAACGTTACAATCACTGGCTATATGTTATTCGGCTGTGCTCTACTCGGAAAATTAAATGCTTTTGTTGCTTATTTTACTCCATACTTGAGGATGCATTCCATTGATTATTTTGAGTGTAGGGAAACTACAATGGTTCATGAGCTTAATTTGCTGCACAAAAGAAAACTCGAAGATCATTAAAATTTGGGAAAGAAATACCATTCAGCTAGCCCTGCATACAAGGGGGTGTATCCTTCAGAAAGGGAGTGCAATCCGCATGCCACGACCACCCCACAGGCTATTCTAATCTTTTCTCTGCTAATATTTGTTTTCGGAAGGGGCAGTATTTGGTTGATTATTATTCTTTTTTAGCCACTTATTTTTCAGGAGGTAAAATTTACCCAACAAGACTTCCAAGTGATTGTGCATTTTTTCCAAAATTTTGATACTTGTATCTTCTACCGCTTGTAATTAGAAAAAATGGCGATCATGACACAAGGTAGAGGTCTCCATTGTTATATCTATTTCGACTATTCTAGGCAAGAAGAAAATAAGATTATTACAACGAAAGATGAAAAAAAAATAAGATTCTTATATCTATTTCGATTATTCTAAGCAAGAAGAATGTAAAATAAAATAATTTGACCAAAACATAACAGCAATTATTGCAACAACGTTAACCAATTTTTTTTTTTTGCCAAAAGTTTAGGATTTCCATTGATAACGAAAAGCTTACAATATAGGGCATATTCTTCTCGAGGGAGAAAATAGCTAAACAGGCAGTTAGGCAAACTTTTGGTTGGTGTTGTGCAACATGTTGTGCACTTCTAAGCTGTCGGATCATGCATTTGATGGCTTGGATCTCATTTTAGCAACCAACGATCAAGAGTCGTTCATTGCCGAGATGAGATCCGAGCCGTTGGATGCACGATCCGATGGTTTGGACGTGCGCAACACGGTGCTGCGCACACTACTGCACCGCACCATCCCCCAATTCAAACTCCATACACGCACATAAGAAGAGAATCAGTGGAACACTACACACCAACTACTACATCTCACATAACCCAACTCACACGTACCAACACCAAAATAAACGACACCCTTAAACGGTGGGTGAGGAAGACTCTAGTAGGGGAGAGACACATGGACAAAACAAACCAAAATAAACAAAACTAGAACAAACCCCAACAATCAACAAGATCGGACGCTAAGAGACCACGCTGCCTCTGGAGAGAATTAACTCGTTAACTTTTTATGGTAAAAACCAAATAAGAGAAGAAAAGAGGGGATTCGGTTCATGAAAAGCGTCCCTAGGGCTGTGTTTTGATTCTCAAACCACTAACTAACTAAACTAACACCCTCCTTTAGGCAATGATCAGCTATAGCCAGTCCCACGTCCCAATCATGCACCCACCAACTCTATGCCTTCCATATTAGGTAGTGTATCAGGTACATGAATTCTAAATTTCAGCGTGGTCTTCATTGAGCTATTCTTCATCTTGACGTCGATCTGGCTGAACCAATTCCACTAGATCTTCGACCGGCTTCCTCTGTCTACTTGGCCTAGCTAGCTAGGGCCCCCAAATGCCTCGGGCCAGCTTTGACTATGAGGTATAAATTACATTCATGGACGAGAGAAAATTTTCAGTGCCGAGCGGGTACCACGTGGTGCCCGCTCGGTGAATCCGAGCCGTCCAATACACTTTTGGACCGCTCAGATGTGATGTTCGGACACCACGTCAGCCGGGTGACGTGGTACCCACTTGACACCGGAAAATTTCTCCGTTCATGGATATATTCCAGGGCGGTCTTTCAAGACAATCCTCAACTTTTGACCGACAAAATACAACAATAACTCTTATAAATGAGGCCTACACATGCACGCGAAAATGCCTCCGTACCGCTTTTTTAGTGCAAAATATCTGTTTTTTTTTTTTAATCGCTCACTTACGTCTCTCTCTCTCTCTCTCTCTCTCTCTCTCTCTCTCTATTCTCTTTGTTAGACCACCCGACGCCATCGTTGGCCTAGTGCAACTGAAGCAGATGGTAAGTTTTTCTCTTTTAATCATGTCGGCATCTTTTCACTAAATGTAATGGCTTTTAAATTAAACGGCCGAATGCTTCACGCTAAAGTCTATATATTTTAAAATATTGCAATGTGTTGTTTTCAACTTTTAGTGATTTCATGGAACATGTATATTTGCAGTTATTGATGTGGTAATATTTTGTTCTAAATCATTTTATGCGAAAAAAGTTTATCTGGTATACTTAATTTGCATATGGAGGTTTCAGATTCAAATAAATAACATAATTTACATGAACTCCATAGCAATGTAGGCGCCATCCAGGTCGGTGAACCATTCCCTTAAATTAGTCACACGAGCATCATTACCAATCCAAAATTCCAATAGAAATACCTATTTTGCTTCATAGGGTGCAAATTGAAATTTTGTTTTGTTTGTCCGCCCATTGCAAATTATTAAATAGGTACTAGGTTTTTTTCCCCTTTAGAATGCAGAGGGCATCTAATCTGCATGATGAAAGCGGGCGATTGGATGGTATGAATATAAGCAGAAAGTGGTTGATCTCTTTGTGCGTGATTGTTTTGAAGTAGGGTTCACCCTGTTGATCACAACCGACACTCCTACCAAAAAAAGACCCTTCATCAAGTTTTGCAGGGCATCCTTTTGATTGTAATAAGCGTTTCTTACGTGAGGAACCTGTTTGTGAAATATTATTGCGAAAATTGATAGAGGGTCTTTTTTAGGGTAGGAGCATCACTTGCGATCAATAGGGTGATCCCTACTTTGATACAATCAATCACAAAGAGAACTACCTTTTGCTTACATTTGTACCGTCCAATTGCCCTTTCGCTATCATCATGTAGGTTAGAGACCCCCTGCTTATTAAAAGGGAAAAAAAAAACTAGTACCTGTTTAATAATTTGCAGTGGGCGGTCAAACAAAATAAACGCATGCCACAATTGACTGGATGCATGAATGGCATGGGATATAACAATCATCTTATGATTCATCATGAAAATTTTCATTTTGCACCATATGATCGAAAGCAAAATAGGTATTTCTGTTGGGATTTTGGATTGGTGATAAGGCTTAGGTGACTAATTTCAGGGACATGGTTCGCCGACATAGATGGCAATTTCATGGCTATGGAGCTCGGGTAAGTTATGTTATTTATATTTGAATTTGAAACCCCCTTATAAAAATTAACTATTCTAAATAATTTCTTTTTGCACAAAATGATTCAGAACAAAATATTACCACATCAATAACTATAAATACACCTGCTACATAAAATCAGTAAAGTTAAAAACAACACATTGCAATATGTTAAAATAGACTTCTAGCGTAAACAATTCGCCCATTTATTATAAATTAAAGCCATTGCATTTTGTAAAAAGATGTCGATATGATTAAAAGAGAAAATTCTACCATCTGCTTCCGTTGCACTGGGCCAACGGTGGGGATGGGTGGTCTAACAGAGAGAATAGAGATAGAGAGACATATGTATAGGTGAAAGATAAAAAAAAGATATCACTTTGTGAAAATAGAGGGAAGTAGGACAGCGATTTGAGGGAAGATGAGGGCGTTATATATATAGGTTTTTCACCGAGTCTACTAAAATTTTAAATTTAGCATAATGACCTCTGGTTGACATTATTTTGCAGGGGATCGCATAGAAGACTGACGATGAAATTGCACCACAAAAGCGGTATATTTTGTGCAGGAATCGTGATTCTACCTCAAATTTGAGAACTTGCCTTCAAAATATATAGCCAATGTAGGCCTCATTTATAAGAGCTATTGTTGTATTTTGTTGATCAAAACTTGAAGAATTCTCTTGAAAAGCCGCCTTGGAATATAGCCATGAACGTAATTTATACCTCATACCCAGGGCCAAGCCGAGGTATTTAGGGGCTTTAGGCCAAATTGTGGAATGGAGCCTAACATAGATTTTCAATTAAAAAACAATAGCAAATTTTTTTTAAAAATCTATTTCAGTTCATACTATTTAACGTGGTATATAATTTGGCTTCCGTGGCTTAGGTGGTTCTATACATCTTTATCCTACCAAGATTTGAATTCAGGCGCTTTTTGTGGAAAGGAATTCATTTTACCACTAAACCGCCAAAGGGACTTCTCTTATGTTGCGTACAAAAAAAATATACTTTTCTTGGAAGGGGACCCCCGGCCCATTTGTGGCCCAAAATTTGAAGGCTCTAGGTGGTGGCTTCTTGAGCGTTGTCCTAGGGTTGGCCCTGCTCGTAGTAATACGTATGTTAAACATAATCATTTTGTGTATTCAAACGCTTTTAACCGCATGAAAAAGAAAATGCTTTAAACCGCATTATTCTCTTCTTTTACCTTTGAGTACAGTACCTTTATTGCCAAGTCAGTCTAATTTTGTTATTTTTTTCACTGCCAAGTCAACCTTGGCTCTCGTCTCTGTTTAATCGGAAGTTGTCATGCCTTGTCGAGTTTATCCCGCCACGATGGGGCTTTTTATGAGAAGTTCACTGCATTTGAGTTTTATTTTTCTGTCAAGCGACACAGATTTGCTGTCCTGGGTTGCTAGCTAATATTTCAACTCTGGGACGGAGGTACACAGAACTTTTTTGTAGGAATTTTTTTAACAAACTAAAATTAATAGGATATTTTAAAGTTTGTGTGCAGCGGAAGGAGGATGTGGGGTCTATGGATTGCAAGTCTCTTCTCTCTGCTTGTTCTGCTCGTACCGTGCACTCATTCCTTTTAACCGCTAAGAATTACTCTTAGCCGCGAAAAATTATTTCTGGCCACAAAGGATTACTTTTGGCAGCGAAGAATTACTTTTGGCCTCAAAAAATTACACGAAGCCGCAAAGACTTACTCTAGGCCGCAAAAAATTACTCATGGCCGTGAAGAATTACTTATGACGGCAAAAAATTATTCTTGGAAGCGAAAAAATTACACGTGGCTGCGAAAAATTACTCTTGGCTGAAAATAATTACACTTGGCCGCATAGAATTACACTTGGCCGCAAAGAATTACTCTTGCCACCAAGAATTACTCCTGGTCGAAAAGAATTACTAATGGCTGCTAAAAATTACTCTTAGCTGTCAAAAATTACACGTGGTTGCAAAGAATTACGCTTGGCCGCACAAAATTATACTTAGCTGCGAAGAATTACATTTGGCCGCGTAGAATTACACTTGGCCGCCAAGAATTACTATTGGACATGAAGAATTACTCTTGGCCGTAAAGAATTACGCGTAGCCGTGAAGAATTGTGCTTGGCCACACATAATTACACTTGGCCGCCAAGAATTACACATAGCCGCAAAGAATTGCTCTTGGCCACACAGAATTACACTTGGCCACGAAGAATTGCAATTGGCCTCACAGAATTACACTTGGCTGCCAAGAATTGCAATTGGCCGCACAGAATTACACGTAGCCTGCAAGGATTTGTTCCTGGTCTCTAAAAATTACACTTAGCCACGCAGAATTACACTTGGCTGCCAAGAATTACACGTGGTTGAGAAAAATTAGGCTTGGCCGCATAGAATTACGCTTGGTAGCACAGAATTACACTTGGCCGCCAAAAATTACTCTTGGCTGCTAAGAATTACACGTAGCCACAAAGAATTGCTCTTGGCCGCTAAGAATTACTTTTGGCCGCAAAGAATTACTCTTGGCCGTGAAGAATTATTCTTAAACTCGATTTTGAAACAGCCCCGCCTCTCTCCCTCTGTCTGATCATCTTTGTTCTTTATGATTCCAATTGAATTTCATACCGTACATGTATAATTTTGCCCGATATGTTATGGCTTATGAATGAATTAATCAACTTCCGTTGTATGTGGAATGGAGTGTTGTTAGAGGCGACCGTTTCCTCTCCCCAGGCGATTTTGAAACCCTTCCTCTCATTCTTTATCCTCGGCCGCCGCCGCCTACCTGGGGGGAGGTGCCCTCTTTCCCTCCTCCCCCCAGGTCCGATCTCCTCTCTTCCCCCTCTATCTATCTCTCTCTCTCTCCTATCCTCTCCTCTTCCGGATCGCGCCTCTTTTCCTCTCCTCCAATCTCATTGGGGTTCCGCCCTCCCCGGCGTGGGAGGGTGTGGCGTTTCGCCTCCATTGGCGGTCCCTTGGTTTTGCCGGAATGCCTAGCGGCGTGGGTGCCTCATGTGATTGTTTGGTGGCCTTTGGTTCGGATCTGGTGTGTGTAGGCGGAGGGCGGTGGTGGGTTGGTGTCTCCTTTGGGTTTATTTTCTAATCTCTGTTTTGCAGGTTCTATTTCTACGATCGGTAAAGGTGTGGTGTTGATCGGTGGTGGTTTTCAGTCCGGTGGTGGTGAGGTGGTTGTGGCCCCCATGGTGGTTTGCTCAGGTCGTTTTGTGTGCCGAAGTCCGGCCGGTCGGCGGCCATTCCGATTTCTCCTCCGAGCGTGGGGCTGGCGTTTCATCCTTCCGGCTTGTTCCCGCTGTTTTGTTTCGCCGGAGTTGCTAGCGTTTGTTTGGGGCAGGTTGTTTGGTGGAGGTGTGCTCCATTGCCTTGAATGCTGTTTTTTTCACTGTCGTAGGCCGGTTTTTGCCGCCGGTCTCTACATCTGGGAGGGGCTGGCTCGGCTTAATGGCGAGGCTGGTTTTCCGGTGGTTTGTGCGGTGGTGGAGTCTATAGCTAGGGTTTTGGGTGTTGGTTTGGGTGGGCCGGTCCTTGGTTGGACCGGGTTTGGGTGCTGTGGGCTTCATCTGTTTTATTTGGGTTTGGGTTGCGCTGTCTTGTTTAATTGTTGTTGGACCCTTTAGACTTTTGGGTGTTTGGACTTTGCTCTTAAGGTTTATTTTCCAACTTTTTGTTGGATCTCCTTTCCCCTTTCCCCTTCCCCGTTTTTAATAAAATTTCATCTTTTGCAGATAAAAAAAAACTTCCGTTGTATGTACGTATGTACGTATACTTCTGTTGTAGACTCTTGATAATCATTCCCTTTTCCATGTTACATTCTGCTCATAATTTATCTTATATCCACAGGCACACACTATGGTTCTCTTATGGGTCTTCATAGGCTTATTTGCTGGTTAGTCCTCATGGCGCGCTTGTCTGTACACAATGTTCAAAGGCTCAGAGTGGAAAGAAAATTGCTTTGAAATCAGCGTTTAAGTTTGCGTCCATTCTTTTTCGTGCTCACAGCTCTTATTTGAGGGGAAATCATCCAGAGCTGTCCTCATTTCGACAATTTTTTCCCTAGTCCTCGTATGGTTTGGCACATCGACGCCATTGGTTTTTGTTGGCAGTTTCTTGGGTTTCAAAAGGCCGACGAACCAACACCAGTTTAATCAAGTGACTGGAACAAGTTTGTAAACTCTCGATCTGTATGAAATATTATCTTGTAGATCAATAATTGGTTACTTGTTTGGTTACTTTTGTTATTAGGTTTTCTTCATTGCATTGTGCCACAGGTACATGAATGCTGTCTTTCCCATGGATTCTTGGGGGAATTTGAAAAGTGGTCTTCATTGAGCTATTGTCATCTTGTGGTCTTCATTGAGCTATTGTCATCTTGACATCGATCTGGCTAAACCAATTCTACTACATCTTCAGCTTCCTCTTTGTCGTCTTCATGATCTTTCTCGTAACCTATGCTAATTCAGCAATCGTGCTATGCTACTTCCAGTTGTGCAGTGAAGATTACTGTGGAGGAGAGCTCATTTGACTGCTGGATCGTCCACATTGTACCTGTTCTGGTACTCCACCTTCTATTTCTTGACCAAGCTGGAGATTACAAGGGTGGTTTTCGGCATCCTCTATTTTGGCTACATGTTGCTCGGGACATATGCGTTCTTTGTCCTCACTGGAACGATTGGGTTCTATGCATGCCTGTTGTTAACAAGAAATTAACAAGCAATGGCAAGCTTACAAGAAATTCAACTACTGTAAAATGGAGAGCTTACTATTGGAAAGAAACAAACCCAATTCTTTATGGTACAAAATATTAAAGGGATGGGACAAAGAAACAGCTTGATGTTTTTCTGATGTCACGTAGTAGAACTTCACCACCACCAGATGAATGGAAGATCGTGACTTTGTGGGAATGTTTGTGCAAGCTAGTTTGCGTGGTTGTAGAGTTTTTGTTGTGGCCAGTTTGTTTGGCAAAAGAATCTTTGGAATTTTGCAACATGAGTACTTGCTATATGGGTAGGGGGAATATGCATTTGCCGTATGCTATTTTTTCAGGACTTGCGAAATTTCAAAAATTCCAAAACAGATGCTATTATTATTTTTACACAAGTATTTTGTATAAGCAAAATATTGTTTCAGAATTCTAAGAGTGTTTCAGAATTCGTAGGGCGCCAGCCCTTACCGATATCTAATTGAGCTAATTTTTTTCCGTCAGAAACTCATAAAAAAAATTTAAAAAATGACTTGTGGTTTGAATCATTTTTGGAGAATCTGTAATGGCCCCCGCAAAGATCAAAAAGTCAATCTTCTCTTGCCCGTACTAGGCCCTATCTTTCGACGTATGGTAGCTCAAGATATGAACAAAGTTTGAAATGAAAACATTAAATTAATGTTTAACCTTAAACAGTTCAATGTCTTCTTCCGAGTGGAATTCTAGCAATGTTAATTTGAAGCCAAGCAGAGGCGAGGCAGGTGCTTTTGGTGGGTTTAGCTCGCTACTTTGGTCCAAAGGTTAATTTGTTGTTCAGATGCAAATGCTTAATGGGGCGTTTCCGCTAAACAATAAATTATATAGACTATAATTTTTTGATTTTGTCCTTACTCAATATTTTTTCACTTTTCATGTATGTTATTTTTGCGCCAACAGAGGAATCGGCAAAAGTTAAAAATTATGATTTTTACACAAGTATTTTGTAAAATATTTAAGAAAAAGCCAGAAAAGCCTTTTTTTGTTTTTTGTTTTTTGTTTTTCTTGAATATTTTCCAAAATATTTGTGTAAAATTATAATTTTTTACTTTTCCGATTTCTCTTGTCGAGATGAACACATGTTACATAAAAGTTGGAGGCAAAACTAGCATGCACGAATTTTTATTGAATAAAAAAAAACCAAAAAAATTATGATTCACAACTTATTGCTTAGTAGAAACGCCCCTAACTCTTCGAATGCCTGCCTTCACAGAAGCGCGACACTACAACGTGTGCCCCCGACGAACCAACACCAGTTTATTACTCTCTCAGAACACATGCAAATTGCAGAGTACAAGTATACGCGGAGTGAATTGGAAAGTATGAGTACCAAAATGCCGAATTGGGCTGGTGTTTCACGAGTAATTATTCAAAATGCCGAATTGGGCAGGTGTTTCTTGAGTAATTATTCAATAGTCTGACCATTTTACAACTACATGTTCCTACGGAGTCCATACATTTAGTGGTAAACCCTACAGAAATGTGTCGTTGTGAAATAATCCGGAGTATCACGTGATATGTGTGCTACGGAACTATTTTATAATTTCACGTATTTCGCTGCATAAAGACACTTTCCCAGGATAGGTGAATGGACACAAAATGGGCAACGGTGAGAAAAACACGAACGGAAAGCAATCAGAAGCAGCTAGGAGGCGGTCTACTATACGCGCGCAATCCCAAGATGCTACTCATGCGGACTATCACCTCATGACTAATTGACCTACCTCCAAAAATCAAACGCACACCTCTTGGGTGGAGGGAGCAAACCCTCTGGTCAGTGGAGACAACCCTTGTAATGGGGTGCGAATTTTCCAAGTTCAAGTAGCAACTTTTTAACCAAGTGGGGCTAACTTAGTTAGTCAGGACTTTTACACTTCACTAGGAGGTCAGGAGTTCGATTCTCCCCACCTGCGCATGGGTGTTCTTCAATTAGAGGGTTTTTCTTTCTTTTTTATTTCTACCTTATAATGGGCTTATTTCTTGTATTGATTGAGTTGTTGAACTTGGTTGTCTCGTGGACTTTCACAACTAATGTAGTGTCCTGGATTTGTACTATGTACTCCATATCTGATATAAATTGATCTCTTTTATCGATTGACAAAAAAAAAAAAAAAGGTAGTGACTTTTTAAGTAAAATTTTCATTCACCCGTAAACAGTTTTGAGTAGGTGAATGCACAAAATTACTCTCCTTTTGGAGGAGAACGCCTTCTGACTAGAACCCTCCTCAAAAGAAATGTGGGTTCTACTTTGATTTTGAGTCGAGAAAGCCAATCGTCACAACTCAAACCGTTCGTATACTAGTATTTTAGAGCTTGTTGAAAAGATTAGTCATGTCAAAAAAATCAGGTTAATTGCATATCGTTTCATATGATTTCAAAACACGTGTCTTAGAGCGTAACAATATTGCAACACCGAATTAGAATCTATATATAATTAATCCATTTATCTTAAAATAAAATGCATTCCGAAACTATAACAATTGATATCCGATTAACCTAAATATTTTTACGTGTGCATGGTATCAATGTGCTCTAAAATATGAATGATTTGAATAATCAAAGTGGGCTCGAAAAAGACCAAAAATGGACAAACTGGACAATCCAATATGTTTTCATGGGCGGATCAAAAAAAATATAATGTTTTAATGGACTGGAGACAGGGGATCCTCTTGCTATAACAAAAACCTTTAACACAAACATAACTAATCCATTTCAGATGCTCTTAAATATTCTACCTATATGGAGTACATTTTAATTTGACATTGTTGTACTATTATTTATCACATCAATCTATATACTATATACAAATGTGTTTTTCCTTCAAAACCATCCAAATCCTAATTTTTCAGATTTTTGATTTTTTTAGAGAGAGAGAGAGAGAGAGAGAGAGAGAGAGAGAGAGAGAGAGAGAGAGAGAGAGATGCGGGGAGGGGGTATGAATATGGAGGAAAATAATCAATACCTCCGGAGCATCGACACGTGGTGTCCAAAACTCATTCTCCACCTTTTTTAGTGCATAGAACCGGAACAATAATAGCGTGGAAATTTCAACAAAAGGAAATGCTGCTGGATCCGCATCTTATGTCAATGCTGTCAAAGGTGTGCTTGGAGGTAATGGCAATGATAAGAGGATGGAAGATGGGAGTGTCCAAGAGGAACGCAAACTGTGCTTGAAGGCTGAGGGTAATGGCTGGCTCTACCGTAGTGCAGTGGCAAAACTTCATAGACTAATCTCAATTGATGAGCTGAAAGTCCAAATGGCAAGAATGGGAGTTAATAACGTTCTAGTTCGAGCAATGGGTGGAAGATCTGTGATCTTAACTTGCAATAATAATGAGGAGCTAGAGAATCTTCTCAAAGTTAATTGCTTACAAAGGTGGTTTTCCGAAATCAAATCATGGGAGGGACAAGCAGCATGCATCGAAAGATTTGTTTGGCTATGTTACTATGGAATTCCTCTCAATGGTTGGAGCAACACCTCGTTTAAAGCGATTGGCGAATTGTGGGGTACTTTCATCTCTACGGATGAACCAACACTAAAGCTTTCTTCTTTTGCTGTAGCCAAAGTATTGGTTGCCACAAATGTGTTTGAGGAGATTGATGAGTGGATTAACATTGAGATTGAAGGGAAGAGCTATAGAGTCAAAGTGATGGAAGATCCATGTGATCAACCGTTTGAAGCAGAGAAACAAATTCCTCGAGATAGATTAGATTCTTCTGAACAACATGATGAAGATGGTTCAAAAGATGACGAAGATGATGTTGAATTCAGAGATCACACATCAAATCTTGACCCAAAGATGGATAGGAATTGTGAAAGCAAAGAGGTAGTCGAAAAGGATGGCACCCTTTTAAGTGGTGGGGCTGACTTAAGGTTGTATGGGGATAATCTTGATGGGGTCAATCTAATTGTGGCCGAATCTGAATCTTCGGAATCCTCTCTAGGGAGTGAAGAGGGCGTAATTGGTGCAAAGGGTGCAGTCCCAATCTTGGAAACCGGGATTACTAATGATTCTCAAAACTCATTAAGTGCTTCTCAAGTGGAGGGAATTAATCTACTTGTAGATTTGAACCAAAAGGAAGGTAGTTCACGCTGTATCACTCAGTCTTTTGAGGAGTATCGTCAAAGAAGAGAGGCTTCTCACAGTGAGATTTATGTTATTAACACTACTACAATAATAGATAAATACCACACTAAGGAGATTCATAAAGATCACGGTTTTTAGTGAAAGTGTGATAAAAAATTGTAGACTAACTTTTTAATCTCAGTTTAAATCAAAAGATGAGATAAAAAGTGGTGCTTAGCCACAGAAAAGAGCAAGATAATAGATCTCACTCTTGCGACGAGATAAAAGATAAAAGACCACACCCTTAGAGCGTGATAGAAGACTTTAAGACCTCGCTTGTGCGGTGAGATAAAAAAAAAAGATCTCATCCTTACGGCGTGATAAAAAACTTTGGCACAAAAAAGAGCGAGATAAAGATCTCACTCTTGTAGTGAGATAAAAGACGGATAAAAATCGAAGACTTCTGAGTTTTTGCGTGGGCGCCGCCTCTCGCATTTAGGCGCGAGTTGAAAAGTTATGTGCTCAAAACGACGTCGTTTATGTGCTCAAAACGACTGTCGTTTCACGTTAGCCCAAAATAAGCCCTAGTTACACTCTCCATCCAGTACTCATCCTCATCCTCACCCGCCTCTCCAGAAAACGTTTCATCTCCATCCCCATCGTCACCAGCGCTGCCTCCTCGCCCCCATCTTCACACGGTGCTGCCGCCTTATCTCTCTCCACCACCACCGTGAAGGAAGAAACGGCGCTCTCCCTTGCGCGAGTTTGTTATCAAAGAGAGAGAGAGAGAGAGAGTCGATCAATCGAAATGGAAAATTCCTAAACCCAATAGGTATTGTTCTTCTCTCTCTAAAGATTTTCTCTGTTCTTCGCAAATCAACAGGTTTTTATGCAGTTTAATTGTTTGCAAGCATTTTGGTTTAGGTTTTTAGTTATTGCTCTAGAAATTTTTTGCTCCACTTGAAGTTTTGGCTTCCCCAGTTCTTATAGATTTATTGTGTTCTTAAGATCTAAAATACAAAGAGATTACGATTGTTGTGTACGGAAGCCATCCAAATGATATGTCTACTACTAGTCCCAAAGAGCTTCCCCCGATGAAAATTTTATCCCCAAGGCATTGCTCTTCTAAGATCTTAAGTACTTCGATGACTTCTTTTCCAGATTTCTCTTGTGCCTCTCTAGTAGTTGATCGGAAGAAACCAATGAAAGTGAGACCCTGTGTGACCACAAAACAATGTTGGTGGCCAAAATCACAGATTAGCAACAACAAAAAATATCAGGGGTATGATTGGTTCATAATGGTATAATATTTTTTGAGGTAAAAAATTTAGCAATCAAATTTTATATTTTCCAGAACGGACTGTTGGGCATGATCATACATTCTTCAAATGCTACATAATCGCTAGGAGATTCATGTTGGTAGGAAATCAAAAGTTCTATCAGGTCTCAAGTAAAAAACAGAGTCCTGCAGCTTATAGTATCTTGATTATGAAGAAAATGTTAATTTATACCAGTAATCTGTTGGAGTAAATGATAGTATAATCTTTACCCTAGCTGGTTGTGGAAAATGATTGAGGAACATTAGTTTGCGCTTGACAACCACGACCTAGAGATTACGATTGTTGTGTACTTTAGGTTTATGCCCATCCTCATTTAGTGTTCATTCCCCTCCCGAATGAATTCTTTGAGGAAAGGCAAAAAGGGAAAAACGGATAAACATAGAGATCGGTCCTTGGTGTTAAGTTCATTCTCTTGAAACAAATGGTAAGTTCTCTTTCCGGGGAAAGGCAAATGATTTTTTTTTTGAGGAAAGGCAAATGATTTTTTTTTATTATTTTGCTTTCTCTTGTCACCTACTTCTTCCGTGTGCTTTTAAGTACTGACATGTATTGCGCAATTGAAACACTCCATCAGTAGTGCTTGCACCTATGTTATCACCCAAAAGTTTGGAGTCTAAGCTCTTCTCCGTGCTTACACTAAGTTGTTTGGGAAAAGGAGCAATGCTGATATCAACTCTAACTGGGAAACAGAGTGGATAACAATTCGAAGAAGTTCGGGTATCACTCCTTCCGTTTCTTTCGTGCTATATTTCACATGCCATCTTTGGACGAAAACAATTCGCAGAAGTGGATCCACCTAACCGATATCAACTCTAACTGAGAAAAAAAAGCTTGTTGTATCCCTTGACTAGTTTGCATTTCATCTTCGTTAGTGAATACTACTAACTTTTTTCGGTTTGAACCATTTGGAAGTAGTTTCAATCTTCATTCACAGTTGTGAACTTTTACCAGGTTAAGCCAATTCCAGAGATCTTTTCATCAACCAAGGAGTATATGGACTCATTTATCTACCCCCTCATTGAAGAGACACACACAGGTTTGTTCTCAAGCATACAGACAGTGCATCGCGCTCCTACACGTGAAATATGGTCCGTTGACATATCTAATGACTTTAATCCTCCCATGTACTTGTACTAAGTTGTTGACTCAGTTTTGGGGTTCTTATTTGTGCTTCTATTGTCAGTAACTATTGGAAAAGGAGCAATGTTGGACATGGTGTAGCCTCAGTCTGGGGATTAGTTCTTGTTAGTATTGTTGTTGTCATTGATATGTTGCTCTCATGCTCTGTACTGATGTAGACTTGTTTCTGCCTAATAAAAACATATGACATATAGGCACTTCATCCAAGCTTTGTGATGTGCTCTTAGGCCTTTTTCTACCTAAACAAACCATATGAAATGCAGGCACTTCATCCAAAATCGATCAAAGTTTAAACATAGTACAACCAAAAAACGATTCTGTTGATATAATTGGACAGTGTGGACAACCACTACTTTTGTGCGATTACTGTTATTTTTGTTCCCTGCAGTTGATGTCTGGTCTAGTTCCTAATAGAACGCGCTGAAGAAATTTTGAAAAATTATCATAAGACTTTTTCTGTCAATGTGACATAGTGAGCCGCAAAAGTTCCTTTAATCAAGTTTCCTTAAAAAATCACACGGATCTTTGTGTGCATGATACTGGGCAATTTGTGAGATCCAAAAAGCGTGAATTTGCTTTTCGTTCCTTGTAATATTGGGTAAGTTTCGCAGATCTATACATTGTTCCTCTTAATTTGCTTTTGTTTTGTTCTGTTTCTGCTTTTAGTATGCCTGTCTGGATCTCTGTTCTTGCTGTGTCTGTAGCAAAGCAAGAGGTATTGGTCATAGCTAATTATATCTTGTTTCATACTAGGGTCCATTGGGTATTGTGCGTCATTGATTTGTCGTCTTCAACAGTGTACTACATGGATTCAATTAATAAGGAAGTCCACTCACCCCTTAAACTCTTGATTAAGATGCAAGTTTTTGGACTTTGAGCATTATTGTTTGAGCCCTTTTCTTAATCATATTATGTTGATAGTACTTACAAGTATTGCCTCCTTGAAGTGCATCAAAATCTATGACAGCAGTAAGGGAGTACGGAGTAGTCGAATTATTAATTGGAAAACATTCGAGGTATCAATGCAATCTCTCTCTTTTTCGATTTTTTTGGAATTGTTTTTATGTTTTTCCTGATTGAAATGATCGTATTTGTCTACAGTGCCCTAAACAACCTACAAACGTGGAATGTGGGTTCTATGTAATGAAATACATGAAAGATTTGATTAGAGATGAGAGGATCCTAAGCAGAGGAAATGTAAGACTTATTTTTAACTTGTATTTCTTTATATTGCTTTATGAATAGAACTGTTAACTTGTATGTAATTTTTTTTTCAATCCATTGCAGTTCAATGGAAAAAAAAAAACTTACACGAAAGCCGAAATTGATGAAGTACGAGCCGAGTGGATAAAGCCCATCATGAACGAAGTATAATCAGCTTCTATATGTAAGTTAGCTCTTCCTCTATTTGAGTTTACTATGTGCTTGCTCTGCTGTCCAGTTCTGAATTATGGCTGCTTGTGATGGCTATTGTTCCAGTCTGCTGTTTTTCTATGGATATTCTGCTACTGCTTCGGTTGTGGCACTAGTACTGCTTAAGCTTAAGCGACTGTTGCTGTTGTTGACATAGCTTTTGTTGCTTTCTGTTGAATAATGGCTCCCGATAGCTGCTGTTTTCTGGACTAGAATTTTGGGTCTCTTAGAATGACAACTATGAAAAATTTCTATTCAATCCGAGCCTGCAAATTGCGTTCTTTGTTTATGATCAGTGATTGGCGAATGGCGAGCAAAGTGAGGATTTAACTCACAAGATTTGTAGTTAACTGTTGAGATTAGTGAATCCCAAAATGACTTGTTTAGTTGAGTGGAAGATGTCCTATGCTTGAATGGGATCCTCTGACCTAAGAAGCATGGATAGCGATATAGATGGAGATAGATATGGTACGGGACGCGAGAATTGCAAAAAAAAAAAAAAAGGAACATGAACACCATGGGAACATGGAAAAATACGTAATCAGAATCTCAGATGTTGTTAGTTTGAATTTTGTGTCCGATAAATTTCTAATTTTACCTTGTACTTTTAAATCATAGTCTAAACTAGGGTCCTATCAAGTCGAAACGTTTACCTTTTACTTCTTAAATATTCTCTTTCCTTCCTTATAGACTGAGTCTAACTTGAGACATGTGTGTCCTTGAGGTGTCTTGGGTGTATCCCAGGCTTAAAAATTGAAAGTAATTGGACAGCTACATACGTGTCTCGGTTTCTCCCCTGCCTGGCCCATACAGATATGCATTAGGCATGTTGGTTCTTCAAAGCCCCTGACTTAAGTAATTCATTTGATAGATGTGGTAATGGGTGAAGCCTTTCAAAATGACTTTAATGGGATCTTCTCCTTGATAATTTTTTTTGGAATAAACTACACTCTAATAAGCTCCTGACGCTATCAATCCTTTTGTAGCCATTTAACTTTAGTTCCAAATCTTCTTGCTTCCTCCCTAGCTCCCTCTGTCCCCTTCCTTTCTATGTTATCGGAGTAATTTAGTATAGAAGTGGTGATTACTTTTCCAGAGTAACGAACTGCCAACAGATTTTGTGAGTTTTGGGTGGGCAGGTAATGCTTATTGCCTTCCCCTTGAAATATCTTTCATAATCTAAATGGAAGAGTAATACTAGCTGAATTTACTGATGGACACTTTGATCGATGCTGAACTCTTATTTGCCATCTGCTTGTTTGTTCATCTGCTTTATTGTGTACAGATGGAAAACACCCCCTTTTGCCATAATGATGTTTGGAAAGTTGGATGTTTGCTTGATTTGTGTAGTCAAATAACCATCCTAATGGTAGTACTGAGAACTTAAAGGTTCAGTCAGTTGCCAAAGTTTGGTTCTAAAGATATGTTTTCTGCTACTTTTTTCTTGGAGTTCTTAATGCTACTACTTTTTGTTTTCTGCTGGATTTAGGCATTGGAGTTCTTGATACTGCTTCCTTTTGTTTTCTGGTGGATTTAGGCATGCTCTGAGAATGACGAAGTGCTTGAAATTGGCTTTAGAGAATGAGGAGTGCTTGAAATTGGCTTCAGAGAATGATGAAGTGCTTGAAATTGGCTTCAAAGAATGAAGAATTCATTGTAGCTTAGGACATAACTCCATGCTTGTGGTTCAATTAGTTTTCTGTCCTTTTTATTGTTGAAGCTTTTGTTCTGCATTTTTTATGCATTTTCAGAAATTTGATTGATGTTAGATTAATTCAAAGTAGGCTTTCCGGCACGATATTTCTATCTATGACATGTTTTGTGCAAGATGCTACGGGCTGAATACATATTTTACGTGTATTTATTATTGGTTATTCGGGCATTTTTTAAATGCACAAAAAAAAAAAGATGCATCTTTCAATCACATTTCTAGACTGTGATGATAAAAACATTTAATCACGGTTTTAGACAAAACCGTGATCTAAAAACCAGAAAAGATCACACCTAACTATTTTTCATCTCAGTTTTTAGACATGAAAGATCACAGTATTTGGTGGTGATTGTTATCGATATATAATCACGGTTTTTCAATAAGAGTGTGATCAAAATCCGGGAAAGAACATGGAAATGAGTTTCCATCTCGGTTTTGCCTAGAAACGATCACACCTTTTGGGTGTGATTGTTTCTATCTTTCAATCACGGTTTATAACCGTGATAAAAGAGAGTGACTTACAATCACATCCACATCTATCACGGTAGGAGGAGTGTGATAAAAGACTAACTATCACAGCTAATAGCTGTGATTGTTATGCTTTATTGTAGTAGTGTTCCTAGCGGGAGAGTAGAAGTAGTTGAAGAGCTACCTAGGCAAAAATCTAATGTTGGGAGTATCATTCCCAACACTAGATCATCTTCTGATGCTATCCTCAAAATGAGAAGGGGAGTGAGAAGATCGGAGAGGAAAATTAAGAAGAAAAAGCATCTCGCGGAGATTGAGGCTAAGTTTGATAAATTGAAGTTTAATAATAAGAAGAGCTCTCTTTCCTCAATGTTCTTTAAGGAAGCTCGTGAGATGTTGGATGTTGGTAAAACTTTGGGTATTGAACTTAAAGGTGGAAGGAATTATAATTTGAAGAGATTTGTTGAAATGCAAGAGGAAGAATTAAAAGATAGGATTCATGCTTTAGATGATGTCGAGGAAAAGGATATCTCAGAGGATGATGATGGTTTCGAGGATGATACCTCTATCTCTGTGGCTTTTTGAACTCAAGATTGGGCGGCTTTGAGGTGTTTGGCTTATTTTGATTTTTCTTAGTGGATATGTGGTTTTAGTTTTGGCTGTTTTTTTGGTTTGGCTGTTTTTTTGGTTTAGATTTGGTTATTTCTCTTTTGGTTGACTGTTTCGGCTTATTGTGGATGGGTGCTTAGATATAAGGTGTGAGACTCGTTTTGGGTTTTTGGCTGTTGAGGTTAAGTGGATGTGGATTTCTTTGGTGTTTAGTTGGCGTCTTGCCTTCTTTTAGGTCTCGGGTGGCTTTTGCCGGTGTGCCCTTGATCCTTTTATCTTTGTAATCCTTTACAAAGTTTAATAAATTCTTTTTGCTTAACAAAAAAAAAAACAATAATAGCGTGCATTGAATGGGACCAAAAAAAAAAATTTCATTTTTATCAACTAGTGTTGTGTCCATTTGATACACGAGGTGACAAAAAACATCAGGCCCATTTGTTCTTGTCTCATGCATCGAACGGACACAACGCTAATATAAGAGACAATAATTGTATGCAAGTAATTAACGTTGGAAACATCAGGGAGTGGTTGTTTATAACCACTTTGACGAAGTCTTACTATTTTTTCTCCTAGAAATGAGATCATTAACTTTTTTTTGCGTAACTAACGTTACAATTACTGGCTATATATATTATTCGGTTGTGCTCTACTCGGAAAATTAAAAGCTTTTGTTGCTTATTTTACTTCATACTTGAGGTTGCTTTCCGTTGATTATTTTGAGTGTAGGGAAACTACAATGGTTCGTGAGCTTAATTTGCTGCACAAAAGAGAACTCGAAGATCGTTAAAATTTGGGAAAGGAACACCATTCAACTTTGCATGGAAGGGGGTGTATCCTTCAGAAAGGGAGTGCAATCCACTACCGCAACCACCCCACAGGCTATTCTAATCTTTTCTCAACTAATATTTGTTTTTCGAAGGGGAGTATTAATTTTGTTGATTATTATTCTTGTTAAGCCACTTATTTTTTAGTATAATTTACCCAACAAGACTTGCAGTGCTGTGATTTTTTTTTTCAAAATTCTGATATTTGTATCTCTTTTTTTTTGATCGGCAAAAAGATTTTATTGAACTCGACAAAGGGTACATCGAGGGACCAAACTCTAGATGCAAGAAAAACTTGAATCCTAGAGTAGGCCAGAAGAAAGGAAAGAAGAAAATTACATTCAACAGGGTTGAATGGATCCTTATAAGAAAAAGTCCATCCTGTAAAAAGACTATCATCACCACTGGACTGCAGCCTTCATACCATGACATCTTGTATTACCAACCAAACAACAGCATCAGCTTCAGACCTCTTAGGGCGAGGACTACCCCATAGCATCCACAAGCCATCCTATAAAAATACCCAAAATTCGCCATCTAAGGCTGCATCACATCACAGTAGAAATTCTCTCTGCACTCAACCTTAGCAAGATAGACGAGATAAGATCTTCAAAGCCTTCAAATCCATCCTTTAGTAGCAGTGCATCCAAGACAATCCCAATTGATCCTGAAATCCCAGCAGACTACAAGACATCCCACACTTGGGTATTCCTCTTAGCCCTCCAAATCTGAGTAGTTGAAGATCCAAAACTATTACTCTCATTGATCTCATTAGTCCTTCCTATTATTTAGAAATAAACAAGAGAATTATCCGCTTGTAATAAGAAAAAATTGCGGTCACGACGCGAGGTAGAGGTCTCCGCTTTTATGTCTATTTCGATTATTCTCGGCAAGAAGAAAATAAAAAATAATAATTTGACCAAAACATAAAAAAAAAGTTATTACGGCAAGGAAATTAAGTACCTATTGATCAATAAGGTTCTTTATCTATTTCGATTATTCTAGGCAAGAAGAATATAATATAAAATAATTTGACCAATACATAGCAACAATTATTACAACAATGTTAAGTTAACCAAATTAACCCCTTAACTTTTTATAATAAAAAAAACCAAATGAAAAAAAAGAGGAGATTCGGTTCATGTAATCTATCTATCATAGATAAGTACTAAGCAAATGTAGTTTCCAAAAACAAAATCAAGCTCCCTTGTTACTTCTCTTTCTAATGTGGCATTCTCTTAATAAAGTACATTTTTCTCTTTTCTTTGTTCACTACACTTTTTAGACTACCACAAGTTTTTTTTAAAAAAAACTTTCAAACTTCTTTTCATGCTCAAACATTCTCTCATTAAAATTTTTACATTTAATGTTAAATCGTACTAATAAGGGGTAAATAATATAACTAAGACTTTACCCGTAACTATAAATAACATTAAACTGTATTTGTTTGACTGTTTCATCATTTGTGTTTTTTTGTCTTTAGTGATTTTCTATCAAATTATTTATTTACATTTTGAATGTATATAATATATCTCTATTCAAAAAGTAAAAAGGTATGTTAATGCACGAGAGAGAGGCTCTTCAAATTCATGCATGTAGATGTTAAAAAAATTCATGCATATCTCGATATATAAATAGGCTCACTTGCTTTTTGAATTTCATCCCTCCATCCAGATTGAGAATGCATCCTAAAACAAAGGCTGCTTTTATTATGAGTATATTTTGTTGGAGACCATCGAAAATGATTTTAACTACAACCTATCCAGTAGGTCGCGATCCGCTACATTATGAGTGCTGAACCCCTCACCACCACAACCAGACACCCTACCACAAATTGGTGGTAGATCGATGATGGTGGTGGTGAGGACTCATAAATCTGATGGACTTGGTGTAACGGAAGGAGGATGTGGGGCGCGTGGATTGCGAGTGTCTTCTATCGGCTTTGCATGGATTGCAAGACTCTTCTCACTGCTTGTTCTGCTCCTACCATGCACTCATTCCTCACCCGCGTTGCCCCTCGCGATTTCAAAATGGCCTACTCTCTCTCTCTCTCTCTCTCTGTGATAATCTTTGTTCTTCTTGATTGCAATTCAATTTCATATCGTACAATTATATATACTAATTTTTCCCGATCTCTTAAAAATGAATTAATCAACTTCCGTTGCAGTATGTACGTATGCTTTCATGTAATGCACATGACAAACTCTCTCTCTCTCTCTCTCTCTCTCTCTCTCTCTCTCTCTCTCTCACACACACACACACACACACACTCTTGTTTCTTCATGAGTTAAATTCAATTTATTCCCAACAATTTCTAAATTTTCCATCTTTGACGATCAGGCCACCGATATTTTTTTTTTTATAAAATATGGAGGGCCCGTAATTTTGATACTCTTCTGCCTATACACAAAATTACTGGCCTAGCTAGGGCCCCCAAATACCTCGGACCGGTGCTGACTGTGAGGTATAAATTACGTTCATAGATATATTCTAGGGCGGTCTTTCAAGACAATTCCTCTAATTTTGACTGACAAAATAAAACAATAGCTCCTATACATGAGGCCTACACATGCACGTGGACTAAATTCATGGCTATTTTGAAGGCAAGTCCTCAAATCTAAGGTAGAATCACGATTCCTATGAAAATGCCTCGATACCGCTTTTGTGGTGCAATTTCATCGTCAGTCTTCTGTGCAATCCCGTGCAAGATAATGTCAAACCAGAGGTCATTGTGCTTAATTTAGACATTTAGACTCGGTGAAAAAATCTATATAATGCCCCCCATCTTCCCTCAACTTCCCTCAAATTGCTGTCCCTCTTCCCTCTATTTTCACAAAGCAATTTTTTTTTTAATCGCTCACCTATATATGTCTCTCTCTATCTCTATTCTCTATGTTAGACCACCCGTCGCCATTAATTGTTGTCCCAGTGCAACTGAAACAGATGGTAGCTAGGTTTTTCTCTTTTAATCATGTCGGCATCTTTTTATAAAATGTAATGACTTTTATAATAAACGGGCGATTTTTTTACGCTGAAGTCTATATATTTTAAAATATTGTAATGTGTTGTTTTTACTCTAAGTGATTTTATGGAACGTGTATATTTACAGTTGTTGATGTGGTAATATTTTGTTCTAAATCATTTTATGCAAAAATAAGTTTATCTGGAATAGTTAATTTGCATATGGGGGTTTCAGATTCAAATAAATAACATAATTTACATGAGCTCCAGAGCAATGTAGGCACCATCTAGGTCGGTGAACCATGTCCTGGAAATTAGTTGCCTGAGCATCGTTACCAATCAAAAATCCCAACAGGAATACGTATTTTGCTTCATAGGGTGCAAATTGAAAATTTTCATGATGAATCATAAGATGATTGTTTTATCCTACGCCATTGCAAATTATTAAATAGGTATTAGGTTTTTTTCCCTTTAGAATGCAGGGGGCATCTAATCTGGAAGATGAAAGAGAAAGGGCGATTGGATGGTACAAATATAACCAGAAGGTGGTACGTTGATATCTTTGTGCGTGATTGTTTTGAAGTAGGGTTCACCCTGTTGATCACGATGGTCCTTCCCAAAAAAGACCCCCCATCAAGTTTTGTAGGGCATCCGTTTGATCGTAATAAGAGTTTCCTACGTGAGGCACTTGTTTGTGAAATATTTTTGTGGACCAACAGTCACCGAAAACAAAATGACACTGAATTATGGTCTTCTTTCTCCACGCAATTGATATTGTATGCCGAAATATGGCTTTTGTTGTTGCCCCCAATCCCAAGTGATACTAGTGAAGAGGACAAGAGCCGGATTGATTTAATCCAGCTAGGACTTCTGATTGTTCTAAACATTCTATATGTTTTGAACGGTTACGCGAATCAATACATTGCAACGAAACCAAAAAAGCAAGGAAATGCCAACCTAAGTAGAAGGAAGGATTGCCCCAACACAGGGAGGGAGAGCGGGTGGGGGGCGGGGGAGTTACTATTATGTAAGCAGACTCGGTGTGGAGCGCTAGATCGCGTTTCAAAGTAGTTTGATAATATTCTTTCTTTTAGATATATACTTAAGTGTAAGTCAACTTCTGATCATGGATAGGAGTGAGGATGGGATGGATAGAGATGGATGAGAGAAAGGTAGTACAAATACCTGAAAGCAGATCTCTTTCACATCAAAAGGAAAGACAGCAATTGGCAAGTCAGGCCCATTGTTTGATGAACTCCCAAATGAGGTTGCCCACGAATACACATTTAATAACAAATGCTATGATTGAGAATTTTATACACTTGATTTTGTCCCAACTCTTTGCCGCATCTTCGCTCATCTTTGCCATTGCCAATTTCGTCACCTCCATCAAGATGATGAGTAATATCGTTGGCGTCTTCCGAACCCGTTTTCTCCACCATCACCTCTCTAGTGGAGACTGTTCATTCTCTATTTTTTCCAGACGAGTAATACTATAAAACATCATTTGGAAAAAATGGAGAATGAATAGCCTCCGCCATAGAGGTGGTAGGGGAGAAAATGGGTTCGGAAGATTGCTGCGGTATTACTTGTCATCTTCATGGAAGTGACGAAATTGGCAATAACGAAGATGTGCGATGATGCGGCAAAGAGTGGGGAGAAAATCGAGTGTATAATCTTTTCAATCATAGATTTGTATTGAATGTGTATTTGTGGGAAACCTCATTTGTGAGTTCGTCAACCAATGGGCTTGAGTTACGGATTGAAGTCTTTCCTTTCGATGCGAAAGAGATCTGCTTTTTGGTATTTGTACTACGTACCATTCTCTCATCCATCTCCATCCAGCTTCTATCCCTGATCAAAAGTAACTTACAGTTAAATGTGTATCTTAAGAAAGAACGTCAAACTAATTTGAGACATGATCTAGTGCTCCACATCGAGTTTGTACACATGATAGTAACTTCCCCTGGTGGGGCAATCCTTTCTTCTATGTAGGTTGGCAGTTCTTGCTATTGTGGTTTTGTAGCATTGTATTGATTCACGTAAAGGTTCAGGACATACAGAATGTTCAGTACAATCAAAAGTCCTAGCTGGATTAAAGCAATTTGTCTCTTGTCTTCTTCACTAGCATCACTTGGGATTAGGGCAACACCGCGAGCCATATTTCGGCAACATCGATTCCGAGGAGAAAGAAGACCATAATACCTCTGTACCATCGAAGTGCCATTATGTTTTCGGTAATCATTGGTCCTCAATAATATTTCACAAACAGGTTCCACAGGAAACGCTTTTTACAATCAAAATGATCAAAAGGACGCCTTGCAAAACTTGATAGAGGGTCTTTTTTATGCTAGGAGCATCACTTGCGATCAACAGGGAGATCCCTACTTTGAAACAATCAACCACAAAGACAACCACCTTTTGCTTATATTTGTACTGTCCAATTGCCCTTTTGCTTTCATCGTGCAGATTAGATGCCCTGCATATTAAAGGGGGAAAGAAAAACTGGTACCTGTTTAATAGTTTACAATGGGCATACGAGCAAAATAAACACATATCTCAATTGAGTGGTTGCATGAATGGTGTGCGATATAGCAATCATCTTATGATTCATCATGAAAATTTTCAATTTGCACCGTATGAAGCAAAACAAGTATTTCTATTGGGATTTAGGATTGGTGATGATGAGGCTCAGGCAACTAATTTCAGGGACATGATTCGCCAAACTAGATGGCACCTGCTATGGAGCTCGTGTAAATTATGTTATTTATTTGAAGCTGAAATCCCCTTATACAAATTAACTATTCTAAATAATTTCTTTTTGCATAAAATTATTTAGAATGAAATATTACCACATTGATCAACAACTATAATACACCTGGTACATAAAATCGATCAGTAAAAGTTAAAAAAAAAAATTGCAATATGTTGGGCCCGGAGTACCCCTATGAATTTAGTTACACAAGCCACTCCTTACGACTGCTCTAAAAACAAACTTGTGGGTGCGATGTTGAATGCCGTAAAAGGCTTAATTAAAACCCTTCCTACCACCAATTAATTTTAGGAGAGATGGTGGAAAAACGGTCCAACAAGTGGTATCAGAGCCAGGAAGTCATGAGTTTGAGTAGCGGGAGCGTCATCGTGAGGGAGGGATTGTTGGGCCCGGAGTGCCCCCATGGATTTGGTTACACAATGTCACTCCGTGTGACTGCTCTAAAAACAAACATGCGAGTGCGATGTCGAATGCTATAAAAGACTTAATTAAAACTCTTCATACTACCAATTGGTTTTAGGAGAGATAGTGGAAAAACGGTCTGACACAATATGTTAAAATAGACTTCTAGCGTAAACAATTCGTGGATTTATTATGAATCAAAGCCATTGCATTTTGTGAAAAATGCCAATATAAACGATCTCCGGAGGACATTCCCTACATTTTTTTTGGTAGGGCTATAGACGATTGGGATTCCTTTTCCTTTGATATAGTCCTTCCCCCCTCCCTCCCCCGTTTGATGTGCAGTAGACGATGGGCACTCATGTTTCTTTGATACTGCTTTCATGGTCATTTCACCATGGTGCCAGACTGGTTCAAAATCATGAATTGCTGTGGTGTTGCTATAGATGATTGGGTTTCTCTTTCCTTTGATATAGCTAGCTGTCCGTGGAGTATCAAGCCATGCATCTGCTGCTGCTCCTCCTTCACACTCAAATTGTGGATCATTTAACTTTTGCATCCGAGCTCACTTGTGTCTGTGCTATCATTTGAAGACGTTTTTGCCAATTCTCTTTGCTGAAGTTTAACTCATGAGCTTAGTCTGCTATGTATCGTCAGTGCTGAAGTGTTCCAAGTTTTATTCTGAAAGTCAGATATCAGTTCATCCACGCTCGATCCTCATCTCCAGACGGTCGCCGAGTTTTGTTTGGCGCTGTTCCTATCAACCTTTCAGTTTGAGGTAGAGCTTTATTATCTATGTTTTGTTTTCCTTGGTTAGTTCTGGATATATGATTGCCTCCGGCTTTGGTGTCAGTATAGTTGAGATGTAGGTTGTGGGTTGTGATGCCATTTTTCCGTTTCTTTTTAATCCTTGTAACTTCGGTTCTTGGATTAATATTTTTTTTTCTGATAACAAAAGAAAAAAAAGATGCCGATATGATTAAAAGAGAAAAACCTACCATCTGCTTCAGTTGCACTGGGCCAACGGTGGCGATGGGTGGTCTAACAGAGAGAATAGAGATAGAGAGAGAGATGTATGTAGGTGAGCGATAAAAAAAATATTTGCTTTGTAAAAATAGAGGGAAGTGGGGCAGCGATTTGATGGAAGATGGGGGGTATTATATAGATTTTTTCAGTGGTTTAGGTGGTTACCGTGGTTCTATACATCTTTGGCAGCTAAACACTTCAAAGAAGTATCCTATCAACATTTGAACTTAGGCGCTTTTTTGAAAGGGAATTCATTTTACCGCTAAACCGTCAAAGGGAGATCTCTTATGTTGGGCACAGGAAAAATATATACTTTTTTAGGAAGGAGATCCCCATTTTTGGCCCAACATTTGGAGACCCTAGGCCGTGGCCTCTTGGACCTTGCATTAGGGCTGGCCCTGGTTATAGTACTCCCTCCGTCCCTTTTTTATAGTCTGGTATTCTATTTTGGGCTGTCACTTATTAAGTGTCCATTTTATAAAGTTAATAGGTAAAAGTTGGCGTATTGTCTATTTTATCCTTAAAAGTAGATTCCATTTTGAAAAGTTAGTGAGTAAAAGTGTAATGATGATGGATAAGTAGGGAAAGTGGAGAAAAAAGTTGATGTGAAAGTTATAATGATGATGTCTTTTTAATAAGTTGGAATTACGGAGCAGGACACTTAAAAAGAGACGGAGGGAATAATATTTACTGATGTACAATATGTTGCACGTAACCATTTTGTGTATTCAAACGCCTTTAACCCGTGGAAAAAACAGAAGATTTTAACCGTGTTATTCTCTTCTTTACCTTTGAGAACAGTTCTTCATTGCCAAGTCAGTCTAATTTTGTTATTTTTTCACTGCCAAGTCAACCTTGTCTCTCGCGTCTGTTTAACCGGAAGTTGTCATAACTACCATAATCGGCAATTCTACAGAAGTTCTCACTTCTCATACCATTGTCCAGTTTAATTATCCCGCCACGATGGGGCTTTTTATGAGAAGTTAAATGAATTGGCTGTCCTCGGTTGCCAGCTAATATTTCAACTCTGGGATGGAGGTACGTAGAATTTTTTTTTGGGAAAATTTTTTACATACTAATACTAATAGGATATTTTAAAGTTTGTGTGTAATGGAAGGAGGATGTGGGGATGGATTGCAAGTCTCTTCTCTTTGCTTGTTCTGCTTGTACCGTGCACTCATTCCTTCTACCTGCTAAGAATTACTCTTATTTCTGTCGTGAAGAATTATTCTTGGCCGCAAAGGATTACTCTTAGCCGTGAAGATTTAATCTTGTTGGAAAAAATGGAATTTTAACCAAAGAGAATTTGGTGGGACCCACACCGCGCGAGGTGGGCCCAAGTAGGTTTTAAATATTCCTTGCTAAGGAGTTTAAACCGGTGAAAGAATGAACAAATTCCATTGAGAGATGAATGAGAAATTGTCTCTCAAAGTGGGTTTCGGACCAACAACAGTGCACGGTTGGATGGTCAAAGCTGGGTTGATTACCCAGAGTTATTACCCATGATTGCGTATTCAATTTCAGGAATAATAACTGTATCAGTTTTATTTCCGAATTGAATAGCGGAATCAATTCCCCTATTGATTGTATAGGCTCCTCCATGAATATCGTATTCATTGTCGTATTGATGGCAGAGGCTCCTCCTTCAACTATAAAAGGGGACCTCTGCCTTTGGTTTCATCACACCGAAAACAATCCAAAGCATCTCTGCAATACAATATCGTTCTTCCTTCGAGAGAGAGAGTACAGACACAAGTTCGTTCGACGGGCAGTCTACGGCGGTGCTCCGGCGGCTGAGTGGTAACCGAGTCAACCCTGGGAGACAAACACCGACACAACCTCCAGCACCGGTGAGGCGGCGAATTTGTCTTAAGGGCACCGTTGATCAAAACGGGTCTCGGTTTGGAATTGCTATTCTCTTTTACAGTTTATGTGTACATTTCATATTCTGTAATTTTGTGATTCGTGTTCATGTTGTAATTTCCAGAAATTAGTAAAATCGTTTACTGTTTTTTCCGCACTATTTTCCTACAATCTTAAGACAAATTCTTTCCACTGGAAAAATAGTGTTTTTACCAATACTGTTCACGTTGAGTTTTCTGGAAAGCAAAACTGTTAGGTCTCTTTGAACGAAAACAGTTTGTGGGTCGTTGATTGATATTTTCCTTGTCAAGGTTGTTTATTTCTTTTTTCCAAAGTTTGTTG
This sequence comes from Rhododendron simsii, assembly GCA_014282245.1. Classification (NCBI taxonomy): domain Eukaryota; kingdom Viridiplantae; phylum Streptophyta; class Magnoliopsida; order Ericales; family Ericaceae; genus Rhododendron; species Rhododendron simsii. Next base: position 2,585,817 of record CM024957.1, read on the forward strand.
GGTGGGTCTTTTCTTCAACATTTTGGAAACCGGCTGAATAATCTCAGTGTTTGATTCCAAATTAGCTTTTACGTTAATTGTTGGCTCTGCTCATATCTTTTAGATCTATTATCTATCATAGTGATTAAGATATTTGCTACTGGGATTTGAAAAAACCGTTTACGTGCTCTGCTTGATTAGTTCGTGCATGCTATTTGGTTTTTAACTAGTTTACATTCTCGGTATGGTACTTCAAGAGGAAAAGGAAAACTAGTATTTTTCTTCCCCACGGATTTCTCAACAGTTTTCAACTTTTTTGGTCTTGTAGAGTACTGTTCTGAAAAACTGTTTTGAACATTTCCATAAACAGTAGCCTGGTTTTTTGCTTAATAACAGTAGTGGGTCTTGCTCCTCCGCGTGCTCCAGATTCAATTTTTTTTCTTGTTAACTGTCTATATTCTCGGTGCAATATATTGGGAAAAAAAAAAGGAAGAGTACTGAACAGATCCATAACAGTGGAATATTAGTTCCTGATTTGTTTTGACTTTTCATTGCTAGTGTAAATCTAGAAAAGTTAGTAGTCTTTGTTTGGATTTTTACTCCATATTTGCGCTGACATCTTTGAGAAGTTATTGTTTACTACTGTTATTGGTACTATAGCAATTTGCATATTCTTAGTTGATCGCTGACTAACCCAATTCTTTCTCACAGTATAGTATTGATCCCCTGCTACTGTAGCCTTGGAAGTTTGTGCTATAAACTGTTTCTTTCTGTCAGTACAAACTTTTTTAACGTGCTATTGATTCTCTACTGATTTAGTGAAATTTGATTTTGATTTTACTTGTTTGGTGAGATACTTGTTTGACCTTTTTCAAACTTCAGAATTTTTTGTAACCGTAAAGGTTTTTGCAGTAAAGGGAAATCTTTTTTTTTTCCTTGGGTCAAGAGCATTGGTATCTTTAAAGCATTTGTCCTCATAACAGTGATTGTAGTTGTTACGGTTTTGGGGAGTAAAGTCAATAGTATCATTTCCTTTAGTCATTATTGCCGTGAACAATAGTTTTATTGTGCTAGTTTTATTATCCTAGAAAAAGGGAAAAAAAAAAAAAAGGAAAACTATTACAGGTTTTATTTGAGTTTTAAAAAGCTAATTGTTATAAACTTGATTACTGTGTTATAGTTGTTTGACTTTTCAAACTTCATAGTTTTGTAACAGTAGTAAAGGGATTTGGAGTAAAGGCAGAATACTTTTGGTGCTTTGAATAGCAATCAGAAATCTTGATTTTCAAAATTCGTTCATAAACTCTAAGTTTTGTCCATTACTGTCAGTAAAATTTTTTTTTTTCCTTTGATTGTGACTTTAATATTTGGTTTGACACATTTGACTGTGGACTAACTTGTTTTGCTCCTTGGTACCGTATCATATTCGGTACAGTAAAGCTACTGTTTGTTAAACAGTGATCAATTGTTTCTAAATTTATTTGTTGCTCTCGGCTTTGGCAGAGAACTCTTTAGATATACTTGTAGTACGATTCTGTTTTCATTTTCAGTCTATAAAGTACCAAGAGGTTTGGCTTTTGTTATATTATTTCTGTTAGAGATTAAGATCTTGGTACTAATTTGTATTTGATCTTAAATTTCAGAAAAGATGTCAACTGAAACTGAAAACGGAAGTGGCAACGGGACCCCCAATGGCAACAATGGGCAACCTCCCGTGATTTTGACTCAGAATCCTCCAATCCTAACGGGCAACAATGGGCAACCTCCCGTGATTTTGGCTCAGAATCCTCCAATCCCAACGGCGGTGCGTACGGTTCCTATGAACCACGGGGAGAAACCCGAGAAATTCACTGGTGTGGATTTCAAGAGGTGGCAGCAGAAGATGCTGTTTTACCTCACGACTCTGGGCCTTGCGAGGTTTTTGAGTGAGGATGCACCTGTCGTTGCTGAAGATGAGCAAGACATGCAAGTCCTGAGGGACCAAATCACTTGGAAAGAGCACGACTATTTGTGCAAGAACTATGTTCTGAATTGCTTGCATGATGCACTTTACAACGTGTACTGTGTGAAGAAGTCGGCTAGGGAACTGTGGGAGTCCCTAGACAGAAAGTACAAAACCGAGGATGCCGGATCAAAGAAATTTGTCGTCGGCCGGTTTTTGGACTACAAGATGGTGGACTCAAAAACTGTGATCAGTCAAGTCCAAGAACTCCAAGTGATCTTGCATGAAATCGCTACTGAAGGGATGTTGTTGTGTGAGCCTTTCCAAGTGGCATGCATGATAGAAAAGCTGCCCCCTGGGTGGAAAGACTTCAAGTTGTACTTGAAACACAAGCGAAAGGCTATGACAATGGAGGATCTTATTGTTAGGCTCCGCATTGAGGAGGACAATAAGATGGCTGAAAGGAGGGTAGGGAGCACCTACGCCGCCAAGGCTAATGTTGTGGAACATGGCCAGTCTTCGGGAACGAAGAAGCATCAGTCTGGAAAGCAGTCTGGGAAGCAGTCTGACAAGCAGAAAGGCAAAGAGGTCAAGCTGGGACCCAAAGGAGGCGTTGCCAAGAAAAAGTTTCAGTTTCAAGGCAAGTGCTTCAATTGTGACAAGGTTGGGCACCGTGCTTCAGAGTGCACCAAGCCTCCGAACCCAAGGGCGCGCGCTCATTTGGCAGAATTGGAGGATGGCTCTGATGTCAACCTGTCAGCTGTGGTCTCTGAGGTGAACTTGGTGGGGTCAAACCCTCAAGAGTGGTGGATTGATACTGGAGCTACTCGCCACATTTGTTGTGATAAGAAGCTGTTCACCTCCTTCGAGCCGGTTACAAACGGCGAGAAGTTGTTCATGGGGAACTCTGCAACCTCTGAGGTGGAGGGTCAAGGCAAGGTGATCTTGAAGATGACATCTGGCAAGGAGTTGACTCTCAACAATGTCCTGTTCGTGCCTGATATTCGCAAGAACCTGGTGTCCGGTTCTCTGCTAAGCAAGCATGGCTTCCGCATGGTGTTTGAAGCGGATAGGGTGACTGTCACCAAGGCTGGGGTATATGTGGGAAAGGGCTATATGACCGGTGGTCTTTTTAAGCTCAATGTAATGACTGTAATTCCACGTATTAATAAAATGAAATCCCCAGTTGCTTACTTGCTTGAGTCTTCCAATTTGTGGCATGGTAGACTAGGTCATGTTAATTATGATGCTTTGCGAAGGTTAATTAACTTAGACCACATTCCCGCTTTCCAAATTGATAGAAAACACAAGTGTGAGACTTGTGTTGAAGCCAAATTGACTAGGTCTTCTTTTCAAACGGTTGAAAGAAGCACTGAGCCATTGGATTTAGTTCACACTGATGTGTGTGATCTAAAGTATGTCCAAACGCGAACTGGTGGAAAGTATTTTATTACTTTCATCGATGATAGCACCGGATATGGCTATGTATACTTGCTTAATAGCAAAGATGAAGCATTGGACAAATTCATTCTTTATAAGAATGAAGTTGAGAATCAACTTAGCAAAAAGATTAAGGTGGTGAGAAGTGACCGAGGTGGTGAGTATGAATCACCGTTTGGAGAATTCTGTGCACAACACGGGATTATCTACCAAACCACTGCACCTTATTCCCCTCAGCAAAACGGAATTGCTGAACGGAAAAATCGTACCTTGAAAGAGATGATGAATGCTATGTTGATAAGTTCTGGGTTGCCACGGAACTTGTGGGGGGATGCTATCCTCTCCGCAAATTACATACTTAACAAGGTACCTCGCAAGAAAGTCAATAAGACTCCTTACGAGATGTGGAAAGGTAGGAAGCCTACCTACAGTTACCTTCGAATGTGGGGGTGTCTCGCAAAGGTAGCTGTACCTCCACCAAAAAAGGAGAAGATAGGGCCGAGGACTGTTGATTGTGTGTTTATTGGTTACGCACATAACAGTACTGCCTATCGGTTTCTTGTGTATAAATCTGAGATACTGGATATTCACAAGAACACTATCATGGAATCTAGGAATGCAACGTTCTTTGAACACGTATTTCCATATAGATCCATCGAAGAGTCGAGTTCCGTGAAGCGGACTTTGGAGACTGCATATGAAAGCGGTCAAGACCAAGAGGAAGTGGGTGATGTTGAGCCTAGACGAAGCAAACGGGCTAGAACATCAACATCCTTTGGTCCAGACTTCCTAACGTATCTGTTAGAAAGTGAGCCTCGGACAT